>OY725356.1:13925293-14299701 GCA_963243735.1 Neocrepidodera transversa
AAAAAAAAGAAAAATAAAATAAAAAATAAAAAAAAAAAAATTACTAAAAAAATGTCAGAAATCGGAAAAGTTGTCAAAAAATTATCAAAAAAAAAAAAAAGAAAAAAAAACAATTGTCAAAAAAACGCAAAATACGTCAAAAAAAACCATAAAAAATGTCAAAAAAATTAAAAAATCGCAAAAATGTCAAAAAACCGACAAAAATTTCAAAAAAGCGACAAAAATTTCAAAAAAACCGCCAAAATGTCAAAAAATTGATTGAAAAAAATCAGAAATTGCTAAAAAAAATGTCAAAAATCGGAAAAATTGTTAAAAAAAAGAAAAATAAAATAAAAAGAAATAAAAAAAAAATGTCAAAAATCGGCAAAATTGTTAAAAAAAAAAAAGAGAAAAAATAAAAAATAAAAAAAATGCTAAAAAAATGTCAGAAATCGGAAAAGTTGTCAAAAAATTATCAAAAAAAAAAAAAAAGAAAAAAAAAACAATTGCACGTACCTTTATCTCCTTCAACTTCATTTTCTTCCGAATCGTAATTAATATCATCCAATCCACCCCCACCACCATCTTCTTCATCTTCATCTTCATCATGAAGATTAATTTCTTCATCATTTTCATCATCAGATTCATCATCATCTAAAAAAATAAAAACATTATATATATATAAAAAAAAATGAAAACCACAATTTTTATATACCAGAAAAAGTAAGTTTCTTTTGATTCTTCTTCTTTTTTTTCACTTCCACGAATCCATCATCATCCTCATCATCATCATCGATAATTCCACCTGCTGCTACTTCTCGTACTTCATTAACAGGCGAATCGAATTTCCTTTTAAAAACTTCCATTTCTTCTTCGTTTAATAATTGCGATATCATCATATCTTGATCTTCATCTAAATTCTTCATTTCTTCATTGATGATGGTCAATTTGTGTGTTATTATCGGATCGACAGATGATACCTGAAGAAATAGAGAAGATGAAGATCAGGAAAATTTAGAAAAAATGTTAGGAAGATTTACGGAAGAAGAAGATAATGAAAAATATTAAGAAGAAGAAAATGAAGTAGATGAAGATTAATAAAAGAAATATGATAAAGATTAAAAAGAAAAAGACAGAGAAGTATAAGATGTAGAAGAAGAAGAATCAATAAGAAGAAGAATATTAAAAAGAATAAGAAAATCAAGAGAAAAAAGAAGATCAAGAAGAAAAAGAAGATCAAGAAAAAAAATGCATTGTTGTTTTGTTTTTCAAATTCGTATAAGGAAAAATGCATTGTTGGTTTTTTTTTTAAATTTTTACATGGAAAAATGCATTTTTGGTTTAATTTTCAAAATTCGAGTGGGGGAAAACGCATTGTTGGTTTTTTTTTTTATTTTTACATGGGAAAATGCATTTTTGCTTTATATTACAAAAAATGGATAAAATATAATTGTAAAAAAGTGGGAGAAAATAAGAAAAAAATTGGGAAAAATGATGAAAAATGCGGAAAAATGGGGAAAAATAAGGAAAAAAAATATAGAGAAAATTGGAAAAAATATGGAAAAATACAGAAAAAATGGGAAAAAATTAGGAAAAATAGAGAAAAATAAGGAAAAAACTGGGAAAAATAGGGAAAAATAAGGAAAAAAATTGGGAAAAATAAGGAAAAATGCAGAAAAAAATGAGAAAAATTTAAGAAAAATACAGAAATAATTGTGAAAAATATGGAAAAAATTAAGAAAAAATTGGAAAAAATAAGGAAAATTACAGAAAAAATGGGAATAAAAGAAAAATAAGAAAAAAATTGGGAAAAAACAAAGAAAAAAATTGGAAAAAATAAGAAAAAATATGGGAAAAATGGGAAAAAATAAGGAAAAATAGGGAAAAATAAGGTAGAAATTGGAAAAAATTGGGAAAAGTGAGGAAAAAATTGGAAAAAATAAGGAAAAAATTGAAAAAAATTAGGGATAATACAGAAAAATTGGGAAAAAATGAGGAAAATAAAGAAAAAATGGGAAAAAATAAGGAAAAATTGCGAAAAATAAGGAGAAAATTAAGAAAAAATGGGAAAAATAAGGAAAAATTGGGAAAAATAAGGAAAAAATTAAGAAAAAATTGGAAAAAATTAGGAAAAATAGAGAAAAATCAGGAAAAATACAGAAAAGATAAGGAAAAAATTGGGAAAAATTTGGAAAAAATACAGAAAACAATTTTAAAAAATAAGGAAAAATACAGAAAAATTGGGAGAAAATTAGGAAAAATAGAGAAAAATAAGGAAAAATACAGAAAAAATAAGGAAAAAATTTGGAAAAAATTTGGAAAAAATAAAGAAAAAATTAGGAAAAATACAGAAAAAAATGGGAAAAAATAAAGAAAAATAGATAAAAAATTGTGAAAAATAAGGAGACAATTAAGAAAAAATTGGAAAAAATAAGAAAAATTTCAGAAAAAATTGGAAAAAAAGGAAAAATAAGAAAAAAATTGGGAAAAACAAAGAAAAAATTGGAGAAAATAGGGAAAAATAAGGAAAAAATTGGGAAAAATAAGAAAACAATTCAGAAAAATGGGGAATAATAATGGAAAATAAGGAAAAAAATTTGGACAAATAAGGAAAAATAGGGAAAAAATTAAGAAAAAATGGGAAAAAATAAGGAAAAATTGGGAAAAAGAAGGAAATAATTAAGAAAAAATTGGAAAAAATAAGGAAGAATTACAGAAAAAAATGGGGAAAAAAAGGAAAAATAAGGAAAAAAGTTGGAAAAGTAAGGAAAAAATTAGGAAAAATAGGGAAAAATAAAGAAAAATGGAGAAAAATAAGGAAAAAAGCAAGAAGAAATAAGGAAAATAAGGCAAGAAAGTGAAAAAAATAACGATAATTTAGATAAAAAAAAAAGGAAAACTGGTAAGTATTCAAAATCCGTGTAAGGAAAAACGCGTTGTTGGTTTTTTTTTGTTTTTATATGGAAAAATACATTTTTGTTTTATTTTTCAAAATTCGTGTGCGGAAAAATGTTTGGCTAAATTAAAAAAAAATTCAAAAAACAAAAATATTACAAAAAATGAATAAAACAAAATCGTAAAAAAATTGGGAGAAAATAAAAAAAAAATGGTGAAAAATAAGGAAAAAATAGGGAAAAATAAGAAAACAATTCAGAAAAATGGGGAATAATAATGGAAAATAAGGAAAAAAATTGGGAAAAATAAGGAAAAATAGGGAAAAATAAGGAGAAAATTGGGAAAAATAAGGAAAAAATTGAAAAAATAAGGAAAAACACAGAAAAAATGGGAAAAAATGAGGAAAAATAAGAAAAAAATTAAGAAAAATACAGAAAAAATAAGGAAAAATAAGGAAAAAATGAGGGAAAAATTGGGAAAAATAGGGAAAAATAAGGAAAAAATTGGGAAAAATAAGGAAAAATACAGAATAAATGGGGAAAAATACGGAAAAAATTGGGAAAAATAAGGAAAAAATAAAGAAAAAATTAGGAAAATTACAGAAAAAATGGGAAAATAAGGAAAAATAAGGCAAAATAAGGAAAAAAAGTAGGAGAAACATTAGGAAAAATAAGAAAAAATGGGAAAAAATAAGGAAAAATACGAAAAAAATTGGAAAAAATAAGGAAAAAAAAAGAAAAAATTTGGAAAAATACAGAAAAAATGCATATTCTTGCTTTACGTTTTAAATTCGTGTGTGGAAAATACATTGTTGTTTTGTTTTTCTAAATCGTGTAAAGAAAAATGAATCGTTAGTTTTTTTTTTTAATTTTTACATGGAAAAATGCATTTTCGCAAACAATGTCAAAAAACCGAAAAAGATGTCAAAAAAAATGATAAAAAATGTCAAAAAATGGATAAAAAATGTCAAAAAATAGAAAAAATGTCAAAAAATGTCAAAAATGGATAAAAAATGTCAAAAAATGTCAAAAAATGTCAAAAAATGGATAAAAAATGTCAAAAAATGGATAAAAAATGTCAAAAAATGGATAAAAAAATGTCAAAAAATCGATTCAAAATGTCAAAAAACTGATAAAAAATGTCAAAAAATTGATAAAAAATGTCAAAAAATGGATAAAAATGTCAAAAAATCGATAAAAAATGTGAAAAAATGGATAAAAATGTCAAAAAATCTATAAAATATGTCAAAAAATCGATTCAAAATGTCAAAAAATTGATAAAAAATGTCAAAAGATTGATAAAAAATGTCAAAAAAGTGAAAAAATGGATAAAAATGTCAAAAAATCGATAAAAAATGTGAAAAAATGGATAAAAATGTCAAAAAATCGATAAAAAATGTCAAAAAATGGATTAAAAATGTCAAAAAATGTCAAAAAATGGATAAAAAATGTCAAAAAATGGATAAAAAATTTCAAAAATCGATTAAAAATGTCAAAAAATGGATAAAAAATGTCAAAAAATCGATTCAAAACGTTTAAAAAATCGATTCAAAACGTTTAAAAATTGATAAAAAATGTCAAAAAATGGATAAAAAATGTCAAAAAATGTCAAAAAATGTCAAAAAATGGATAAAAAATGTCAAAAAATGGATAAAAAATGTCAAAAAATGGATAAAAAATGTCAAAAAATGGATAAAAAAATGTCAAAAAATCGATTCAAAATGTCAAAAAACTGATAAAAAATGTCAAAAAATTGATAAAAAATGTCAAAAAATGGATAAAAATGTCAAAAAATCGATAAAAAATGTGAAAAAATGGATAAAAATGTCAAAAAATCTATAAAATATGTCAAAAAATCGATTCAAAATGTCAAAAAATTGATAAAAAATGTCAAAAGATTGATAAAAAATGTCAAAAAAGTGAAAAAATGGATAAAAATGTCAAAAAATCGATAAAAAATGTGAAAAAATGGATAAAAATGTCAAAAAATCGATAAAAAATGTCAAAAAATGGATTAAAAATGTCAAAAAATGTCAAAAAATGGATAAAAAATGTCAAAAAATGGATAAAAAATTTCAAAAATCGATTAAAAATGTCAAAAAATGGACAAAAAATGTCAAAAAATGGATAAAAAATGTCAAAAAATCGATTCAAAACGTTTAAAAATTGATAAAAAATGTCAAAAAATGGATAAAAAATGTCAAAAAATGGATAAAAAATGTCAAAAAATCGATTCAAAATGTCAAAAAATGGATAAAAAATGTCAAAAAATGTCAAAAAATGTCAAAAAATGTCAAAAAATGGGAAAAAATGTCAAAAATGTCAAAAAATGTCAAAAAATGTCAAAAAATGGGAAAAAATGGATAAAAAATGTCAAAAAATGGATAAAAAATGTCAAAAAATGGATAAAAAATGTCAAAAAATGGATAAAAAATGTCAAAAAATGGATAAAAAATGTCAAAAAATGGATAAAAAATGTCAAAAAATGAATAAAAAATGTCAAAAAATCGATAAAAAAGTGAAAAAATGGATAAAAATGTCAAAAAATCGATAAAAAATGTCAAAAAACCGACAGAAATCTCAAAAAAATGCCACAATGTCAAAAAAAACCGATGAAAACGTCAAAAAATTACTAAAAATCGCTAAAACGTAAAAAAAAAAATTCAAAAAATGTCAAAAAAAAAACCGATACAAATGACAAAAAAAAAACATTAAAAGGATCAAAAAAGCGATAAAATTCGTGTGAGGAAAAATGCATTTTTGCTTTATATTACAAAAAATAGATAAAACAAAATTGTATAAAAATTGGGAAAAAATGGGAGAAAATAAGAAAAAAATTGGGAAAAATAAGAAAAATGCGGAAAAATGGGGAAAAATAAGGAAAAAATTGGGAAAAATAAGGAAAAAATAAAGAGAAAATTGGAAAAAATAAGGAAAAATACAGAAAAAATGGGAAAAAAATAGAGAAAAATAAGGAAAAAATTGGGAAAAATAAAGAAAAATGCAGAAAAAAATGAGAAAAAATTAAGAAAAATATATATTCGTTTATTGACTATTTTTACATTACATACATGTTTATGGTCACAATAGAATAAACATTGTTACAGTGTAAAATTTTCACAATAAAAAAAATTATAATAAAATTATTACCTACAGAAAGGTAACGACCAGCTAAATATAAAAAAGATAAAAAAAAGCAAAAGGTTAAAAATAGATAAAAAATCAAAATTGTACAAACAGATAGAGTTATCAATTTTTGGAGATCAATTAGCGCTTTGGGAGAGAAAATCACAGAATTCATTTGCACTATAAAAACAGTTTGTTAACAGAAAGTCTTTAGCATAATTTTTAAAAAAATTTTACCGCCATGTTTTTCACATCTTTAGTTTTATGGAAAACTGTAAATTTATTATATAAATTAACATCAATTTTATTTACTTGAGTAGTGTTCTATAATAGCTCATATAGAAAAAGGCCACCAACGTGTATTGGGAATAGACGTGGTTGACAGACAATTGACAGCCATCAAGGCATTATTATTAAAAGATAGGAAAAAGTTGAGCACTTACGAAAAACGCCGATTTTCACAAAAATTTTCACAAATCATCTAGAGCATATAAATATCACTTTCCAAAAAAAATAAATTGCCGCAACCAACATTTAACACCTTTTTTCTTAATTTTAAATTTCGATTTTTTTGAAGTTTGGATTAAAATTATGACACATTTGACGCTTCGAATTGATTTAAGAGTAAAATTATGACACATTTGTTGTTTCGAATTGATTCTGTGTTAACCATTCAAACATAAAATTGTCATTTACACATGCGTTGTTAACTTCACATCATTGTCATACCAGAACCAAGAAAGCGATGTTGCCATATATAAATAATGAAAATGATGTATTTAAAAAAAGACTTAACTATAACTCAATGCTGACCAGTTACTGTACTAATTTAACTACCTAAGACCTATCCAATTTTTAATATGCCCAACAAGGATTAAGGATGTAAATACAACAATTTTTCTAAAGACAGCATTTGTAGCACTGTATTCTAGATTTGTCTAAAGACAGCGAATCAAACATTTTTATTACATATTTTTGTGTTCTTTTTTCACCAACTGGCCCAATGAACCTATTTTTTTCTCAATTTAATTCAAAAATTACCTCTGCTTCCCGACCAACTGACACAGATCAAAGAATATTATTGCGTTCTTATCAGCTTAATATCAATATCGCTGAATAATGAAAATCAGTTGCTATATTTTGTATCGCACCATTTTTATATTTTGAAAAAAAAATTAAATATATTGTCCAATAAAAACCAGTCAATATAAATAAAAAAAAAGCTGATTTAAGATATTTTACACAACTTGGCAACATCATGTAAGTCATTGTGATGTATCTAAACAAAACTAACCTTAAAAATAATATATTTATAAAAATGGAAAAAGGGTCTTTAATAGTGGTTGCGGCAGAAAATTTATTTTGGAAAGTGATATTTACACTATGTAGATGATTTATACCAATTTTTATGAAAATCGGAGAGTTTCGTAAATGCTCAACATTTACCAGAACATTCGATATCTCACAAACCCAAACAGGAAATTATGAATATATAATAAAAACAATAGGAGATTACGTTAACCCAAGATCTAACGAATGCTATGAACGATACACTTTTTTAAAACGTGTACAGCAATCAGGTGAAAGTTTTAAGAGTTTCTTAACAGACTGTAAAATGTTAATAAAACCATGTAACTACAACCAAAACACAAATGAAGAGACACCTGAAAACAAGGCATTAAGGGACAAAATCGTAATGGGAATAAAAGACCCGTCGACCAGGGAAGTACTATTGAAAGTGGAAAAATTGACACTGGAAAAGGCAATCAAGGTATGCATAACCTCAGAACAAAGTCGTAACCAAAATAAGTAATTCGATAAGCCAGGGACGTCCCAGGAACAGGAACGAAACGCTTTTATGGTAAGAAACAAGAAGACAATGAACAACTTGTGTGAAGTTAGCTCCCGGAGCTGGCTCCCATAATTAGCTCCTTTCCCCCTCCAGGGAGCCAAGTTCACACAGCCTAAATGAAATATTCATTAGTAAGGGAGCTTACTTCTCTTAAATAAGGCTAAACAGTAAAAAAATCATATCAAATCAAAACTCATTAAAAAAGTAATTTCGTGTAGAAAAAATAAAATATATAGCTGTTAGGGAGACTTAAATGTGTTAACGAAAAAATTAACTTTCTAAAATCTCTCCGAAAATGAAAAAAACATTACAGTTTACGACAAAGTAAGCTTCATGTTAGATTTCCATTACAAGGACTGAAAAGTACTCAATTTTCTACTTTCAGCCAAAAACTCAACATTCTAAAACCCTGGCGTCATAATAAAAAATCATCACAAAGCTTGCTTTGTCTTAAAAAAATTAATTATTTCATTTTTAAGGGGATAATTTTTTATTATGACGCCAGGGTTTTAGGATGTTGAGTTTTTGGCTGAACGTAGATATAATTGAGTACTTCATAGTTCTTCTAATCGAAATCCGTCACAAAGCTTGCTTTGTCTTAAAAAAAATAATTATTTCATTTTGAAGGGGATGATTTTTTATTATGACGCCAGGGTTTTAGGATGTTGAGTTTTTGGCTGAAAGTAGAAAATTGAGTACTTTTCAGTCCTTGTAATGGAAATCTAACATGAAGCTTACTTTGTCGTAAACCGTAATGTTTTTTTCATTTTCGGTGAGATTTTAGAAAGTTTATTTTTTCGTTAAAACAAAAGTACCTTTTAATTCCCCAAACAGCTATATTTTATTTTTTCTACACGAAATGACTTTTTTTATAAAAAATATGTTTGCTGAAGTTAGACATTTTCTTAATCAGGAATTGTTGTCCAAGGAGAAAAATAATAAAAGTAATAGATACTAGAGGTAAGAATTTTAATTGATTTGATTTTTTTATTGTTCAGCCTTATTTAAGAGAAGTAAGCTCCCTTACTAATGAATATTTATTAGCTGTGTGAACTTGGCTCTCTGGAGGGGGAAAGGAGCTAATTTTGGGAGCCAGCTCCGGGAGCTAACTTCACACAAGTCAATGAACAAGTATAAAAGTAAGTCAAATTATCTTGATAGGGACAGAAAGGAAAAATTTAAATGCTCAAGATGTCAAAGTACTCATGGACCTAGGGAATGTCCCGCATCCCAGGTAGCAGAGTGACGTGTTAAAGACGTTGAATATTGGTCATTATTTACGTATATGAATGACGTGAAAAACACGTGATAAACAGGGTCATAAGTCACAGACCAATGACGTCTTTTTTTACGTAAAAATTACGTTTTTTTTGACGTATAATTAAACATCCATTTTGAGGTTATTTTAGATTTAAAAATTGTATTTTTTTACTGTAAAAAACATAATATCCTCGGAATTCATAAAAGAAATAATTACACAAATTATATTCAAATACT
Organism: Neocrepidodera transversa; assembly: GCA_963243735.1. Classification (NCBI taxonomy): domain Eukaryota; kingdom Metazoa; phylum Arthropoda; class Insecta; order Coleoptera; family Chrysomelidae; genus Neocrepidodera; species Neocrepidodera transversa. The sequence continues at coordinate 13,934,642 of OY725356.1, forward strand.
GGATATCCAACAGTAGTTTGACGATTTTTAAACTAAAATAACTTCGAATGAGATACGATAAAAGAGAGGTTTTGTCTGAATGCATTTTTTCCCATTCCCACTATATTTTTCATTAAACACATGCACACGGAGTATCCCATTTAAAAATAAAAATTCGCAGTGATTTCCGCTGTTTAACTGGATGGACAACTTACTTAAATTCATTTTTAGATTATTAAAGACGATTAGGTAGTCAAAACGGCACTCTTTCGAAGGTATTTCAGTTCAAAAATCTTCACAATATTGCAAGACACCTGTATAATTTATTAGCAAAATGAAAACGCATTCTTATATAAATCTTAATTGATAGAAACATAAAAAATAAACTGAAAATATAATAACATGTTGAGCATTACTGAGAAGCTATAGGGGGGTAGCCACTAAGAATGAACCACCACTAGTCCTCCTCCATCTTCTTCGACAAAGTCTATCACTTTTTACATTAGTATTAGTCCTGTTAAGAGATCGTGTTACGGGCTAAAATTTTTTAGGCATTAAAATCTTAGGCCAAATTTTAAGTCTCCTAATAGAGTAATGTATTCCCAATTTATTTATAAAAAGGATACTACAAACCTTGTTTTAATAATAATCTCACTATTGTTTACTTTATATTTTATTGACATTTCCTTTGTCATCACAGTTAAATCATTAATTCTTCTTTTAATTAATTTTTCTTGAATGTGACATTTGATGGATTGAATTCCTTCCTTTCTTTTCTCTTCCTTTTTTGGTGCTAACCTGATTGTAGCATGTGCTAATAAAATCAACCGGTAACGGATTTAAATGCCTAAAAAAGAAATAAATGGTTAAAGTGTTTCTTAAATTGTATGGTAGAATACTGCATATCTTTTAAGGTGGATATATGAAACACTAACCTGTAGGAAATCACTTGTAAGGTCATTCAACATCCTGGGTAAGTTTTTATGTCTAACTTATGCGCGCTTTCTGTAACTCTTCTCTCCAACGTTGTATATATCTTTTGTTACCCTTACATCAAGAAGGGGGCACAACAAGAACTTAATGATTTGAGCGTTCCCAATAAGCGCTACCATCTTGCTGTCTCATCGGTTTTATGTTTGCTCGTTCTATGCTTTTCTGCTTTACCACTGCTTTTTGGCTAACTTAAGACAGGATATAATCCATTCAAAGCCGCCTTCCTTCCATTTTTGATCCGGTAAACTATTGATCAGTGATAGGGGCGTAGAGGACATCATACTAGTTCTAGAGTCTACTAACTAACAAGAAAGATCTTTTCATTTACTGAACTGTCTTCAAGTACTGAAAATAAAAGAAGCTAAATTATATGAATGACATTAGTCTTAGGGCTTACCTGGTTTTTAACTTTAAATTGTCGATAGTGTTTAGTATATTTGATAAACAGCTCATATTCATTATAGATCGTAACTTGGTATCAAATAAATTATTGTAAAACAAGAGCACGAGACTCCTGTTTAACCTAAAAGTAGGGTTAGGATTCTGAGAACGATTTATAACTTAATTAATTTGTATATTATATTAAATAGTAATAATAAATTTACCTGTGAACGATTAGTACGAATTAGCAAAGCATATTTGTAATAAATATTTCACTCGCACACGTGCATCCCATTTTAAAATTTTTCATCATATGAATTTGAAAGAACAATATTTTCTAACTCCAGCAGCCGTGGTTAAAAAGTAGTTTGATTATTTTTTTATTTAAATGAAAATCGTAATTGAATTAAATAATAACTGTAACCACAAAAGCACAACACACAACAAAATGGCTTGTATTGCGCCAAAGCTTCGATAAAAAGCAAAGGCGGACGCAGGGTTGCCAGACGTCAAACGTCTAGTCTAAAATTATTGGAATATGACCACAAAATTAGTAGATTCCAGGATAAACTATCAGAAAAAAATTGATATATTGATTTATTTGAAATTTTTATCTCTATCTAATTAGCTACATTATAGGTTATCATTATCGATTTATCAGTTCGTAAGCAAGATTAAGAAAAATTATGTTAGATATCGATAATTATCAGGCTACTGGCAACACTGGGCCACCGCAAAGACAGTGATTTCTAATAAATTTCCTTAGGAATTTATAAAGTTCTGATTTCGTTATTGTCTATGTAATAATAATTGTTGGTTATATTTTAGTTTATTTTCTAATATATTATTCAATACATGGTTAAGGCTACGATTTCGCACGAAATCTTTCCGAGTAAAAATAACTTTTTTGTTTTAATTTTATTGGTAATGTTGGTGTGCACTGACTAGGTATAAACAAATTTCTAAAAAATACGATTTTATATATTTATTCGAAAACTAATACCAAAATTCGACGAATATATTACGTTTTTTTATGACGTCTTAAAAACGTCCACCTAACAACGTTTTTTTCACGTCATGTTTTGGCCCAAATTACGTCAGTTGACGAGAATACACCAATTTTCAACGTCTTTAACACGTCACTCTGCTACCTGGGATATGGACAAAAATGTAATAAATGTAGTATGTTTAATCACTTTGCTAACTCGTGCAGGGTTAAAAATGTAAATAATATCGAGCATGATATAGATAGTGATGAATCCGATCAATTGTTCATAGGTAATGTCAAAAATAATGTAAGCAAATGTAAAGGTGTCTGGGAAGAAACCATAAATATTGAAAATAAAAAATTTAATGTAAAAATTGACACAGGGGCTGATGTCAGTGTTATACCCCAAAATGTATTTAAGAAAATTAACAGACAATTTAAAATTCGAGTTACAGATAGTATTTTGAAGGGATTTGAAGGGTCGAAAGTAAAACCAATAGGTGTCGTTAATCTTTATTGCAAATATAAGAATAATAATGTATACGAAGATTTTATGATTATTAACGAAGCAGAACATATTCTTTTAGGTGGTAGGGCTTGTTTAAATTTAAATCTGATCAAACGCATAAATACTATTAATATAAATAAAGATTGTAAAATAGATGTAGAAAAAGAAAGTTTTATAAATCAAAATATAGATATTTTCTCTGGAATAGGCAATTTCCCAGGTAAATGTTCTATTGTAACTAATCAGAATTTTAGACCCTCATCTCACCCGCCAACTAAGGTACCAATTGCAATCAAACACGCTCTAAAATGTGAACTAGATAGATTGATTAAAAGAAAAGCTATACGAAAAGTAGAAGAAATTAATTCAGAAGCAAGTATAAATAGAATGGTTATCGTTGAAAAAACAAATGGCAAACTGAGACTGTGTCTTGATCCTTCAGATTTAAACAAACACATAATTAGAAAGCCGATTTTACTACCCACACCACAAGAAATTTGCTATAAAATGGCAGGAAAACAATTTTTCTCTGTCATTGACCTAAGTGAGGGTTTTCACCAATTGAGATTATCGGAGGTTTCATCGTGGAAATGTTGCTTCTCAACACCATTTGGAATTTACAGGTACTTGGTATTACCATACGGTTTATCTAATTCACAGGACTTATTTCAAGAACAGATTGAAAAATATTTTGGAAAAATAGATAATGTCTATATATACTGTGATGATATGATTATCACAGGGTCTAATGAACAAGAACATGATGAAACTCTTAAGAAGGTTATTGAGGTAGCTAAAAAAATTAATGCTCGTTTTAATAAAGATAAATTACAATATAAGCAAAAAAAGGTAAAATTTATTGGTCAAATTTTCTCACTTAATGGTATGGAAATTGATCCAGATCGAATAGAATCATTGAAATGCTTAAAAAGTCCAACTAATAAAAAAGAATTACAACGCATACTGGGCTCTTTTAATTATGTAAGACAATATATCCCAAATATGACAAAATATATGCAACCCCTTTTTCAACTTTTAAAAGTAAATGTAGAATTTCAATGGCTACCTCACCATGAAAAGTCTTTTAATGAGTTAAAAGAAATAATAACTAAACCTCCTGCTCTGGTACCATTTGACCCTAAATGCAAAATTATATTACAATGTGATGCGTCAAAAAATTCTATTGGCTGTTGCTTATTTCAGCAACATGACAAAAAAATATTACAACTGGTTGCTTGTGCTTCACGTACCATGAATGAGAGTGAAATAAACTACAGCCAAACAGAAAAAGAAATGTTATCAATTCACTTTGGTACTCAAAAATTTAATAATTATATTTATGGTACCACAGTTGACGTACAAACAGATCACAAACCCATTATATCTATTATGAAAAAGCATATCTGTAAAATAGGTTCAACCAGGCTACAGAGATTAAGACTTAAATTATTAAAATACTCTCTCAATGTATATTATGTACAAGGCAAAAATTTACATTTTGCCGATATGCTTTCGCGCTCTAGTTTAAAACACGTTACCCGTGATCCAGAAATGTTTGACATGGTACACTCAGTCTCGCGATATTTACCTATGAGTGAAGACCGCAAAACGGAACTAAGAGAAGAAACTGCAAAAGATAAATGTTTATCTCAAATAAGTAACTTCTACTATAATGGGTGGCCCAAAGCTAATTTAATTCCACAAGAATGTAGACCCTATTTTAACCTAAAAAATAGCATTTATGTTGAAGCAGGAATAGTATTCCTTGATCACAAAGTAATAATTCCTAAGAATTTTAAAAGATTGATTATGGAAAATCTCCATAAGGGCCACATAGGTATCACTAAAACAGTGAACAAAGCAAGACAATATTTTTTCTGGCCACAACTATCACATGATATACAATCCTTTATAAAAAAATGTAGGATTTGCGAAAAATTTAGCCCTAATAATTATAAAGAACCATTAATAGCCCACTCAATTCCCCACCTACCATTTAATAAATTGGGCACCGACATCCTAGAATTTGGTACAAAATCTTTTTTAGTTATGATCGATTATTTCTCACATTGGATAGAATTAATTCCAATAATAAATAAAAACTCCAAATGTGTTGTTGATGCAATGTAACAAATATTTTCACGATTTGGATACCCTGAATCGATTATCGCCGACAATTTACCATTCATTTCAAATGAATGTAAATCTTATTATAAAGAAAAAGATATCACTGTTCTCACCTGTTCTCCTCATTACCACAGGAGTAATGGTTTGGCTGAAAAAGCAGTCAACATCTGCAAACAAATTTTGAAAAAATCATCTGAAGCAAAGGATGATTTTAGAGAATATGTTCTAGAATACAATAACACGCCGATTATTAACTTAAACGCAGCCCCATCTCAAATTCTACAAAGTAGAATATTACGAACCACACTCCCCATAAATACAAAAAATTTGAAGCCAAAAATAGAAAATGGTATACCTAAAGCGTTGAAAAATCAAAAAACAATCCAAAAACATTATCACGACAAAAAAGCAAGAAGAAAGCCAGTAAATTTCAAAAAGGGAGATATAGTAGTAACAAAAACTGAAAATGAAAATACTTGGGAAAAAGCCACAATACTTGAAAAGGCTAAAGAGCCAAGATCATACTGGGTACGAAAACATAGTAATAATGTAATTGTTAGACGTAACACCAACCACCTTAAACTTTCATGTTCTGAACCAAATAATGACGACACCCCGACAACGGAAGTGTTTACAGACATGGGAGACTTGGACAATAATGACGATAGTACAGAAATTTTTAGACCCATAATAAACAATAAGAATATAATTACAGACAAGAATGAGAATAAAAAAGTATCACGATTTGGTCGCGAAATAAAACAACCCAGACGCCTAGATCTTTAAATGTAAATAAAATATCTTAAGTTATAAAATATTGTATGTAAGGAACTTAGGGGGAAGGTGTTCTATAATAGCTCATATAGAAAAAGGCCACCAACGTGTATTGGGAATAGACGTCGTTGACAGACAATTGACAGCCATCAAGGCATTTTATTAAAAGATATAATAAAGTATTCTTTAAAGTGTATGTCCATCTTTATATATTACGTATTGCTTAATTTAAATAATATTAAATTAAACAAGTAGTCCTAATACGAGAATATGGAATAATGTGATTCTGTCTGTACTTTGTATCGTGAGAGTGAACGTCAAAGTGGGTTGGAAAATTGTGTGAGTTTTTATGAACGTAAAGAAGAGTTTCCAAAATATATATACAAGGTAAAGGCAGAATGGCATATTTCCTAAATAAAGGTCTACAGTGAGTGCCATACGCGGTACTTTATCAATTATTCGAACCGCGGCTTTTTGTAAGTGGAAGACTTTAATCGCCCTGGGCGAATTACCCCATAGAAGGATACCGTAGGATAACACACTATGGACCATAGCAAAATATATCATTCTTGTTGTATTTTTCGCATGGCGAATACTTGTGAGGAGAGTTTCCCACATAATTCATCGATATGATCAGCCCAGTTTAAGCTGGTATCAAAGGTTATACCGAGTAAACGCACAGGTTCTGATTTTTCCACCCGTTTGTCTGAAGTGAATTCAATAGTTTGTGTTTTATTTTTATTTAATTTAAGGTTATTGCAATTGAACCAAGTTTTTGCTAGTGAGAAACCTTCCTCTTTCAAATATTCGCCAATATTTGAAAGGAGAGTCGCATCATCAGCAAAAAGGACAGAGTTTACACTCTCCAATGCCGTTGGCAAGTCATTAACGTAAAGTAAAAATAATAATGGGCCCAAAAGTAAAAATTCCTGTTTGTTGTTTTCGGGAACAAAAGAATCCCATCCAAGATGAAGCTTCCACATTCTCTGAAGAATTAATTTGGGATACAATAAGACAGGAGTGGCAAATCCGATTGGATCAAAGATACGATTTGCAATAGAATGTATTATCTTCTTAGTGATCTTTTCTAAATTAATGTTTTTAATACCTTCTAAACTAAGTTGCAGTACATCAAACTTCCTATTCCAAATAAGATCCAGTACTGGGATCAGAAAGTTTTCATCAAAACTATCTTTGTATATTGTGGATTCCCAACATCTCAAATCGAATTTTCCTTCAGCCATTAATTCAGTAGATTTTTTAATAAAATATTCTAGTTCTTCTCTGTTGTTTAGACTCTTGTGACACAGTTATCAACGTAAAAACTTGATAAAAGTCTCTTAATAACTTCTTCAGTGTTAAGAATTCTCTTCCTTATAATATATTTTATAATTTTTCTTGTTGAAATTATACTTGTTACTAGCTTACTTGTGGCTAGCTATTGTGGCTAGCCAAAAACCTTTTAATAAAAATTAAGATAGCGAAAAAATAAAGAGTTGAAGTTTTGTTATATGTCGAGATGATAGATACGAAATTTATATATGTCGTTTTTTGATATTGTATTTTAAAAAGAAAAATATATGTATTCAAGCATTAATTAAATCTCAGAACCAAATAAAATTTGTGTTAATTAAACGACACAACGACGCAGACTAGGAACTAGGGCTTCCTACTCTTCGTACATGGTCCTTCGTCCGGATTTCAAGATACAATTCATAGAGATTAGTTAACTGCAACAATTTTAAATCCATTATTTTTCCAAAAGAAGAGAAAATAATATTTTTCCAAAAGAAGAGAAAATAAAATAATTCCAGTCTTTCCGCTCCCTGAAGGGAGATTATCAACATAGTACAATATATTTCCAGATTGTTCCAGTTTCCTGTGCTCTTTAAAACAAGAGTAGATTTCTTCGCTGGCATTGGTAAATTTGTGTGTTGGTGCTTAGAGTGATAAACATTTGTTACGTTTACAGTGAAATTTTATTTTTCTATTATAGTATTAATAGTATTTGTACAAATTATGGATGCACAAAAAAAGATACGAAAACGTGTTAAGTCCTCCATTACACGTATGGAAAATTGGGTAATTGATAATTTAGCAAATATAGTTGATGAATATGTTATTCAAGTTAAAATAGAAACTTTAAAGGATAATTTTCAAACATATTGTGAAGTTGAAGGTCAAATTGAAGACCTTGATGTGGACGGACTTGACAACGAAGACGTATCTATCATCGAAGACAAATATTGTAAAATACTAGCGGAACTTCAACGAAAAACAGCAAATATTCAAGGTAATCAAAATTCAATTAATTTAAATAATTCAAAATCACAAATAAGTTCAAATTATTCCGGAGTAAAGCTCCCACAGATATCTATTCCTACATTTCATGGTGAATATCAGAATTGGCTTTCATTTTATCAACTTTTCACTTCATTGATAAAAAATAATAATAATCTAAGTGATTTAGAGAAATTTATATATTTAAAGTCTCACTTAAAGGGAGAACCTTTGAAACTTATTGATTCACTCCATTTGACAAGCGACAATTTTACAATTGCAATTAATATATTAGAAAATAGATATGATAATAATTTAGCGATTTTAAATTCGCATTTAGATTCAATAATTGATTTTCCTAATTTATTAAAATGTACTTCACAAAGTTTGAGAGAATTCGTAACAAACATAAAGGCAAACGTCGAATCTTTGAAAAATTTGAACTGCCCAGTTCAACACTGGGACTTAATTCTTATAAATATTATTTTGCGAAAATTAGATTTCGGAACAAAAAAAGAATACCAGACTCAACGTGATTCTGGTCAATTACCTTCATTAGCAGAATTTTTTAAAATTCTAGATCTACGGTGCAATACGTTAGAATCCCTTAATTCAAAAAATATTAATATTGATAAAAACAATAAGGAAAGACATTTTTCTAGAAATGTTCAAAAAACAGCCCTTCATTCACATAACTCCCAATATTCCAATGCTTCATATGAAAGAAAATGTTGGTTCTGCAATATTTCCAATCATGATATATATTCCTGTCAAAAATTTCTTCAGCTGTCACCAGATGACAAATATAAGTTTCTTCGTTCTCAGTCATTATGTTTTAATTGTCTCGGTGGAAAACATTCAGTTCAACAGTGCATGTCTTCAAAAAGTTGTTCTATTTGCGCTAAAAAGCACAATACAATTCTTCATGATAATTCTCAAGACCTTTCTTCACAACGTTCATATAATTCTCGAACTCAATCTGATCGAAAAACTCGGAATTCTGGTCAAAGACTTCAAGAAGATAATTCACGTAGTCGCACTCATTCAAACAGTAGTAATCGAAATATTATTTCAAACCAAAATTCACAAAAAATCATTCGAAATTCACATCAACCTCAAGTTTTAAATTCTTCACAAACTCCAGATTCTGAAGGTCAAGGGAGTAGTTCAACTTCACTTTCTAGTAGAACTAATAATACTTATGTTCTGTTAGCAACTGTAATAGTAATTCTTTACGATCAAAATGGTGATCCTATTCAAGTTAAGGCCGTCTTAGATAACGGGAGCCAGACTTCTTTCATAACTGAAAATCTCATTTCAAAATTAAATTGCCAAATATATGATAAATATGTACACTTTTCTGGGGTTTCTAATACTGCTTCATGTTCTAAGAAGGTAGCTGATATTGTTATTCACTCAACTAATCACAAGTACAAATATCCCATAACATGCAGCATTTTACCTGTTATCACAAGTAATTTACCTTCCATTAAAATAAATCCAAATTCCATTAATATTCCTTCTGATATTCAACTTGCAGATCCTTCTTTTAATATTCCATCAAAGGTAGATATTCTTATTGGATCAGATGGGTATTTTGATGCACTCATTCCAGAAATTATTAAAATAGGAAATAATCTTCCCACGTTGCAAAATACCAAATTTGGTTGGATAGTTGGAGGCAGGTATTCTCAACCTCAATTTCATATAAACAAAAATGTTTCGCTTTTCTCTCCAATCACTACAATTGAACCTAATTCTGAGTTAACTCTTGACATGATGCTTGCCAAATTCTGGGAGATAGAGGAGTTACCTGTTAAAAGGATATTATCAGACGAGGACGAACTAGCCGAGAAGCATTTTATATCTACATATAAGATCTTACAAAATGGAAGATTTCAAGTAGATTTGCCTTTGAAATCTCCGTATGAAAATAAAAAGCTTGGTGATTCATTCCATATTGCAAAACGAAGGTTTCTGAATCTAGAGAAAAGATTTACTTCTGATCCTCTTCTTTTTTCACAATATAAACAATTTATTGATGAATATGTTAATTTAGGTCATGCTAAATACGTTCCCCTTTCACTTTTTAATTTTAATTCAGAAATAAAGTACTTCTTACCACACCATTGCGTTATAAGAGATTCTAGTGAAACCACTAAGTTGCGTGTGGTGTTTGACGCTTCATGTAAAAGTTCAGCGGGATATTCCTTGAATGATGTTATGCTAAAGGGATATCAAACACAACCTGACTTGTATGATATAATTTGTCGATTCAGACAACATCCATACGTCTTTACTGCAGATATCAAAAAGATGTATAGGCAAATTGAAATAAATCCTAAACAACGGTTTCTTCAAAATATTTTATGGAGAGATTCCCCCAAAAAAGAGTTAGAATGCATAGAGCTTTCGACGGTTACGTATGGTACTAATTCTGCCCCTTTTCTGGCCACTCGAACTTTGAAGGAGGTGGCTCTTAATTCACAAAATAAATTTTACTTTGCTTCTGATGCTTTATTGCATCATACTTAGGTTGACGACATTTTATTCGGATGTTCTTCTTTTTCACTTCTGGAAACTTCTTATTATGAATTAAATGAGTTATTAAATTCAGCAGGCTTTCATTTACATAAATGGTATTCTAATTCTTCTCAATTTCGTAATTTACAGTATGATGTCAATAATAGTGTTCATTATGACATAAAATTAGAAAATTCTCCTAATAAAGTATTGGGCTTATCATGGAACATCCTTGAAGATGTATTTTCAATATCTTTGCCTAAGTATTCAATCAGTAAGTCTATTTCAAAAAGAAAGGCATTGTCGTTAATTTCTCAAATGTTTGATCCTTTGGGGTTAATAGGACCTTTCATAGTATTGGGTAAAATTTTCATGCAAAAATTATGGATGGAAAAAGTGTCTTGGGACGAGCCATTAAACTCATCATTTTTAAATGAATGGGATACATTTTTTAGTGATATCGCTACGCTTAAAAACTTAAAAATTCCTCGATCTCTGTTTCTAAATAAAACCATCTATCAAATACAACTTCATGGGTTCGCTGATAGTAGTATAAAAGCTTATTAATAAAGGAGAGACGAATGTATTTTAAAGTGTGTAATTAGAAGTTTAAAGCAGAAAATATATATATATTTTCTTTAGTTAAGTATTGTCAAGCGCTTTCGGCAACATTTGCCATCATCAGGACAACTAAAAATAATTAAAAAGTTATTCATTAACATGGTATGCTAGAACATTAATAATAATACTTACAATTATTTAGATACTAAAAAAAGTGAGAAGGATTTGAAGTTACAAACTTAAGAATTAACATTGTAGAAAGACTACCCCAAAAAAGGGGGGCATCTCAAAGACAAAAACCAGCCTCCATACATAAGGACAAGATAGGTAGGCCCAGGCCTGAATGTTGTCAGTAGAAAAGACAACATTAGATTTATGTGATTAAAGAATTAAAAATTCGAAAAAATTATTAACATGCGGTTATTATAAAAAAGCGATGTTAGATGACAAGTTTAGGTTAAGGATTTTGAAAATGTTTTAAGGTGAATTAGTAAAAAGAAGAAAAGGGGGAGAGAATGAAGATGTTTAAACTACTTGAAGGATGAAGGTTAAATTAGGAAAAGAAGAGGAGTGAAAGGTGACAAGTGACTAAAGGTACAGTGTTATGAAAACGAAAAAAGGGGGAGTGACTACCCATCACAGACTCACAGGTTCTTAAACAACGGTTTGTATTTATTGATATTAAGATTAATTTGAGTATTGACACAAGACGAAGAAGGATTATTTAGCTCACGAAGGATTTCAAGATCCTCAAGTAAATCAAGTTTAAAGGTGCAGTTAAAAATGTTATGTAAAATTTTAGCATTATCTATGGGGGTGAAATTATGGTTATTAAAAATTAAATGATGGCCGAAAGTAGACTTATCGGGGTATCTGATGTGTTCTTTGATGCGAGTGTCAAGTTTTCTAATAGTTTTACCCACGTAAGTGGCGTTGCAATCAGCACAAGAAAGTTTATAGATACCACTTTTGTCAAGGGTAGGTAAAGGATCTTTAGTGTGGCTTAATAAAGATTTAATTGAAAGATTATTTTTGTAGGAGATTAAAATATTGTCGAAATTACGGAAGATTTTAGAAATATCAAGAGAAATCTTACCTAAATAAGGAAGTGAGAAGTATTTCTTGGAAACGATTGAAACCGAGGAAGAAGCATTGAAGGCAAGCTGAGTGTTACGTTTAATTTTTAGTTTGTGAATGACTCTATCTATGATGTTAGGGTGAAAATTGTTATTAACGGCTAATTGTTTTAAGATATTGACCTCTTTTAAAAAATTAGAGGAGGAAAGAGGGACATTGAGCAATCTATGAACGTAACAATAAATGGCTGACATTTTATGCTGGAAAGAATGATTAGAATGGAAGTTAATGAGATGATCCGTTTGAGTAGGTTTACGGTAAATATCAAAAGAAAGGTGATTGTTAAGTGAAGAGATAGTTAAGTCAAGGAAATTAATTGAAGAATTTTGTTCGATTTCAACAGTGAAAGATATTTTGGGATGTAAGTTGTTTAATAAGAGGAGAAAATTATCGATATCAACTACGGTACCTTTAAAAATTACAAAGATATCATCGACATACCTAAACCAATGAAGGATGAAATTGTCATTGGGAGGAATGAGGATACTATTTTGTTCCAAATTATCTAAGAAGAGATCAGCCATGAGACAACTGAGGGGGTTACCCATACTTAAACCATTAGGTTGTTGGTAAATTTTATTGTTGAAAAGGAAGAAATCTTGATCGAGACAAATTTTAAGGAGATCTAAAATAGTTGAAATAGTGAATAAGTTTATATTGTTTTTTAATAAAAGATTTTCAACTATGGGGAGAGTTTCATTCCGTGGGACGTTTGTGTAGAGATTACAAACATCAAAAGAGATTAATTTGGCATTATCCGGGAGGGTTAAGTTTTTAGTTTGGTTAATAAGATCCAGAGAATTAACAACTGTGAATTTGGGTGTGTAGTTTAATAAGCTAGACAGAAAGGAGTTTAGAAATTTAGCAAGGTTGGAAGCAGGAGAGTTAAAAAAGCTGACAACAGGTCTTATTGGGTAATTCAGTTTATGTAATTTAGGCAAGCCATAGAGGCGAGGGATGTATGGATTTCGTAGTAAGAAGAATGAGGGATTGAGATTTAAGTTAGTGAAGAAAACTTTGAATTTAGAGAGGGAGGTTTTAAGGATATTGTTGTATTTATTGAAAGGATTAGAAGTGAGTAAAATAATATCGTTGTTTTCTAGGAAGTTTTCGGTTTTTTGAATATATTCATCTTTGAACATGATTACAAGACAGTTACCTTTATCTGCTTTGGTTAAGATTAGATTAAATTGTGTAATTTTGAGTTTAATGTTTTTAATTAAAGTTAAGTGTTTTAAGGCCAAAGAATTTTTAAAGTTGGGAGAATGATAAGAGTGGAGGTGTTTATTTAAAATGTTTAGGCATTGAGATTTCAAAGAATTAACAAGTTCAGGATCGTTCGAGAAGTGATTAATAATATAGTCTATGTCTATAGAGAATTCTTGGATGAGTTTCTTATTTAAGTTAGGATTAATACAATATTTAAGACCTAAAGAAAGAAATTGTAGTTCGTCGTTATCAAAGAAAACATCAGTGAGATTTTTAACTCTTTCATGAAATTTATGTTTTGAAAATTTAGTATGAGGTTGTTTGATAGCTGAATGGGAATTTTGAGATTTAATATTTTTAGCTATTAGCAAATTAAGTTTATTTTTAAGTTTGGAAAATTTGTAGTGTTTAGAAAGACTTACTTGGTCTTGTATATTATAATAACCGCATGTTAATAATTTTTTCGAATTTTTAATTCTTTAATCACATAAATCTAATGTTGTCTTTTCTACTGACAACATTCAGGCCTGGGCCTACCTATCTTGTCCTTATGTATGGAGGCTGGTTTTTGTCTTTGAGATGCCCCCCTTTTTTTGGGGTAGTCTTTCTACAATGTTAATTCTTAAGTTTGTAACTTCAAATCCTTCTCACTTTTTTTAGTATCTAAATAATTGTAAGTATTATTATTAATGTTCTAGCATACCATGTTAATGAATAACTTTTTAATTATTTTTAGTTGTCCTGATGATGGCAAATGTTGCCGAAAGCGCTTGACAATACTTAACTAAAGAAAATATATATATATTTTCTGCTTTAAACTTCTAATTACACACTTTAAAATACATTCGTCTCTCCTTTATTAATCATCAAGTGTGTACGCACCAACCCTTAACCTTCAGTTACTTCTTCAAATAAAAGCTTATGCTGCTTGTGTTTACTTCAGAACTGTGTATTCTGATAATTCGATTTCATTTTTTTTTGGTCACTTCAAAATCGCGGGTAGCACCAATTAAAATATTGTCTCTTCCTCGTTTAGAGTTAAGTGCAATGCTTTTGCTAGCAAAAACCACGCAAAAGATACTAGAAATATTTAAAGGCAGGCTTTCTTTTATCTCTATCAATTTGTGGACAGATTCACAAATTGCTCTGTGTTGGTTACAATCACATCCTTCAAAATGGACTACGTTTGTGGCCAACAGAGTGTCACAAATTCAGTCACTATCCCTGTGAGTGGCGATGGCGTCATATTAAATCGTCTCAAAATCCTGCTGATCTACTCTCTCGAGGAGTGTTAGCCTCAAATCTTATAGGTAATAAGTTTTGGTGGCAAGGACCAAATATTCTTCATAATCCAAGTCTAGATTTATCACAGTATGATACAAAAATTACATTAACTCAAATCCCTGATGAACGAAAACAAACTCTTCACATCATTTCTAGTCAAAAAGATGAGGATATATTTTGGAATAATATTTTTAAAAGATTTTCTTTATTTAATCGATTAATTCATTGTGTAGCATATATATTGCGGTTTACTTCAATTCTTAAAACAAGAAATGGCAGAAATACAAGTCCTTTAACAGTTGATGAATCCAAGGCTGCATTTGAGGTTATCATCAAAATAATTCAACAACAGTTCTTTTCCGAGGAAATTTCTGAATTAAAAATTGGAAAGTTAGTTTCAAATAAAAATCTTCTTTCTCTTAAACCCATTTTAAATTTTAACGGTTTTCTTTGTGTCGGTGGACGTTTGCAGTATGCTGACATTTCAGAAGATCAAAAGCATCCAATATTACTTCCTTCAAAAAATCATGTAGTTTCGTTACTTCTTCGTTATGAACACCAACGTCTTGGACATGCAGGGGCTCAAACAGTTTTAGCAAATGTTCGTCTTAAATATTGGCCATTAAATGGGTTACGAGAAATTAAGAAAATTATTCAAAATTGTGTAATATGTTTGAGATTTCGTGCAAAGTCTTCACAACAAATTATGGCTGATTTGCCTAAGGATCGAATTTCTATTTGCAGGCCATTTGATAAGGTGGGTATAGACTTTGGAGGACCCTTACTTATTAAGTCATCTAGATTAAGAAAGGCTCCAATAACAAAATGTTATTTTTATGTTTATATTTGTGTGTATGGCAACTAAGGCCATTCACATTGAACTTGTTTCTTCACTTTCTACTGAAGCATTTATTCTTTCATTAAAACGTTTCATATCCCGTAGAGGAAATCCTTCTGTTATCTATAGTGATAACGCTACTAATTTCACGGGTGCACGAAATCAGCTTAAAGAATTAAATGAAATTTTCAATAATTCAAATAATTTAGAAAGTATCACTTCATTTGCTGCTAAAACAGAGATTCGATGGAAATTCATTCCTCCTCATAGCCCGCATTGGGGTGGATTGTGGGAAGCTGCTATAAAAAGCGCAAAAGGTCATCTTCATCGTATTTTGGGAAATGCTCATGTTACATTTGAGGAATTATCCACTATACTGGCTCAAATTGAAGCAATTCTAAATTCACGTCCATTATGCCCGTTATCGAATGATCCGTCAGACTTCAACTGTTTAACGCCTGGTCATTTCCTAATTGGTAGCAGTTTAACTGCATATCCTGAGCATGATGTAACTAATATTTCAGAAAACAAACTTTCAATCTGGCAACGTTGTTCACTATTACAGCAACATTTTTGGAAACGTTGGTCAGTAGAATACTTAAGTAGACTTCAAAATAGACCAAAGTGGTTATATCCCGCTGAAAATTTAAAAATCAATGACTTAGTTCTTCTGAAAGAAGATGGTGTACCTCCTCTAAAATGGCCAAGAGGGCGTATAATCGAAGTTGTTCCTGGTCGCGATAAAAAGGTTCGTGCGATCATATTAAAAACGAGTGAAGGGATTTTTACAAGACCTATTACAAAAGTTTGTCCTTTACCTCGTATGTAGATATTAAATATTAAATTTTTATTTTTCTTCTATTGTTTAACGTTTTGGTTAAGTTTTGAAGGGAAGCCCTTCAACGCAGCGGAGTATGTTAAGAATTCTCTTCCTTATAATATATTTTATAATTTTTCTTGTTGAAATTATACTTGTTAGTAGCTTACTTGTGGCTAGCTATTGTGGCTAGCCAAAAACCTTTTAATAAAAATTAAGATAGCGAAAAAATAAAGAGTTGAAGTTTTGTTATATGTCGAGATGATAGATACGAAATTTATATATGTCGTTTTTTGATATTGTATTTTAAAAAGAAAAATATATGTATTCAAGCATTAATTAAATCTCAGAACCAAATAAAATTTGTGTTAATTAAACGACACAACGACGCAGACTAGGAACTAGGGCTTCCTACTCTTCGTTCATTCAGAGTTGTCTGAGGACAATTTAAGCACTTCTTCTAAATGAAATTTAATAACAGCTCCTAATAGAAAAGGACTAGAAGTTATACCAACCAAAGACTACTCTAGTATGACGAAAATAAACAAGTTTTCCATCTTTATTGTACCATAAGAAACGAAGAAATTTTCTATCATTTTTGTGAAGACCAATTTGGAGAAAGGCTTTTCGTATATCAGAAACAACACCAAATTTACATAATCGAAATTTAATTAAAATAGACGGTATTAGGGAAATCAAATTAAGACCTATTTCAAGACATTGATTTAGAGAAGGAGAATATTTTTCTTTTGATGAAGCATCAAACAAACACGGGTCTAAGCTTAGTAGTGCTACTAGAAAGTTTAACAATATGTCTATGAGGTAAATAGTAAGCTTCTGCTTCTAATTCATTTTCAGGTACATATTCTATAATTTCTTCTGCTTTCCATTCTTCTAAAACATTATTGTACTCTTCGTAGAAACCGTCCTTATCAAGTTTCTTCATTAAAGAATCCAAGCGATTTTTTGCTGATGTGAAATTGTCTGGTAACGGGGGATGTCCTTCAATCCAAGGCAAAGACACTTCATATCTGCCAAACGAGTCTCTTGTCACAGATTTCAAGAAGTTTTGCATAATTTCTTCTTCTTTCTCTTTTTTAGTCTTCAATGAAACAGGGTCTGTTATCCCCAGAATGTCAAGATTCCATAGATCTGTAATACAATTATCTCGAAAAAACAGTGAATTAACCAGCATAGCGGGTGATATAGAACATTTCAGTTTTCCTAAGAGTGTCCAACCTAATAAAGTTTCCATTGCCACCAAACCACATGCTAGAACTTGTTTTTGGCCCGTAAAGAGTCGTCCTGCAATATCTGCACCTATAAGTATTTCGATTGGTCCATCAATGACGTCAGTTAATTTTATTCCCAAATCTCTCAACTCATTGGTCCAAGGTCCTTGTTTGATAGAAATTGTAATGTAGTCGAATAAAACTCCGATGAATACTTTTACTACTTTTATTCCTCTAAAAATTATGCCCGCTAATTACATGTAACAATAACAACATTCTTTTCGACAAGTGAGTCTGATGACAATTGACATTTATGATGGCAAGTATGTTCTGTGTATTAAAGGTGCGTTCACAGACTTACGACACTACAGAAATGATATTAGAACAGATTATCGACTGGTCTAATACCTCAAAAGAACAAGCATAGGAATCATCCAAATTACGAGCGGTTATTCTGTAACAGGGGAATGACTAATATTTTCTGAGTGATAGCCACCAAATAATATCCATGATTTAGACATTCGGATCTTAATTCTTCAAGTTCTAATTCTTTGGCTAAGTTTTTACTAATAAATGATCTCTCTGATCCGGTATCAATAATAGCTCGTATTTTCTTCATTTTGGAGAAAAACTTTGTTAAAAGTTTGGTTTGATAGATTTTCTATTAATGAGGAACAAGACTCGTTAACTTTTTCTGTTGCATTGGACAAGCTTTCTGACGGTACTGGTGCTAGTGGCTCAGATTTAGGACACACTAAAGTGCAATGCTTGCCTTTACAACTTTTGCATTCTAATTTAGAAGCGTTGCGACATCTTCGTGCTATGTGTCCAAACTTGAGACATAAATGACAACTTTAAAGCCTCATCACAAACTTGACTAGGATGATCTTTCTTACAAAAAATGCATTTTGGAACAGCTCTGTTAAAGAATCCAGATGAAGTCGGTATTACGGCAGTTTCTCTTAAAGATTCTGATTTCTTGAATTTATGAAAATCAAAACAGGTTGTAGCCAAGGATATTTTTACTTCGTTTTCTACTTCTCGCTTTAGAAATACCATTAATTTATTAAGTCTAATTCTAAGATGTTCTTCTGATGAAAATTCTCGGTCTCTCTGCCAAACACGTAGAATATCTTCGGGCAAACATGACTCGATTAAAGAATAAAGGAGGGCTGCACAAGTATCCGAAGTTACACCTAAACTCTCTAAAGCACGTAGCTGTGTTTCTAATTTATCGTAGAGTTTACTTAAGTTGCACTTATTGATTCAAATTTTGGAAAATCAACTTTATTAATTCTCTTACATAAACTTCTACCAGCAAGTCATCTCGACCACAACGTGATTTTAGGCTTTCGATAGCTTTAGCATAGTTTTCACTAGTTGGTGGGTAACTCTCTACAATGGAACGAGCTGGAGACTTAGGTGTTATACTTTACAGGAAGTATATTTTATAATGATAGGCAATAGTTTATTGTTTATAATTCTTTATTTAAAACTCGTGTCTAGGCTTTTACAAAGTGTGTGTCTCGCATCTCGTTGTTGTGGACCTGTCAACTGTCGTTGCTTATTGACAAGACCCTTGTTGCCAACCTAGGAACTAGGGCTGTGTTCCTATCCTAACATCTTTCTTATAAACAAAACAATATATCTTTAGGAACTAGGGTTGTAACAAAACAATATATCTTTAGTAGCTAGGGTTGTGTTCCTATCCTAACATCTTTCTTATAAACAAACAATATATCTTACTTTCTATAAACAAACAATATGAATTTCACAATTTTATAAATCTAATTTTTTCGGAGGCTTTACTGCTCTGCCTGAAGAGGTTGTTTTAGTTTTATTCGAAAACTCTTTTAAATCTGGACAATTTTGTCTCTTGTTAAGACTTTCAGGTAAATTCGTTATAAACATGTTATCAGAGTTTGAGTTTAAACTTACATCTGAATTAGAACCAGTACTTAAATCTACACTTCCTGAACTACTTTCAGTCTCTACATCACTAGAACTAGTACTTAAATCTACACTTTCTGAGCTACTTTCAGTCTCTACATTCCTATCTTTTCTATTGTCCTGAAGTTTCACATTTTCCTCACTAATACTATCACTATTCTCTAAATCTATATAAACTTTTATATTTTCAGTTTCCTGTCTTTTATGCTTTAGATCACTTGGAAAATGGTGTTTCACATTTTCTTGAATAACTTTCAAAAATTTTCTATTTCTATATAGTTCGGCACCATTTTCTCCAACTTGACTTTATAAACTCTATCTCTTAGTTGTTCTATCACAATCCCAGGTGTCCAATTTGTTTTGGGTTTAATTTGAACATACACTTTTGTATTTATTGGAATTTGTGATAAATTTTTGACACCTCTATTGTAATATTTTTGTTGTGCTAACTGAGTGTTTTTAAATTTCTGTTCCAGGTTTAAAGTTATTTTAGGTTGATAGTAATTTTGTTTACAAATTATATTTGATCTAATGTTTCTAGACATTAACATCTGAGACGGTGTATTACTTGAGTCAAGGTATAAATTTTTATAATTTAACAGTGCCAAATAAATATCTTTTTTATCTTCAAATGCTTTCTTAATTATCTTTTTTACAGTCTGTTTATGCCTTTCAGCCATACCATTACTCATGCATATGTTGGTGATGACATTATATGAATAAATTCCCAGTCTTTTGTAAACTGCTTAAACTCATCAGAACTAAACTGTGGTCCTACATCTGATATTACAGTCAGTGGTATTCCATGAGTACAAAATATTGATTTTAAAGAATTTATTACATTTTTGCTTGTTGTATTATTATTTAAAACTACAATTTCGACAAATTTTGAAAAATAATCAACAACTAACAAAAATTTTTTACCTTGTATTTCAAATATATCGCAGCCTATTTTATTCCATCTTAAATCTGGAATGCTATGTGAACTTAACGGCTCCGCCCTTTGTGAATTTGCATATTTCAGACACAAATGACATTGACTAATTTTTTGTTTTATCGTATTATTTATTCCTGGCCAAAATATTGAATCTTTTGCTAAACTTAGTGACTGTAGTGTACTCTATTTAGCATTTCATTTCTTAAAGTTTTAGGAATTAGGATTGCATGTCCTTTAAAAATTAACTTATCAACAATGTATAATTCGCTTTTGTATGGAAAATACAATTTCATATTATTACTTAATTTTTTATTTTTATTTGGCCACCCCTTTTTAATAATTTGTTTTAATTCCTGAAGTTATTCATCCTTATCTGTTTCAAACTCTAATTGATTAATTTTTTCAGGAGTTGCATTTATACTATCTTTTAATACACAAACTTGAGCTTCAATTTCTGAATCTAACGTACTATATGTGTCACAGGTAAATATGTTCTTGACAATGCATCAGCCAGAATCAAATCTTTACCTCTTTTATATATTACATCAAATTCAAATTTTTGTAATTGTAAAAGCATTCTTTGAAGTCTGGCAGGACAACTGTTAAGAGGCTTTTTAAATATTTGTAACAACGGTTGATGGTCTGTTTCTACAATAATTTTTTTACCATATATATATATATATATATTCGTAAAATTTCGACATTCCAAAACAAATTGCTAGTAACTCTTTTTCAATCTGTGCATAATGCATTTGAGTTTCAGTTAGTGATTTTGATGCATATGCACAGGGTAGATTGTTTTGAAGAAGTACAGCACCAAGTCCACTTTTTGAACTATCAACTGCGATAATACTATAGGTTTGTTTTCATCATAAAATTGTAGTACTGGACTTGACACTAATACTTTCTTCAAATTATCAAAAGCTTTCTTTTGCTCTCCGTCCCACATAAATTCCATATCTTTTTTTAACAGTTGACGCAATGGCCATGTATTATGAGAGAAATTTTTTATGTATTTACTAACGTAGGTTAAAATCCCTAGTAAACGTTGTACATCCTTTTTATCTTTGGGTTCAGGCATTTCTAGTATTGCTTTTATTCTTTCATTAGTAGGCGACATTCCTTGTTTTGTAATTTCCTGACCCATGTATTTTATTTGAGTTTTACCAAATTTGCACTTTTCTAAATTAAATGTTATTTTATTTTTTCTTGCTATATCTAATACATTTTTAAGTCTCTGATCATGTTCACTTTTTGTTTTTCCCCAAATGATAATATATCATCAAAATATATTTTAGCACCTGTTGAATTAAATAAACTTTGAAATTTTTCCTGAAAAACTTCAGGCGCAGGTTTCAACCCATAAGGTAGTCTTAAAAACTTAAATCTTCCAAATGGAGTACCAAAAGTGCACAGATCAGAACTTTTTTTATCCAAACTAATTTGATAAAATCCCTGTGCAGCATCCAAAGTGCTAAACATTGTTGCTCCAGACATATCACATGTAATTTGTTCTAATGTAGGAATAGGACAATATTCCCGTTTTATCGAACTTTATTCAAATCTTTCGGATCCAAACAGATTCGTAATGCACCATTTGGTTTTTTAACAAGTACCAGTGCATTTACCCAATCAGAGGGACCTTCTACTTTTTCTATTAATTTACTATTTGTCAATTCTTCCAGACTATTTTTCAAACTGTTTATTAATGGTATTGGTACCCTTCTGACTGGATGAACCACTGGTGTCGCATTTTTTTCAATGTTAATATGATAAGGCTCTGAATTTAAACAACCTATACCGCTGAATACATCTTTATATTCCATACTTAAAGTCTCATAATTAACATCTTGACTACCAATAGTATCAATTCTTTTAATTAAATTCAATTTTTTACATGAATTTAAACCTAAAATACTTTGTGTATTTGTGTTTACTATAAAAAAGTCTAGATCCAAGCAATTATTTCTTTTTTCACATCTCAGTTTACATATGAGTCGTGTAAATGCAAAACTCGCTTTTTGCTAAAATTACAGAACAGGAGTTTGGGACGGCTTTGGGTTCAATGTAACTTATCTTTTCGGAATAACTAACTCTGAATAATCAAAAATCGCTTTATATTGCTTGTTTTCTTGCTAAAATATTAGGAATATATGCAAAAGTCTCTCTGTGGTGGGGACGCATAGGTGCAAAACTCGCTTCCTGCGTATGCCCAATAAGGATATCAGTGTAAGTCACATGATGGAGGCAGAGCCAACGGCCGAGCAAGATATCTTGGAAGCCATTGGCCATTGTTGTAAATCAGTTTGTAGTAGGTACCTGGCGTACTTTAGCAATCGATTTTAAAAATTAGGATAATTTAAATATTCAAGGTATTCGACCATCAGAATGTGGTAAAGGCCGAAAAAAGCTACCACAGCCGCAAAAAAGAAAACGATTCTTGTTGAAGGAGGCGAGGTAAGTTCTTTAGGGTTATACGTGATACAGTGACGTAGGTACATAAAATTTTAAACCCAAAAAGCACAGACTCTTGTAAAATAGACGGAGACAATTATTAGTATTGACGATGTAAGAGAACTTGAACATACTTTCGACCTCAACGACAACGTGTTAAAGTAAAAACAATATTCTATTGTTATTATTGAGTGCATTTTAAAAAATAATGTTGTATTTTAACTAAAGTGTAATAAGTTTAATAAAAAACGTCGATGGAAAATTTTTTGGTTTTTAAATTCGACGAATTTCCTGTTAAGGTCGAAAGTACTCGGGATGCTTAAGTTTTCTCGTTTTCCCTTTAATCCTTCTGTCTCCAGTATCTTCTCGTTGTTTCAGATATAAACCAAAAGAATTACCTAAGTTTCCATCATGTGGCCATTTAAACCTGCCAGGAAAACCATATGACTGCGCAAAACTAACCATGAAGCAGGTATTAGATTTTCATAGAAAGCTTTACGCAAAAGCTGATAAAATTTACCAAGACACGCTCATACTAAAATGTTGCTCGGCTGTGGTGCCAACCAAAGTTAAAAGTGAGGCAAAGTCTACACACACAATATCGATAAAATATTACATACCTATCCAAGCTGGTAATTTAATTAGAGTCTGCAAAAACGCATTTATGGAAATAACACATTTAAGTAGAGATAGAATTGAGCGTGTCATGAAAAGATTTCTATTAAAAAACGATGTTCCTGTTGAGAGAAGAGGAGGAGACCGTATACGTAACGGAAATGACGATAAACGAAAGGCAATAGGCGTATTTATTGAAACACTGAACTGCACAGAATCACATTACTGTCGCACCAAATCCATCGAACGCAAGTATTTATCCTGTGAGTTGAATTTTAAAAAATTGTGGCAAATGTACTTGTCATCTGTTCCGCAAGAGGTACATGTGAAAATTAGTTATTTTAAATATTATGTTAAGAGAAAGTATAATCTGGCCTTTGGTACTCCCCAAACTGATGTATGCTCATTTTGTTTGAGGTGTAAAGAAATCATCAGCAAAGGAAACTTGAGCAAGGCGGACAAGGCGAAACAGATTACCGAGCACAGAATTCATAAACTGAAGGCCAAAGCATTTGTTACGTTATTAAAGTCCGAAGACGATAAAATTGAAGTCTTCTCATTTGATTGCCAGAAGAACTTGAGTTTGCCAAAACTACCCGACCAAGCAAGTTATTTCAGTCAGCAATTTAATTATAACAACTTTACAATTGTGAATGGATCCTCAAAGGGTGCGCTGAATGATTCTACAGTAGTTTCTTATGTTTGGACAGATTTAGATGCACCCAAAAATTCAAACGTAATTGCTTCAGCTGTATTGGATAGATTAAACATGTTTGATTTTAAACCTACCACCACAACTGTACGCTTATTCGCAGATGGTTGTGGTGGTCAAAACAAGAATGTTACAGTGATATGCATGCTGCTTGTGTGGCTTCGCAACTATGCACCAGTAAATATCGAAACTGTTGAAATGATATTTTCCATGGTAGGACATTCATTCCTTCCGCCAGACAGGGTATTTGGGTTAATTGAAAAGGACGTTAAGAAGAGAGCTGTTATCACTGAACCACATCAGTATGACGATATCATAAGAAAACATGCCGCAGTTCGTAATATTGGAAATCAGTGGAGCATTTTAGATTTTAAGACAGAGGCCAAAAAACACTTAAAATTGCCTGGGTCATGGCATTTCCAGTTTAACAAAAGTAAAAGATTTATTCTGACAAAGTCAGGCAAAGGCAATGTAAGTATACGAGGTGAACCACATTACCGTAACGATATCGGTGTTGCTAAAGGTGTGTCAAAACAGGGACATAAAATCAGTGAGATTTCACCTTCACCTCTGCAAATTGGCAGGAAACCCAAAGGAGACAAGAGTTCCATCGTTCGCCTTTTAAACACCCATTACGGAAAAGATTGGCCACAAAGGCCAGAACTCCATTTCTACAAACAAGCTTTATCTCCAACCAATAATATAGAATTAGAATCTGACGAACATGACATATGCGAGACACCACAAGAAGAAAATTTAGTCATATAATATGCTCCTTTCATTACAGTTTTCATTTCGTTTTTTAAATGTCTTTGTTGCTTTCTATTAAGTACACAGAATAAAAGGTTCGTTTGTGCAGCTTTTTTTTCGCTATATTCCCCCTATTATAACCAACGCCACTGGTAAACATGTGCCATTTTCAAGAATTCACGACATGCAAAACTCACTTAATGCATTTGTAAAATTAGCAAAACTCTCCTAATACTCCAACTAAGATGCAAAACTCTCTTTTTACATATTTAAAGTTGAATTTTATAAAACGTTAACAAGGCAATGTTTTCGTGATTTAGTACCAAGCCTTGTGATAGAATGCGCCACCTACAAGAAAAAATCTCTATTTGGTTTATCGGAAGAATAAAAAAGGAACTGGTTTTTGTCAATTTTCTCTAAATCAGGTGTTGAGCATATAGCAAGTTTTGCATTTACACGACTCATATACCTTTCACTTCTAACATATCCCCTGTGTACGAGGTTAATTTTTTTGATTAGTTTTTTGAATTATAAGCTCAGTTAAACCTAATTGTTTTAATACATTTAAGGGTAAAACATTTACCATAGCCCCCCGGTATCTATTTTAAAATTTACAGGTTTTTTATTTATTTTAATTTCTGTTACCCATTCATCCCTACTTATATTATTTATTTCTAAGTTGCCTATAAATAATGAACTTACAGTTTCAGTTTCTTGCACCGGTATAATTTCAGTTACTCTCCCGTTGTTATTTATTCTCCCGTTGTATCTTCTGTTACAGCAGTTGGTATAATGATTTTTTTTTTTTACAGTTGAAACACTCCTTTCCATAAGCTGGACAATTATTTACGGAATGAGTTCCTCCACACTTGTTGCATGATTTCACATATTTATTTTGATTTCTACCCAATGCATCAATTTCCATTGTCGAAGTCTGTCCTTGTATATCTTCACTTCTCTGTTTTGATGTTTCTAATATCTGACAAATCTGTATGGCTTCTTCTAGTGATAATTTGTCATCTTTGTCTTCTTGTAATAACTTTTCTCTTACAGAGTTATTTGTGACACCACATATTAAAACAGTTTTTGTCAGACTTTCTTGAAGATTACCTAATTTACACTTCATAGATTTTTCTTTTAAATCAGTTATAAATTTGTCCAAAGTTTGTCCAGTTTGTTGACGACATGAAAAAAATCGATAACTTTCGTAGGTTACATTTTCTTTAGGCAAAAAATGTTGTTCAAATTTTTCAATTAATTTGGAAAGTTTGTTTTTTTCATCTTCTTCGAATTTGAAAGTAGTGTAAACTCTAAAACTCTCTTCACCAATGAAATGCAGCAATTGAGCACATTGAGTTGGCTCACTTTTTTTATTGATTTCACTGGCTATCAAATAGTTCTCAAAACGACATCTCCACAATTTCCAATTTTCAGCCACATTCCCTTCCAAATTCATCTGTGAAATTCCTCGTTGATCTGCCATATTTTTGTTTATTTCTATTGCCTATCCTGTTCGCAGCGCCATGTTATACTTTACAGGAAGTATATTTTATAATGATAGGCAATAGTTTATTGTTTATAAATTCTTTATTTAAAACTCGTGTCTAGGCTTTTACAAAGTGTGTGTCTCGCATCTCGTTGTTGTGGACCTGTCAACTGTCGTTGCTTATTGACAAGACCCTTGTTGCCAACCTAGAAACTAGGGCTGTGTTCCTATCCTAACATTAGGTACCGTTGATTGTATTAAATATTGGAATTTATCTTCTTTCTCAATTTCATCATCTTCGTGTATGCGTTTGAACTGACTCCAGAAGTATAACCAATCCTTAATATCACCATTAAACTTTTTAAGTTCGATCTTCGGAAGATTAAGCTTTCTTTTATTGTACAAGGAAGTACTTTGACTAGCTAATTCAGCGGCAGACTCTCTTCTAAGAAGTTGTTCAAGTTTACATTTCAGCGTCTCAAACTTTTGAAAGTAAGAATCAGCCTTTTCGATCTCGGAATCTACATCTATCTCTACAGATTCATCGTCTAACATATAATCAAATATTCGTTGATTTATATCGATCAAGGATTGAGATTTTTGTTCAAGTACATGAAAACTTCCTCGAATCTCGAATAAATCCTTATCAGGTTCATTAATTTGACTACATATATTGTCGTAAATTCGATCAAAAGATGTTCGGTGAGCATCTAGAGCTTTGACCAGTTTATCCATCTCGATCCAGGAACTACAGCTTCAGAATAATTCTTCAATACGGTGCCGTCCGTCCTGTCACGGTCGCCAAAAATGTAGCGTATTCGTCGTTTACCCAACGAAGAACTACGTCTAATGTGAATAAACTGGAAGTCTTCGAAAAATATCTTTTTTTTTATTTTTAATGACAATAGTATCGTTATAATGACAATTTATGTAAGAATAAACAACTATATACTCTATATTTAAGACTAAAAGTAGGATCGTAAAAGCAGTAGGAACTAGACCTAACAGTAGGAAAGATAAGATTCATTGTATTCCCATGATTAAACATAAAAGTAAATAAGTATCAACCCGTTGATCGTAGTTTTATTCTGAGTAGAATTATCGAAGGTGAATACACCACATTAACTATGTAAATAGGAAGTTTTCAAGGTAACTTCAAAATTTTGCCGCTAGGCGGCAGCAGCGCCAAATGCGGTCCAGAAAACATAACCAAACTTATATATCTTATTATTAGTTATTGTTTTCATTGCAAACGAATTGGTAACGTGTTTAAGTGTTTCTTTATTTTTTGTAAAATAATTATTTTTTCATCAAAATGTTTGAAGATAATGTTAATAAAAGTTATGGGTCATGGTCGATTACCCAACTCAAGGATGAATTACGAAGAAGAAATGCGAAAATCCATGGGAAAAAAGCTGATCTTGTTGGAAGGTAATTAAACTGCCACGTTAATAATTTACTTGGGTGCTTTTGTTCATATTATCGTCTTGCTATAATTTGCGAATCATTCATACTGTAAATAACTTCGCTGACTTGCAGAGTCAGTAATAAAAAAATACTTATGGGATTCTGTTTACATAATTTTTATTTTTTTATTTTAGATTAGAGGCCTATGACAACCTGCATCATATAACTACAGTGTCTGTGGACGAAAATACATATACAATGTATATACCTCCTTTGGAGAAATTCCAGGATATCAATGTAGATTCTCTTCTGCCTAATTTAAATTTGATACATTTGCAGACATATGCAAAAGTTTGTAATAAATTATGTGATGAAAGAGCCAAACGAATGTATGAAGAAAAATATTTAGTGTGTTTAAGAAGTGTTATTGAGAATAACCAATTTTACATATATGGTCATGTTGCCAGTGAATTCCGGAAACGAAGAATTTTGTATTCAGTTCATGTAGTGTTAAGCAGCAATTCTATTTTAGAAGCACAGTGCGAATGTGCTGCAGGTAGGGGCCCTACAGCCCTTTGCAAGCATGTGTTTGTTGTTATTTATGCTCTTCTAGATTATGGCGCCAAAAAAATAATAAATGTGCAAGAAACATGTACTGACCGTTTACAGACATTTCAAAAGCCAAAAAAATACCATGGATCACCTGTGAAGGCAAAGAATTTAATTGTAAGGAAGAAAATGACATATAAAAGGCTACTAGACTTTGATCCTCGGTCAAATACTTCGAATAAAGTGGAAATCTGTACCAATGCCAGAAATCTTTGTATTGCATATTCTGCAATACATACGGACGAAAGAAAAATGCCAATTTTACAAATATATCCACCAGCTAATTTAATTGCAGTCAGTATAGATCATGATTATCTCAAGTTGTCACCTGAAGACACTTTCTTACAAAGTTTGTATTTTTTGTCTGAGTTAGAACGCCATAATCTAGAAGTTGCAACAAGAGGTCAAGCACAAAATAAAGAATGGCAGAAACAACATTGTATCCGCTTATCTAGTTCTAGATTTGGGAGGATTTGTAAGTCTAGGGAAACATCAAAGTTAAATTTGGCAAATTCCTTAACATTCCTTCAATAAAACATGGCTTACAATATGAACATATTGCTTTGCAAAATTTTTCAACTATATCAAACTTAAATTACAGTGCGTGTGGTCTATATGTTCATGGAGAGCTTGGATATTTGGCTGCCTCACCAGATGGGATTGGTAGTGAATATCTTGTAGAGGTAAAATGTCCATATTCAGCAAGAAACAAAAATATAACACCAGAAACAGTACCTTATTTATATTTATGTGAAAAAACAGGAACACTGAAGTTATCAGAAGATCACGAGTACTATTATCAAGTACAAGGTCAGATTGCCTGTGCCAATAAGCAAACTTGTTATTTTGTTGTATATACAATAAAAGAGACTGTCATAATAGCAGTTAATAGAAATGACGAGTTCATTTCGAATATGCTAAAGACATTAAAATTATTTTACAAAAATTATTTTAAGTGTGCCGTTTTAAAAAAGTTTTTTTATAAGGAATATGAAAAATTTTATTGTTAATAATAAAATGTATGTATGTGTAAGATTTATGCAAATAAAACAATATTTATATTAAATACTTATTTATTTCTCTTAAAATTTCATTCATTTCATTTACAAATACTTTGGCGAAAATTACATAAAAATGAACAAACAAACAAAATGTCACTGGCTAATAATGTTTCTAATGAATTTAATGGAGAAGAAAGAATTTTATAAGTTTTTTCTAATCCAAAAAACCTTTCAATGTGAACTCTTTTACTGGATACTTTTCTATTTTTTTGAAGAACATTGAAGGGTATTTGTGTACTTTTTTTAAAAAAACTAGGAATGTTCACTTCAACTCCATATTTTTTTTTTTTTTTTTATTTACTGCTTATTTACAATCTACTTTAATTAGTAATAAGTAAATGTTTTGAGGTTGGTTGGCACGAGTCAGGCACTGTCCATTGACAGCTTTCTGGATTCATCTACTTAGATCTTCTGGCCATTTTCTCTTGAGTCTTCTGTTTTCAAGTGGTGGGTTGAAGAGTTCATTTATTAGTGGATTGTTGTGATTTGTGCTTCGTTTTTTATATTTATTTGAGTAGGTACTTATAACTTCGTCGATGAAGGGAACATTGAGGTCGTTGTGGATAGTCCTGTTGGAGACGTACCATGGTGCAGCTGTGATCATCCTAAGCGTCTTAGACTGGAAGGTCTGGAGGATTTTAGTGTTGGATGGCTTACTACAGCCCCACAATTCGATGCCATATGTCCAAATTGGTCGTAGGATACATTTATATATGCTTAGTTTATTTTTTAGAGAGAGTTTTGATTTGCGATTTATTAACCATGACATATTTCTTATCTTCAGGTCTAGTTGTTGTCTTTTAGCTCTGATATGTTCTTTCCAAGTTAGTTTTTTATCAAGATGGAGACCGAGGTATTTGACTTTGTTTTTTATAGGGATATGGGCATCATTTAGGGTAAGCTGAGGACATTCAGTTCTTCTAGTTGTAAATGTAACTTGACACGATTTGTCTGTATTTACACTGATTCTCCATTTCTTGAGCCATGTTTGGATTTCATTTAAGTGGCTTTGTATTTTTTCTGAAGCTCTTGTGGGATTTGAATCTGCAGCAAGTATTGCTGTGTCGTCTGCGAAAGTTGCCATGAGTGTATCTTCTCTAGTTGGTACATCAGCGGTATAAATGAGATATAACAATGGTCCAAGGACACTTCCCTGAGGAACGCCAGCTTCAATAGTGTGATACTCTGACAGGTTGTCTTCGTATTTTACTTGGAATTTTCGATCACACAGATATGATTTGAGTACCGAATATAGCTGACTTGGTAATTTTTCTTTTAATTTATAGAGAAGACCTTTGTGCCATACTTTATCAAACGCCTGCTTTATATCCAAAAAAGTTGATGTGCACATTTCCTTTTTTTCTAGGCTATCTCTTATTTTATTGACAATTCTGTGACATTGTTGAGTAGTCGAATGTCTATGCCTGAAGCCAAACTGATGCTTGGGGATTAAATCATCGAAGTTGGTTGTTTCTTCGATTCTGTTGAGAATGAGCCTTTCTAGGATTTTTGACATGATAGGAAGTAGGCTTATTGGTCTATAAGAGCCTACATTTGTGGGTGGTTTGCCTGGTTATAAGGTCGTATCCAGGTGCCTTGTGAGGGTTTATTTGATCTATTTCCTTCTTGACCTCAGCTGGGGCAATGGCTCTAGTTGGTAGAGATAATTGGCAAGGTGCATTTAGAAATGTTTCTACTTCATTTTGGTGTTCATCTTGGATTTCTGGAGTAGAAAATACGCTGGCTAAATGTTCAGCAAATCTGTTCGCTTTTTCACTATTACTTCGTGCCCATCTACCATTATTTTGTCTTAGAGGAGGGATTGACAGTATGGGTCTCTTAAATTTCTTAGTTGCTTTCCACAGTGTGTTATCATCTATTGATAGGTTGGTGATATAGTATTCAAAAGATTCATTCTTAGCTTCTTGAATGGCTGCACGGAGATTATGAGTTAGCCTGTTAAGGTAATTTTTATCTATAGGATTTCTGGTCGCTTGCCATCTTCTTCGGGCTCTGCGTCTGTCTATAACTAACTCTCTGATGTGAAGTGGGATATTGCGGTTTTCTTGAATCACACCTTGCGCTTCTGGTGTGGATTGCCATGATGCATTTTGTATTAATGTCGTTAGATATTGTACAGATTTCTCAATATCTTCTTTCTCCTTTAGGAGAATGTTTAATGTAATATTGTCATTTATATATCTACTGAAGTGGGTCCAGTCTGTTTTCTTGGAACAAAGCCTCGGCGGAGGTTTTTTCCAAATAATATCAGTACTTAGTGTAACTATTATGGGGCTATGGTCTGAGTTTAGGTCTAAGTTTGATTCAATTGTGCTATGAATGTCAGATATTCCTTTAGTCACAGCAAAGTCTAATAGGTCGGGTATTTTATTCAAATCACTTGGCCAATAAGTAGGATATCCAGTTGATAAGAAGCTGAAGTTGTTTTGTTCGATTACCTTCAGTAATGTTCTTCCTTTGGGGGTGATTAATCTAGAACCCCAGGCTGTATTCTTGGCATTCCAGTCGCCAACGACTATGAAGTGTGAGCCTAGTTGAAGGAAATATTCCTGATATTCCTCATAAGTTATAGTATGTCGTGGTGGACTATAAATGGCAGCTATCGTCAATGGCCAGAGGAGAGCTTCGACTTTTATGATGGTACTTTGGATTTTGTTTGTTTTAAAATGTTGTAGTGGATAGTGTTTTAGTGCCGACCTTATTATTATTGCAGTTCCAGCATGTGCGGTGCCATCTGGATGGTTTGTGTAATATATGTTATAGTGTGGTATTTTTATGTTACTTGCTTCTGTTGAGTGACTTTCGGCGATTAGAAGTACATCGATTTTGTTGATTTTAAGGAATATCGTGATCTCTTGAATGTGGTTGCTTAGACCGTTTGCGTTCCATTCAGCGATTATTAGTGTATTAGCCATTATTTAGTTAAATTGTTTATGACGGTTGTTAGCATGGTTAAGATCATACTATTTTGATTGAGTAGTTGGTTAAACATATTCTTGAACTCATTGAGGAACTCAGTTAGTTTGCTGGCTAAATTTAGTTCGTTATTATTTGTAGGATTATTTTGTTGATTTGAGGTTACTTGAGCATAACTGACGTTAGGATTTGCCGGTTGTGTTTGAATTTGATTGGTATGAATGTTTTGTGGAATAGGAGCAGCTCTGTTTGATCGTACTGAATGGTTTCTATCAATTAGGTCTAGATATACTTTACACCCTTTATAGTTTGCTGGGTGGTTCCCCTGACACAATGCACATGTTGCTGGTGTACTTCTAGCTTTTGTACAAGTACTGGTGTCATGTAGTCCCCCACATTTAACACATTTAAATGGTTTTTTACAATAAGACTTTGTGTGTCCGTAGTCTTGGCATCTAGTACACTGTGCTATGATTCTTTTGTTCCTCGGTGCTTCTACTTTGATTTTGCAGTGTAACAGGTAATCTAATTTATATATTTCTTTGTTATTAGTGTCTGGTTCAATATCGACAAAAAATAGTGGTAATGGTTCTTTACTCACCCTATGTCTGATGTTCATAATGTTGCGGACCTTATGTCCCTTTTTTTGGAGTTCTTCTTTGATAATTGATTCTGGAACAGTAGGATGTAGGTCCCGTATTACTACACGGTAGGCTCTATCTTGCTGAACTTGGTACGTGTGGTGCACAATTTCCTCTTCACAGACATGCCGGATGAGTTTTCTGTACGTTTCCACATCATTAGCATTGACTTTCACTGTATTGTTGGCTAATGATTTGGTGGTATAAGTATTTTCTTCTGTTACTTTTGATAAATTAGTTATCATGTCTTTATAATTAGTGACCCCATATATATATATATATATATATTGGAGGAGGTTTAGGGTCCCGTTTTTCTTTATTATTCTGAGCATCGGACGTATTGTCATTGGGTATATTGTCATTTCCCCTGAGGGCTTCGTATCTATTTGATATACCAGTTGAGGTGCCTTGAGTTTCCATTTCTGTCGATGTTTGTCGATTGGGTCTTTTTCGTTTGTGAACTACTACTTGCCATGAGTGTTTGTTATGATTCACTGTTCCATCATTATCTATTGATTCTGGGTCGCTAAAATCGTCTGCATCTTCATTATTTATATTTACTGTATTATTATTTCTGCGTGTGTTTGTATGTTGAGATGGTTTTAGCAAGTGCAAGTTATTGGGGTTTGTTGTGAATGAAGATGTTTGTTCTTGGGGTGTAAATCCTAAAAATGGTGTACCAGGTTGGGGGCCTGGGTACATTGTTGGCATTTGTTGATTTTGATTGATTATCGGAAATTGAGGATTCATTCTTAAGTATTCTTGGTAGGCTTGAGCGTTTATTGCTGTATTTTGCAGAAAATTTTGTTGCACTGTAGGGTTGAATCCATTATTGAATTGTTCATTACTGTTTCCTGTTATTGGAAACATTTTAACGTTTTAAAATCACTGTGTAAACGTAGTTTATTACTAAGCACATTATATTGTTTATCACCTAGCACCAAAAAAGTGGTTTTATACTTATCGTCTTTTTATCGCGAAATGATATTTCGAGCAGACAGAGCGAACACTTCTTTACGCTACGAGAATCAAATCGTGACTACTTCAACTCCATATGGTGCCATTATATCTTGGATATCAAATCCTTTATCGATCGCACTTTTGAGCCAGGTCAGACCTTTCAATTATATGTCGATCACTTGTTGATCCTCCATATGCATCAGTCACAAATGAACACAACCCTCCTGGTGTTACACCTGCTACATATTTTATAGTATTTCTATTTTTATAGCTAGAAAATGTAGCTTGTTGTGCAGTAGGTAAAGCTGTCCGCTTCACAGGACATTCTGTAGCATCTATAATAACCCTAGTTGATGGAAATTCCATTTTAAACTCAAATGGTGCAAAAAATCTTGTTGTGTTTCTATCGGGCCATAAATTTATCTCTATCCAAGTAAGTGACATACATTTCACCCATGTTATATATATATATATTAAAAACTTCTTTTAACGAAATTTGAAAGAGCTTGCCTAGTTCATAACACGTTTTATTTTGTCTTAATTTTATTAAAGTAATAAAGAATTCATCTTCAAGTTTTAATGTTTGGGATGTAGGACCATAATAATAGTTCATATTATGAACAGATGTTAAAAGTAAATTAAATAATAAGAGAAACTTATCATATGATTCTAATCCAGTAAAAAAATGAATTGCTTTATTGTCAAATTTAAAATGATTTATTCTTCAGCGTTTGGGTACACCGATCTACTTTCGCCAGTTGTTCATAGTCAGTTTGTGTGCCATAATCAACATTAGTAGAGAGGTGGGTTTCATTTATATCACACTCTGCTCCTACATGTTGTACTTCTTCTTGATCTTCTGCAATTTCATCAATTTGAATGATACTTGGAGTTTCATTAGGCAATTTTACAGGTCTTTGACCGCTCCGTTTTTCTCTTCTCAGTAACCTATTATTTTGTGACTGATGCTGACCTTTATCACCTGGTGGATTAGACCATGTAAATTTGCTTGGTACAGCACCTTTTTTTAATCGGTTTACTAATGGTACATTTCCACCTACAAAAAATGTAAAAAATTAAAAAAATATATTGAAAATTGAATGACGAAACAATATTTTACATGTTTATAAAAAACACACTTACCTCTGAAAGTCTCTTGTATATAATCTAATGTTGTAAAATGGTTTTTACATACAACGCTACATGTTGTTGGGCGAAAACCTTGTCTTCTAATGGCATGAAGCCATTGCTTTCTTGCCTGTTTGTCTTTAGGGAAAACGTGACCTCCTCTATTGGAACACAAAGGTAGAGTAAACCGATCTTCTCATGGGCTATGAGTCACACAGTCGCAAAGCACGATTCTGTGTTTGTAGGAAACAGTATTGACTATTGTAAAAACATCGTCATTTAAAATTGAAACGGCAGTGAGTGAATATCGTGTCCAATTCGGAGTATTAGTACAGTGAAACTTTTACTATTTTTCTAATTGGTTAATCGTTGTAATTTTAGTAAAGACTTATTTGAACATTAGTATAGGTATTGTTTAGTTAGTTTATATATTTTTAGTAAAGACAATAGAACTTTAGTGTTAAGTGCTGGTTGAGTTCCCCGAACAATCATGTAAGTAATTTACTTAAGCTTTATGAATATTTTATTTACTTTTATCAAAATGCATGTGTTTGTGTAATATATTTCACGCGATGAATTAAAGGTTTATTATTGTAATGTGCAGAAATATTTTATCTATTTATATATTTATTTTATCTATTTGTTACAGACAACCATGAGTAGTTCTAAGAAAGTTATTCATAGTCAAGGTCGGGAGATAATTTACAACGTAAATAAATTTATGACAGCCGAGAAAGAACAAGGCAACCTTACAATACCCTTAAGCCGTCCCCAAGAAAGGGTAGCTGCGGCCTGTGGAGTTGGTCTCAATACGGTAAAACGAATTATCATCGAGGCTAATAAAAAAGAACCACTTGCTCCCTTCAAGTCACCACGAAAGACTATAAATAAACCTTCAACTTCCAGAGGATCAGTGGATATATTTGAAGAAGAAATAATTCGCAGAATCATTTATTCCTATACCGCAATTCACAAAAGGAGACCAACTATGAAGACAATATTCCAATCCGTTAAAGATGAAGCAAGCATTAATTTTACCGGCAAAATAGACTCATTCAGAAAATTAGTGAAAAAGATGGGATTCAGATGGAAGAAAACTGAAGATAACAGAAAAATTTTAATGGAGAAACATGATATCAAAGCAAAGCGGATTGAATATTTGAGAAAGTTAAAAAAATATAAAGAAGAAGGACGAACGATAGTATATTGTGACGAAACCTACATTCACAGTTCACATACTGTACCTAAAATATGGGACGATGGAAAAAACAAATGTTTGAAATCACCTGTAGCCAAAGGTAAAAGGCTGATTATCTTACATGCTGGAGGTGTATCAGGTTTTATACCTAATGCTTTACTCATATTTAAATCAGGGAAAAAAACAGGCGACTATCACGACGAAATGAATACCAAAAATTTTGGTAAATGGTTAACGGAAAAGTTTATTCCTAACGCTCCAAAAAAATGCGTTTTGGTTATTAGATAATGCCTCTTACCATAATACTTTGGTAGAGCCAATACCAAATTTTTCATGGAAGAAAGCTGCAATGCAAAAATGGCTAACTGAACGAAACATTTTTTATGACATGGCTCACACTAAAACGGAATTGTATAGTTCAATACAAATACACAAACCATCACACAAAAGTTTCCTTATTGATAAAATTTTGGCAGAAAATGACATGCTAACACTGCGTTTACCACCTTACCATCCGGAACTGAACCCAATCGAAAAAATATGGGCACTTGTAAAAAATGACGTAGCTTCATGTAACGTCACTTTCAAGCTAGATGATGTATGGAAATTAACGGAAGACAAATTTAGTAATGTAACCATTCAAAATTGGGAAAATATCTGCGCTCATGTAGAAAAAATTGAAAATGAATACATGGAAAGAGAGCATATTATGGATGATGTTCACAATTTAATAATTAATGTAGGAGACGATAGTAGCGAGAGCGAATCTGAATCTGAAGATAATGAAGAAGATGAAGACGATTTGGGTTGTCTGCCATTGTTGACATAGTGTAGTTCATTTTATTACTATTGAAAACAAAAATTAATACTGTTTGACGTGAAATATATAATTAATTATTCTCAGGATCAGCCATTAAAACAATATTCGCTCTGTGCAGAGTGCATGGTGGGGATAACTGAAACGATCTCAGCGCTCGTAGTGGTCAAAATTTCGTGATATCATGCTTTTGTCATAAGTAAATACGTCAAAATTAAATATAAAAATGATTGTTGTTAAGTTAATTACAAATATACAGGGAGCAATAGCAAGTGCAAATGTTACACATTTTCAAGAGCTAGTTGGAAATTAGGGAAAAAATAGAAATGTATAAATGCAGTTAGGAGAAAAAGTAAGTAATGTATAACCTAATTATGTAGCATGCTCACATTTGTACCAATTTCAAAATTATATGAAATATTGATGACAATGACAGTTTAAAATCAAACAAACATTTTTTTAATAACATTGTACTGAAAATTTTTATTATTAATAAATGTTCTTAAAAAAATATTTGTTTGGTTTTAAACTGTCATTGTCATCAATCTAATTTTATGTAATTTTGAAATTGGTACAAATTACCAAAAGATTCATAAAATAAATTATATATTTATTATATATTGTTTAAATAGCTGATCCTGAGAATAATTAATTAAATTAATAAAAACAGCAGCGAAATTCTGAATATATGTTTCTATATCTGTTATTGTTATTTTTAATATTAAATTTATACAGAGTGTGTCTATTTAAGTTGTCGTCATACAACTTTCTTACTATAGAATTTACGAAAATTTATAAAAATGTCCATTTTTGGAAACATTAATATTTGGCTTTTCATATTTGACATTAAATTGAACAACAAGTTCGAAAGGAATTTTTTGACCACTTCAATTTTAAATTAAATTTTGCAATTCCTAATTGTAAAATACGTTATCTTTTATCATAATTAAACAAATTAAACAGCAAATCATACTTTAATCTGTAAATTTGAACTTTTTTTCGTAAAATAAAATAAAATGTGCAAACTATCTTCTTCGCATGCGCAACACATTTTTTTGCAATATTTTCCTGCAATCGGATATTTTTAATTATACTTCAATTTGTATCAGATAATTTAAATCTAATCAACATTGTACAATAAAATGAAATCTTTAACCAAATTTGACTGGGCTATTGAGTTTGTCGTACGACTGAGTCAACGGTTTCAGGTTGCATTTTAATAAATTTGTGCATTGTTGCCGTTAGGTTCGGCGCAGATATTTTCTAGATTTTAGCCCATCAGAAAATCCACTACCTCTACACAACAACCTGACATGGGCATTTTATAAATAAAAACAGAAATAAACAATCGAAAAATTATTAAACTTCGGCCTTCACACAAATGTCATAAAGCGGAATGATTTTATTTTGTTGACACACTGAATTCAAAATGGACCGTGTTAAGCTGTGCTGCCCTCATCGAGCAAATGCCGAAGTACAAACCTCCTATTGTTTCAATTTGTTTCCTCAAAAATGTAAAATGTCAAACATATGATATCAATGGCAACTGATATTCATTTCTGCGAACGTATTAAAATAATATTTGAGCACAGAACTAATAGTTCTGAGTATTTGATTGGTTGACTTCATGAAATACTTGGATTTAATAAAGACATACGTCACTTTTTTTAATTCACTAGAATTTCAGTTCAGACTCATTCTAGAATAGGACTGGCGATTCTTAAAAGAATTTTTTTTGGGGAATCAATTCTCTGGAGAATTAATTCCTACGATTTCAAGAATTGGGTCGCAGGAGTCAAACGAACAATTACATAGTCAGGTTTGCCAACATTGTATAAATAAAAAATAACAGATATAACCTAACCCAACTTTAGTGATCTGTCTAAAAATCAAATTAGAGTGAATTTTTTGAAAAATGGTAGTTTTTTTCGCTTCAAAGTGATAAAAACAAGTAAATAAAGGTATTTGTAGTGTTTTGATAATAATAAGGACGAATTGTGTATGTTTTTAATAACAGAAATTTGAGTTGTCAAATAGTGAACAAAATAGGGCTGTATCTCCGAAACTATTTGAGAGCGTCACGTTTTGATTTCGGATTCGTGTTTAGGAGACCAAAATACATAAGTTCCACTTTTTTTTAAAAAAAAAATCGCATGATCCCTAATAACGAAGTATTACCGAAAAAAAAGACCAAAGAGAAATAAGAAGAAAAAAGACTACGAAGAAGACCAATGAGAAAAATATCAAAACGAAGAGCAAAAAGACGAAGATAAAAAGAAATAAAAACAAGAAGAATAAGAACCAAAAGAAGATCAAAAATAAGAAAATTAAGAAAAAGGAGAAAAGGAGAAAAAAATGAACACGAAGTAGAAGATAATAAGAAGAGTAAAAACAACAAGAGAAAAAATGCATTGTTGCTTTGTTTAAATCCAAGAAAGAGACCAAAAAGAAGAAAACCAAAAAGATAAAGAAGAAGACCAATAAAAAAACAAAAAAAGAAGAAGACCCAGAAGAAACAGAAGACTAATGAGAAGAAGAAGAAAACGAAAAAGAAGAAAACCAAGAAGAAAAAACCACAAAAATAATAAAATTCATTTTGATATGACATAAATTTTCGAATCTACGCAATAATAATAATAATAATAATAATAATTTACCTGTGAAATTCCAGTAAATTGTCCGGAACAAACGTCGAGTAAATCTTGCGTCGTCGGTTGTTTTTCCGCTTCGAGTTCGTCGAATTTTCCGGAACAAACGTTCGAAATGTCTCGAGTAGAAAGATTTTCTTTTGGCGATTTTCTTTGTGGATTTTCCGAGAAGGAAAATGAATTCGAGGTGGAGAAAAGTTGTTGCATCGCTTCGGCCTTGAAAAATTACGGAAAATTCGTGTTATGGTTTTGTTTTTTTTTTTTGTTTTTTTTTTTATAGTACCTGTGAATTTGTGATTATGGAGTTGGCGTGTAATTTTTTTTCGAGTTGGGCGTGCCAGTCGGTTTCTTTTAATGGTGATGGTACGTTTAGCTAAATAGGAAATTTTAAGAGAAAAAATAATTACGAAAAAAAATGGAACAAAATTGTAAAAAAATTGGGAAAAAATAGGAAAAATTGAGAAAAACTAGTAAAAAATTGGGAAAAATAAAGGAAAAATAGTGAACAATATGGAAAAAATTGGAAAAAATTAGGAAAAAATTGAAAAAAGTAAGGAAAAATAGAGAAAAAATGGGGAAAAATAAGGAAAAAGAGGGAAAAATAAAGAAAAAAAATGGAAAAATAAAGAAAAAATTGAGAAAAATGAGAAAAAAGTAGGGAAAAGTAAGGAACAAATGGAGAAAAATTAGGAAAAATTAGGAAAAATTAAAGAAAAACAGGAAAAAACAAGGAAAAGATGGGGAAAAATTGGTTAAAATAGGGAAAAACAAAGCAAAATAGGGAAAAATTGACAAAATTGAGTAATAGAATAGGGAAAAATACGGAAAAAAATGGGGAAAAATTAGGAAAAAAGAGGGAAAAATTGGGCAAAAATAAGGAATAATAAGGAAAAATAAGGAAAAACTTGGAAAAAATAAAGAAAAATAAGAAAAAAATTGGGGAAAAATGGGGAAAATAAAGAAAAAATGGGGAAAAAATGGGGAAAAAAGAGGGAAAAATAAAGAAAAAATAGAGAAACATCTAGAAAAATAATGAAAAAAATTGAAAAAATAAAGAAAAAATAGGGAAAAATTAGACAAAAATGGGTAAAAATAAGGAAAAGTGACCAAAATGGAGTAAAATTGGGAAAAATACGGAAAAATAAGGAAAAAATTGGAAAAAGTGAGGAAAAATACAGAAAAAATGGGGAAAAATACAGAAAAAATTGGGAAAAATAAAGAAAAATAAGGAAAAATAGGGGAAAAATGGGGAAAATAAAGAAAAAAAGGGAAAAATAAAGAAAAAATTGAGAAAAATGAGAAAAAAGTAGGGAAAAGTAAGGAACAAATGGAGAAAAATTAGGAAAAAATAAGGAAAAACAGTAAAAAATAAGGAAAAGATGGAGAAAAATTGGTTAAAACAGGGAAAAACAAAGCAAAATAGGGAAAAATTGACAAAACTGAGTGATAAAATAGGGAAAAATACGGAAAAAATGGGGAAAAATTAGGAAAAAATTGGAAAAAATAAAAAAAATAAGAAAAAAATAAGGCAATATAAGGAAAAAATTACGATTATTTGGATAAAAAGAAAAAATTGGGAAAAATGAGGAAAAAAGAGGGAAAAATTAGGAAAAAATGGGGAAAAATAAGGAAAAAGTGACCAAAATAGAGTAAAATTGGGAAAAATACAGAAAAAAATGGGGAAAAATTAGGAAAAAAGAGGGAAAAATTAGGCAAAAATAAGGAATAATAAGGAAAAAATAAAGCAATATAAGGAAAAAATCACGATTATTTGGATAAAAAGAAAAAAGAGCGAAAAATAAAAAAAAAATAGGAAAAATACGAAAAAAAATTGGGAAAAATGAGGAAAAAAGAGGGAAAAATAAAGAAAAAATGGTGAAAAAATTGGAAAAAATAAAGAAAAAATAGGGAAAAATTAGGAAAAAATGGGGAAAAATAAGAAAAAAGTGACCAAAATAGAGTAAAATTGGGAAAAATACGGAAAATAAGGAAAAAATTTGTTAAAACAGGGAAAAACAGAGCAAAATAGGGAAAAATTGACGAAATTGAATAATACAGGGAAAAATAAGGAAAAAAAGGCAAATAAATAATAAAAAAAGTCAAAAAACTAATAAAAAAAATCAAAGTCAAAAAATAAATAAAAGTCAAAAATTACAAAAAAAAGTCAAAAATTACAAAAAAAAGTCAAAAACTACAAAAAAAAATTCAAAAATTGTAAAAACAGGGTCAAAAAAATTATTTAAAGTCACAAAATTGTTTAAAAAGTCAAAAACAATTTTAATCAAAGGTAAAAAAGTAAAAAAAAAAATCCTAAAAACATCAAAAAATGTAAAAAAAAAGTCAAAAAATTATTAAAATGTCAAAAATTACAAGTCAGAAAAAATATTAAAAAAATTCAAAAAATTACTAAAAAAAAAAGTATAAAAATTGCTAAAAAAGTCAAAAAATTAATTCAAAAAAGGCAAAAAATAGGCAAAATTATGGCAAATTGAAAAATAGCGAAAAGAAAGAAAAATAAGAAAAAATAGGAAAAATAGAGAAAAATGGGAAAAAATAGGGAAAAATGGAGAAAAACAGAGAAAATGTGGAAAATAATGAAAAATAAAAAAACACGGAGAAAAATTTTAAAAAAATAGGAGAAAACAGGGAAAAATAGAGCAAAAAAGGGAAAAATAGAGCAAAATATGAAAAATAAGGAGAAATAGTTAAAAATAAGAGAAAAACAATGGAAATAATAAAAAATTAATACAAACCTTTGAAGCAGAATTGGTTAAATTTTGTAGTCCGGTAATGTAGGAAACCGGAGTTAAAAATTTCGAATCCGAAAACGATTTTACCGGAGTTTTATTTTGGTTTTGTTGATATGGCTGAATGTAATCGTCTTCTAAAAAATTTAAAAAAATAAAAAAAAAATAAAAAATAAAACACAAGTCACTTCCGAATCAATACAAATGTCAAAAAAAAGTTAAAAATTTCAACAAAAAAAACATTAAAAATGTCAAAAAATTACTAAAAAAATCTCTCAAACGTCAAAAATCAAAAACCGCAAAAAAAAATAAAATCGCTAAAAACGTCAAAAAACGATGAAAATGTCAAAAAAAATCACCAAGAAATATTTAAAAAATCGCTAAAAATTACAAAAAATCGCTAAAATATATTAAAAAATCGCTAAAATATATTAAAAAATCGCTAAAATATATTAAAAAATCGTTAAAAACTGTCAAAAAATCACCAAAAAATGTGAAAAAAATCGCCAAAATTGTCAAAAAAAAAACTTTAAAAAGTCAAAAAATCCGCCAAAAATGTAAAAAATCGACGAAACTTTCAAAAAATCGATAAAAAATGTTAAAACGTCGCTAAAACATATTTAAAAAAAAATCGCTAAATATAAAAAAAAATCGCTTAAATGTCAAAAATCACTAAAAATTTCTAAAAATCTCAAAAAAATCGCCAAGAAATATTAAAAAACCACTAAAAATGTCAAAAAAAAAAAAAAACGCTAAAAACGTAAAAAAATCGTTAAAAACGTCAAAAAGTGCTAATGTTTAAAAAAATCGCTAAAAAATTTTAAAAAATCGTTAAACATGTCAAAAAAAAACCGTTAAAAATGTCGTAATCGCTAAAAATGTCAGAAATCGCTAGAGGAATATTTTAAAAATGGTCAACAATGACAAAAAAAATGACTCAAACTAAAAAACCTAAAAATATAAAAGTGACAAAAAAATTGTTAAATAATGTCAAAAAAACCGCTAAAAATGTCAAAAATCGCTAAAAAATACCAAAAAATATCTTAAACGTCAAAAAACACTTAAAAAGTCAAAAAAAACGCGAAAAACGTAAGAAAATCGCAAGGGAATATTAAAAACCGCTTAAAACGTCAAATAACCTCCAAAAACGTCAAAAACCCGCTAAAACTGTCAAAAAATCACTCAAAAATGTGAAAAAATCGCTAAAAATGTCAAAAAAAAACGCGAAAAACGTAAAAAAATCGACAAGAAATATTAAAAAATCGTTAACAACGTGAAAAAATCGACAAAAATGTATAAAAATCGCTAAAATCGTCAAAAAAAATCGCCAAAATTGTCAAAAAAAAACGCCAAAAATGTCAAAAAAACAATAAAATGTCAAAAATTTGCCAAGAAATTTTTTTAAAATCGCTGAAAACGTCAAAAATTGGTAAAAAATATTAAGATTCAACTAAAACGTCAAAAAACGCTAAAAATGTCAAAAAATCGCGAAAAACGTCAAAAAAACCGCTAAAACTGTCAAAAAAAACGATAAAAACGTCGAAAAATCGCTAAAAATGTCAAAAATTTGCAAAAAAATGTCAAAAAATCGGCAAAAATGTGAAAAAA
This sequence comes from Neocrepidodera transversa, assembly GCA_963243735.1. NCBI lineage: Eukaryota > Metazoa > Arthropoda > Insecta > Coleoptera > Chrysomelidae > Neocrepidodera > Neocrepidodera transversa. The sequence goes on from OY725356.1 coordinate 13,978,938, forward strand.
TCGCCAAGAAATATATTAAAAATCGCTGAAAACGTCAAAAATCGGTAAAAATGACAAAAAATAGCGAAAAACGTAAAAAAACACAAATAAATATTAAAAAACCGCTAAAAACGTCAAAAAAAACCGCTAAAAACGTCACAAAATCGATAAAAACGTCGAAAAATCGCTAAAAATGTCAAAAAAAATCGCCAAAAAATCGCTAAAAATGTTAAAAAATCGCTACACTAAAAATGTTAAAAAAAAACGCAAAAAATGTCAAAAAAGCGTTAAAATGTAAAAAAATCGCTAAAAATGTCAAAAAAAATCGCCAAAAAATCGCTAAAAATGTTAAAAAATCGCAAAAAATGTCAAAAAAGCGCTAAAAAAGTTAAAAAACGCTAAAAAATACCAAAAAATATCTTAAACGTCAAAAAACACTTAAAAAGTCAAAAAAAACGCGAAAAACGTAAGAAAATCGCAAGGGAATATTAAAAACCGCTTAAAACGTCAAATAACCTCCAAAAACGTCAAAAACCCGCTAAAACTGTCAAAAAATCACTCAAAAATGTGAAAAAATCGCTAAAAATGTCAAAAAAAAACGCGAAAAACGTAAAAAAATCGACAAGAAATATTAAAAAATCGTTAACAACGTGAAAAAATCGACAAAAATGTATAAAAATCGCTAAAATCGTCAAAAAAAATCGCCAAAATTGTCAAAAAAAAACGCCAAAAATGTCAAAAAAACAATAAAATGTCAAAAATTTGCCAAGAAATTTTTTTAAAATCGCTGAAAACGTCAAAAATTGGTAAAAAATATTAAGATTCAACTAAAACGTCAAAAAACGCTAAAAATGTCAAAAAATCGCGAAAAACGTCAAAAAAACCGCTAAAACTGTCAAAAAAAACGATAAAAACGTCGAAAAATCGCTAAAAATGTCAAAAATTTGCAAAAAAATGTCAAAAAATCGGCAAAAATGTGAAAAAATCGCCAAGAAATATATTAAAAATCGCTGAAAACGTCAAAAATCGGTAAAAATGACAAAAAATAGCGAAAAACGTAAAAAAACACAAATAAATATTAAAAAACCGCTAAAAACGTCAAAAAAAACCGCTAAAAACGTCACAAAATCGATAAAAACGTCGAAAAATCGCTAAAAATGTCAAAAAAAATCGCCAAAAAATCGCTAAAAATGTTAAAAAATCGCTACACTAAAAATGTTAAAAAAAAACGCAAAAAATGTCAAAAAAGCGTTAAAATGTAAAAAAATCGCTAAAAATGTCAAAAAAAATCGCCAAAAAATCGCTAAAAATGTTAAAAAATCGCTACACTAAAAATGTTAAAAAAAATCGCAAAAAATGTCAAAAAAGCGCTAAAAAAGTTAAAAAATCGCTACACTAAAAATGTAAAAAAAAAATCGCAAAAAATGTCAAAAAAGCGCTAAAAAAGTTAAAAAAAATCGCTACACTAAAAATGTCAAAAAAAATCGAAAAAATTTCAAAAAAGCGCTAAAAAACATTCAAAAAAAATTGCTAAAAAACGTCAAAAATCGCTAAAAAAACAGGTCGAAAAATCGCTACGCTAAAAATGTCAAAAAAAACCGCAAAAAATGTCAAAAAAGTCGTTAAAAATGTCAAAAAAAAACGCCAAAAAATCGCTAAAAATGTTAAAAAATCGCTACACTAAAAATGTAAAAAAAAAATCGCAAAAAATGTCAAAAAAAATTGCTAAAAAACGTCAAAAATCGCTAAAAAAAAACAGGTCAAAAAATCGCTACGCTAAAAATGTCAAAAAAAAAACCGCAAAAAATGTCAAAAAAGTCGTTAAAAATGTCAAAAAAAATCGCCAAAAAATCGCTAAAAATGTTAAAAAATCGCTACACTAAAAATGTAAAAAAAAAATCGCAAAAAATGTCAAAAAAGCGCTAAAAAAGTTAAAAAAAATCGCTACACTAAAAATGTCAAAAAAAATCGAAAAAATTTCAAAAAAGCGCTAAAAAACATTCAAAAAAAATTGCTAAAAAACGTCAAAAATCGCTAAAAAAACAGGTCGAAAAATCGCTACGCTAAAAATGTCAAAAAAAACCGCAAAAAATGTCAAAAAAGTCGTTAAAAATGTAAAAAAAAAACGCCAAAAAATCGCTAAAAATGTTAAAAAATCGCTACACTACAAAATGTTAAAAAAAAATCGCAAAAAAGCGCTAAAAATGTAAAAAAAATCGCTAGGTCAAAAATATAAAAAAAATCTCTAAAAATGTCAAAAAAAGTGTGAAAAAATCGCTAAAAAATGTAAAAAAACCGCTAAAAGTGTCAAAAAATCGCCAAATATCGAAAAACTATTAAACTCAATAAAATTGAAAAAAAAAATAAAAAAAAAACTACAAAACTTACGCGTATTCGTATCCTCAACGCATCTATTCAATTTCCCGGCAATTTTCTTCATAAAATCTTCACCATCATCATCATCATCATCATCAGAATCATCTTCATTAAAACCTTTAATAATCCTCCTCAAAGGTTTCTTAAACTTAAACAACGTTTCATCATTTTTACAACCATCATCATCATCTTCAACCTCATCTTCTATTTCACTATTTGTATCTGTATCTTCTGCTTCATTATCGATAAAAATCGATTTTTTATCTTCTTTTTGGAAATCTTCTTCTTCTTGCGAATCTTCTTCTTGTTCTTGGAAATCTTCTTTTTCTGGCAAATCTTCTTCTGTTTCTTGCAAATCTTCTTTTTCTGGCAAATCTTCTTCTGTTTCTTGCAAATCTTCTTCTTTTTCTTTGAAATCTTCTTCTATTTCTTCATCATCTTCTTTTTTACTAAAACTAATTTTATTTTTCCAAATTTCCGATTTCCTTTCGGCTATTTTCCCCTGCAATTGTTTCCTTAATTTCCTTAATCTAACTCCGGGTTTTTCTTCTATATCTAAATCGTCATCTTTACGGATCTCACTAGCGCCTTCGACACTATTAATATTAATTTTTTTATTATCTTTTTGTTGTTTTTTGGTATGTTTAACGAATCGTTCCATTAATTTAGCGATTTCCGTAGATTTGGCAACGATGTTTAGGTCGATTAGTTGGTTAGGGGATCCGGTTAGTGTCGGTACGGTTAGACGGTTTTTTTCGAGTTGAATGGTCGTTTTTTGGTGTTGTTGTTGAGGTGGTGGTGGTGGTAGAAAATTTTCTATTTCTTTATCGATTTGTTCGATTTCGAATCGATTTTTTAGTGATTTTTTATCTTCTGAATCGAAATTGAATCGATTATTTTGTTCGTTGGTTTTTTCTTCTTTTTTATCGTTATTTTCATCTTCTATTTCTTGTATTTTATCTTCTTCATTATCTGTACTAGTTTCGTTTTGGTTGGTAACATCTTCAGTGATTTTCTTAATTTTTTCTATTGATTTTTCTTCTTTTTGATCTTTTTCTTCTTCTTTTTTTTCTTTTTGTTGTTGTTGATCTTCTTTTTCTGGTGATGGATGGTGGGGATTGTTGTTGTCTTGTTGTTGTTGTTGGATGATGATTGATGAAATTATTTGGATTTTTTTTGTGTCGGTTTGTGGTGGGTTTTCTGGAAAATTTAAATTGAAAAAAGGTTGGTTAAAAATGGCAGAAAATTTGTTAAAAAAGTTGAAAAAAATATTAAAAAAAATTTAAAAAGAAAATTAAAAATTTAAAAAAAAAGGCAAGAAATGTCAAAAAATCGCTAAAAATGTCAAAAAATCGCTAAAAATGTCAAAAAATCACTAAAGAAATGTCAAAAACCGACAAAAATATCAAAAATAATTATTGGTGTCAAAAAAATCGCTAAAAAATGTCAAAAAACGTCAAAAAACCGTCAAAAAATCGCTAAAATGTAAAAAAAATCGCTAAAAATAACAAAATATCGATGAAAACGTTAAAAAAATCGATAAAAATGTAAAAAAATCGCTAAAATAATCAAAAAATCGCCAAAAAATGTCAAAAATCCGTCAAAAAATCGCTAAAAAATGTCAAAAAATCACTAAAATAATCAAAAAATCGCCAAAAAATGTCAAAAATCCGTCAAAAAATCGCTAAAAAATGTCAAAAAACGTCAAAAAACCGTCAAAAAATCGCTAAAATGTAAAAAAAATCGCTAAAAATAACAAAATATCGATGAAAACGTTAAAAAAATCGATAAAAATGTAAAAAAATCGCTAAAATAATCAAAAAATCGCCAAAAAATGTCAAAAATCCGTCAAAAAATCGCTAAAAAATGTCAAAAAATCACTAAAATAATCAAAAAATCGCCAAAAAATGTCAAAAATCCGTCAAAAAATCGCTAAAAAATGTCAAAAAACGTCAAAAAACCGTCAAAAAATCGCTAAAATGTAAAAAAAATCGCTAAAAATAACAAAATATCGATGAAAACGTTAAAAAAATCGATAAAAATGTAAAAAAATCGCTAAAATAATCAAAAAATCGCCAAAAAATGTCAAAAATCCGTCAAAAAATCGCTAAAAAATGTCAAAAAATCGCTAAAATAATCAAAAAATCGCCAAAAAATGTCAAAAATCCGTCAAAAAATCGCTAAAAAATGTCAAAAAATCGCTAAAAATAACAAAATATCGATGAAAACGTTAAAAAAATCGATAAAAATGTAAAAAAATCGCTAAAATAATCAAAAAATCGCCAAAAAATGTCAAAAATCCGTCAAAAAATCGCTAAAATGTAAAAAAATCGCTAAAATGATCAAAAAATCGCCAAAAAATGTCAAAAATCCGTCAAAAAATCGCTAAAAAATGTCAAAAAACGTCAAAAAACCGTCAAAAAATCGCTAAAATGTAAAAAAAATCGCTAAAAATAACAAAATATCGATGAAAACGTTAAAAAAATCGATAAAAATGTAAAAAAATCGCTAAAATAATCAAAAAATCGCCAAAAAATGTCAAAAATCCGTCAAAAAATCGCTAAAAAATGTCAAAAAATCGCTAAAATAATCAAAAAATCGCCAAAAAATGTCAAAAATCCGTCAAAAAATCGCTAAAAAATGTCAAAAAATCGCTAAAAATAACAAAATATCGATGAAAACGTTAAAAAAATCGATAAAAATGTAAAAAAATCGCTAAAATAATCAAAAAATCGCCAAAAAATGTCAAAAATCCGTCAAAAAATCGCTAAAATGTAAAAAAATCGCTAAAATGATCAAAAAATCGCCAAAAAATGTCAAAAATCCGTCAAAAAATCGCTAAAAAATGTCAAAAAATCGCTAAAAATAACAAAATATCGATGAAAACGTTAAAAAAATCGATAAAAATGTAAAAAAATCGCTAAAATAATCAAAAAATCGCCAAAAAATGTCAAAAATCCGTCAAAAAATCGCTAAAAAATGTCAAAAAATCGCTAAAATAATCAAAAAATCGCCAAAAAATGTCAAAAATCCGTCAAAAAATCGCTAAAAAATGTCAAAAAATCGCTAAAAATAACAAAATATCGATGAAAACGTTAAAAAAATCGATAAAAATGTAAAAAAATCGCTAAAATAATCAAAAAATCGCCAAAAAATGTCAAAAATCCGTCAAAAAATCGCTAAAATGTAAAAAAATCGCTAAAATGATCAAAAAATCGCCAAAAAATGTCAAAAATCCGTCAAAAAATCGCTAAAAAATGTCAAAAAATCGCTAAAAATAACAAAATATCGATGAAAACGTTAAAAAAATCGATAAAAATGTAAAAAAATCGCTAAAATAATCAAAAAATCGCCAAAAAATGTCAAAAATCCGTCAAAAAATCGCTAAAAAATGTCAAAAAATCGCTAAAAATGTCAAAAAATCACTAAAGAAATGTCAAAAGGCCGACAAAAATATCAAAAATAATCATTAAGTGTCAAAAAAATCGCTAAAAAAAAACGTCAAAAAACCGTCAAAAAATCGTTAAAAATGACAAAATATCGCTAAAAATGTCAAAAAATCGTTAAAATAATCAAAAAATCGCCAAAAAATGTCAAAAATCCGTCAAAAAATCGCTAAAATGTAAAAAAATCGCTAAAATGATCAAAAAATCGCCAAAAAATGTCAAAAATCCGTCAAAAAATCGCTAAAAAATGTCAAAAAATCGCTAAAAATAACAAAATATCGATGAAAACGTTAAAAAAATCGATAAAAATGTAAAAAAATCGCTAAAATAATCAAAAAATCGCCAAAAAATTTCAAAAATCCGTCAAAAAATCGCTAAAAAATGTCAAAAAATCGCTAAAAATGTCAAAAAATCACTAAAGAAATGTCAAAAGGCCGACAAAAATATCAAAAATAATCATTAAGTGTCAAAAAAATCGCTAAAAAAAAACGTCAAAAAACCGTCAAAAAATCGTTAAAAATGACAAAATATCGCTAAAAATGTCAAAAAATCGTTAAAATAATCAAAAAATCGCTAAAGAAATGTCAAAAACCGTCAAAAATATTAAAAATAATCATTAAGTGTCAAAAAAATCGCTAAAAAAACGTCAAAAAACCGTCAAAAAATCGTTAAAAATGACAAAATATCGATGAAAACGTCAAAAAATCGTTAAAATTATCAAAAAATCGCTAAAGAAATGTCAAAAACCGACAAAAATATCAAAAATTATCACAGAGTGTCAAAAAAATCGCTAAACAATGTCAAAAAACGTCAAAAAATCGCTAAAATGTCAAAAAATCGCGAAAAACAACAAAAATCGCTAAAACGTCAAAAAAACCGATAAAAATGTAAAAAAAATCGTCAAAAACCGACAAAAATATCAAAAATTATCACAAAGTGTGAAAAAAATCGCTAAAAAATGTCAAAACCGTCAAAAAGTCGATGAAACGCAAAAAATCGAGTAAAACGTTTAAAAAATCGCTAAAAATGACAAAAAATGACAAAAAATGTCAAAAAACCGTCAAAAAAAATCGCTAAAATGTCAATAAACTTCAAAAATGTCAAAAAAAGTATGAAAAAAAATCAAAAAATAACTAAAAATGTCAAAAATACGCTAAAAAATGTCAAAAAACCAACAAAAATATCAAAAATAATCACAAAATGTCAAAAAAATAGCAAAAAATGTCAAAAAATCGCTAAAAATGTCAAAAAATCACTAAAGAAATGTCAAAAGGCCGACAAAAATATCAAAAATAATCATTAAGTGTCAAAAAAATCGCTAAAAAAAAACGTCAAAAAACCGTCAAAAAATCGTTAAAAATGACAAAATATCGCTAAAAATGTCAAAAAATCGTTAAAATAATCAAAAAATCGCTAAAGAAATGTCAAAAACCGTCAAAAATATTAAAAATAATCATTAAGTGTCAAAAAAATCGCTAAAAAAACGTCAAAAAACCGTCAAAAAATCGTTAAAAATGACAAAATATCGATGAAAACGTCAAAAAATCGTTAAAATTATCAAAAAATCGCTAAAGAAATGTCAAAAACCGACAAAAATATCAAAAATTATCACAGAGTGTCAAAAAAATCGCTAAACAATGTCAAAAAACGTCAAAAAATCGCTAAAATGTCAAAAAATCGCGAAAAACAACAAAAATCGCTAAAACGTCAAAAAAACCGATAAAAATGTAAAAAAAATCGTCAAAAACCGACAAAAATATCAAAAATTATCACAAAGTGTGAAAAAAATCGCTAAAAAATGTCAAAACCGTCAAAAAGTCGATGAAACGCAAAAAATCGAGTAAAACGTTTAAAAAATCGCTAAAAATGACAAAAAATGACAAAAAATGTCAAAAAACCGTCAAAAAAAATCGCTAAAATGTCAATAAACTTCAAAAATGTCAAAAAAAGTATGAAAAAAAATCAAAAAATAACTAAAAATGTCAAAAATACGCTAAAAAATGTCAAAAAACCAACAAAAATATCAAAAATAATCACAAAATGTCAAAAAAATAGCAAAAAATGTCAAAAAACAGTCAAAAAATCGCCAAAGAAATGTCAAAAAAAAAGACAAAAATATCAAAAATAATCACAAAGTGTCAAAAAAATCGCTAAATAAATATCAAAAAAACCGTCTAAAATGTCAAAAATAATCACTTAAAGTGTCAAAAAGTCGCTAAAATGTCAAAAAAATCGCTAAAAATGTTTAAAAAAAATCAATAGTATCAAAAAATCGCTAAAAAATGTCAAAAAAACACAAAAGAAGTAAAAAAAAATGCTTTAAAGTATCAAAAAATCGCTAAAAAAAAAGAGTCAAAAAACCGATAAAATATGTCAAAGTCAAAAAGTCGTTTAAATGTCAAAATATCGATAAAATCATCAAAAAAAAATCGATAAAATCATCAAAAAAAAATCGCTAAAAAATGTCAAAAATTCGTCCAAAATTTCAAAAATAATCACTAAATGTCAAAAAAATTGCTAAAAAATCATCAAAAAGTCACTGAAATGTCAAAAATCGCTTGGTGTTTAAAAAAAATCGCTAATATAATCAAAAAGACGCTTAAAAAATGTCAAAAGAATTATCAAAAAATGTCAAAAATGTAAAAAAAAATCGCTAAAATGTCAAAAAATCGCTAAAAATGTCAAAAAAAAATCAATAAAAATGTCAAAAAACCATCAAAAAAATAGCTGAAATGTCAATTAACGTCAAAAATATCAAAAAGATCATGTAAAATGTTAAAAGTTTTAAAAAGTCACTTAAAAATGTCCAAAAATCGCTAAAACTGTCAAAAAAAAAATTATTTAAAATTTCCAAAAATCACTAAAAATGTCAAAAATACGCCAAAAATATAAAAAAAAAATCATGAAATATGTCCAAAAGCCGACAATATGTTTAAAAAATCGCTAAAAATGTCGAAAAACCGTCAAAAATGTCAAAACAGTCGCTTAAAGTATCCAAAAATCGCTAAAAGTATGAATAAGTCGCTAAAAATACTTAAAAAATTTCAAAACAATCAAAAAAAATGTCAAAAAATCGCTGAAAATATTTTAAAAAATCGCTAAAATGTAAAACAATCGATTAAAGCGTCAAAAAATTGCTAAAAGAAACAAAACATCGTTAAAAAATGTCAAAAAAAAAAAAACAACCGTCAAAGAGTCGCTCAAAGTATCAAAAAATCGCTAAAAATATTTTAAAAAATCACTCAAAAATATTGAAAAATCGCCAAATGTTTAATAAATTGTCAAAAAATCGCTAAAAGTATGAAAAAGTCGCTAAAAATATTTAAAAAATCACCAAAATGTCCAAAAAAATCGCTAAAATGTCAAAAAAAAAACCATAAAAAATCGCAAAAAAATGTCAACAAATTGCTTAAAGTATCAAAATATTGAAAAGAGACATTAAAAAATCGCTAACATTATCAAAAAAATCGCTAAAAGTATGAAAAAGTCGCCAAAAATATTTTTTAAATCGCTAAAAATGTAAAAAAAATCATTAAAAAATGTCAAAAAATCACTAAAAAAAAAGTCAAACAGTCAAAAATGTACTAAAAATTGTGTAAAAAATCACTAAAAATGTCAAAAAATCGCTAAATATGTTAAAAAAATCGTTAAAAAAAAACCAAAAATCGCTAAAACGAAAAGTATCGAAACAATCGCTAAAACATGTCCAAAAAAAGCTTAATTTTTTTTAAAAAATCGCTAAAAATATTTTAAAAAATCGCTAGGTTAGATTAGGCTAAAAATTTTAAACAATTACTAAAAGTATTAAAAAATTGCAAAAAAAAGTCAAAAAATTGTCACAATGTCAAGAAAATAATTAAAATTGTCAAAAACCGTAAAAATATGAAAAAATCACCAAAAAAAAATGTCAAAAACATCATAAACAAATGTCAAAAAAAACGGTCCAACATTAAAAAAAAAAACAACCGAAATGTCAAAAAATCGCTAAAAAATGTCAAAAAATCGCTAAAAATGTGAAAAAAAATGTATTTCGCAAAAAAATATTAAATAAAAATCCATTAGTGTAAAAAAAATCGAAAAAAAAATAATTGTCAAAATAAAAAAATGGCCAAAATGTCCAAAAATCGCTAAAAATATCAAAAAAATCGCTAAAAAAATGTTGAAAAAAATCGCTAAAAATGTCCAAAAAAATAACTCACTTGTCAAAAAATCGCTGAAAATGTCCAAAAATCACTAAAAAATGTCAAAAAACTAATAAAACCGTCAAAAGCAGAGTATCAAAAAGTCGCTAAAAAATGTCAAAACCAGTCAAAATTGTCAAAAAAGTCGCTAAAAATGTCAAATGCGCCAAAAGTTCAAAAAAAATTCTAAAAATGTCAAAAAATCGCCAATATATTAAAAAAATCGCTTAAAATGTAAAAAAAAGGCATTAACCAAAAGACCGTCAAAAATATCAAAAAAAAAATGAAAGAAATGTCAAAAAACCGCTAAAATGTCAAAAAAATCGAAAAAAACCTCAAAGAATCACTAAAAACTATCAATAAACCGTTGAAATATGAAAAAATCACTAAAAAATGTAGGAATGTCCAAAAATCGCTAAAAACATTGAAAAAATGTCAAAAAATCACTAGAAATAAAATCGCTAAAAATGTCCAAAAACCGTCGAAAAAAACCGCGAACAATGTCCAAAAAAACGTCAAAAATGTCAAAAAACAACCAAATTGTTAAAAAATCGATACAAAATGTCAAAAAAATCGCTAAAAATGTCAAAAATGCGCCAAAAGTTAAAAAAAAAACTGTAAAAAAATGTCAAAAAACCGTCAATATGTTAAAAAAATCGCTTGGCCAAAAAAGCCGTCAAAAATGTCAAAAAAAAATTACTAAAAATGTCAAAAAATCACTAAAAATAACAAAAAAAAACTGTCAAAAATGTTTAAAAAAATGTGAAAAAAACAGTCAAAAATGTCAACAAATTACTAATAAAAATGTCAAAAAAATCGTAAAAAATATTAAAAAAATAACCAAAAATATCACCTAAATTTTCCACCACTACTAGATTTTCCCCCATTTTTCCTTCATTTTCCCCCATTTTTTCTTCATTTTCCCCCATTTTTACATCATTTTCCACCATTTTTCCTTCATTTTCCCCCATTTTTTCTTCATTTTCCCCCATTTTTTCTTCATTTTCCCCCATTTTTACATCATTTTCCACCATTTTTTCTTCATTTTCCCCCAATTTTTCTTCATTTTCCACCATTTTTTCTTCATTTTCCCCCATTTTTTCATCATTTTCCGTAATTGTACCAACTCCTTCGTCCGGTTGTACATAATCTTCATCTTCATCTTCATCATCTCCATCTTCTACATCTTCATGTTCGCTATCCGATTTATAAAATTCCTTCACTTTTTCCTGCCTTTCTTCCAGTTCTTTACTAAATATAAAAAAACAAAAAAAAAAACAATAAAAAATTTACCATAAAAATAATAAAGAATCGATCAACGACTTACGAAATGATTTCTAATTGTTGCTTAGACATTTTGATAGCGATCGAAGGCGGCGGCGTTTTGACATTCGACGTCGTCGTCATCGTCGTCGTACCGGTCAACGATAATTTCGGTCTTTTAGCTAAAAATTCTTTCAGAGTGAAAATTTTCGATCGATGATACGGTAAAGAAACGTTCGATTCTCTCAACATTCGTTGAGATTCTGAACGGATTTCTTCTCGCTGTTTCGCCGCTACTTTTAGAGTCATCTAAAACAATAGAATAGAGAAAAACCGTTAAATAACTGTTAAAATCATGAAAAACGGCTAAAAACAGTTAAATAACTGTTAAAAAACAATGAAAAACCAATAAAAACCGCTGAGTAACTGTTAAAATCCATGAGAAATAAATAAAACCATAAAAATAACTTAAAATTCATGAAAAATAACTGAAACCTGTTAAATAACTGTTAAAATCCATTAAAAACGACCAAAACCCATAAAAATAACTGTTAAACCCCATGAAAAACGACTGAAAACCATAAAAATGTAACTGTTAAAATTCATGAAAAACAACTATAAACCATAAAAATAACTGTTAAAATACATGGAAAAGTAAAAACCATTAAATAACCGTTAAAAATGGTGATAAATAACTAAAAACTGTTTAATAACTATTAAAAACCATGAAAAAGAACTGAAATCGTTAAATAACTGTTACAAATGGTGAAAAACAACTAAAAATAGTTAAAAAAACTGTTAAAAACTATGAAAAACGACTAAAAACCACAAAAATAACTGTTAAAATACATGGAAAAGTAAAAACCATTAAATAACCGTTAAAAATGGTGATAAATAACTAAAAACTGTTAAATAACTATTAAAATCCATGAAAAATAACTAAAGATCATTAAATAACTGTTAAAAATGGTGAAAAACAACTAAAAATAGTTAAAAAACTGTTAAAAACTATGAAAAACGACTAAAAACCATAAAAATAACTGTTAAAAACAATGAAAAACAATAAAACCCATAAAAATAACTGTTAAAAAACATCGAAAATCAAGTAAAAACCATTAAATAACTGTTAAACATGGTGAAAAATAACTAAAAACTGTTAAATAACTATTAAAATCCATGAAAAATAACTAAAGATCATTAAATAACTGTTAAAAATGGTGAAAAACAACTAAAAATAGTTAAAAAACTGTTAAAAACTATGAAAAACGACTAAAAACCATAAAAATAACTGTTAAAAACAATGAAAAACAATAAAACCCATAAAAATAACTGTTAAAAAACATCGAAAATCAAGTAAAAACCATTAAATAACTGTTAAACATGGTGAAAAATAACTAAAAACTGTTAAATAACTATTAAAAATGGTGAAAAACAACTAAAAATAGTTAAATAACTGTTACAATCCATGAAAAATTACTAAAAACCATAAAAATAACTGTTAAAATACATCGAAAATCAAGTAAAAACCATTAAATAACTGTTAAACATGGTAAAAAATAACTAAAAACTGTTAAATAACTGCTAAAAATGGTGAAAAACAACTAAAAACAGTTAAATAACTGTTAAAAACCATTAAAAACGACAAAAAAAAACGTTAAATAACCGTTAATATCCATCAAAAATTACTAAAAACCATAAAAATAACTGTTAAAATACATCGAAAAAAAAGGAAAAACCATTAAATAACTGTTAAACATGGTGAAAAATAACTTAAAACTGTTAAATAACTGTTAAAATTGGTGAAAAACAACTAAAAACAGTTGATTAACTGTTAATATCCATGAAAAATTACTAAAAACCATAAAAATAACTGTTAAAATACATCGAAAAAAAGGAAAACCCGTTAAATAACCGTTAAACATGGTGAAAAATAACTAAAAACTGTTAAATAACTATTAAAAATGGTGAAAAACAACTAAAAATAGTTAAATAACTGTTAAAATCCATTAAAAACGACAAAAAAAACGTTAAATAACCGTTAATATCCATCAAAAATTACTAAAAACCATAAAAATAACTGTTAAAATACATCGAAAAAAAAAGGAAAAACCATTAAATAACCGTTAAACATGGTGAAAAACAACTAAAAACCGTTAAATAACTGTTAATATCCATCAAAAATTACTAAAAACCATAAAAATAACTGTTAAAAACCATGAAAACCACTAAAAACAGTTAAATAACTGTTAAAAACCATTAAAAACGACAAAAAAAACGTTAAATAACCGTTAATATCCATCAAAACTTACTAAAAACCATAAAAATAACTGTTAAAATACATCGAAAAAAAGGAAAACCCGTTAAATAACTGTTAAACATGGTGAAAAATAACTAAAAACTGTTAAATAACTATTAAAAATGGTGAAAAACAACTAAAAATAGTTAAATAACTGTTAAAATCCATGAAAAATTACTAAAAACCCTAAAAACAACTGTTAAAAACCATGAAAACAACTAAAAACAGTTAAATAACTGTTAAAACCCACACACAGCAACTAAAAACCGTTAAATAACTGAAAACCGCCAAATAACAAAAAACAACTAAAAACCGTTAAATAACTGTTAAAATCAAATAAAAACATGTATATTGTGTTAACCGTTAAATAAATGTTGTTAAAAATTGCTGTTACCGTTTAAAACCTGTTTTAACCGTTAAAAAACATGAAAATGACTAAAACCCGTTAAATAACTGTTAAAACCTTTAAAAAACACTAAAATCCGTTCAAAAAAAGCATATACATTGTGTTAACCGTTAAATAAATATTAAAATTTCTATTAACGTTTAGAACTTATTTTAACCGTTAAAACTCATGAAAACAACTGAAATCCGTTAAGAAAAAGCATATAAATTGTGTTAACCGTTAAATAAATGTTGTTAAAAAATGCTGTTGCCGTTAAAAAAAAATTTTAACCGTTAAATAACAATTGAAAAAAAAGTTAAAAAATATATAAAGATTCAAAAAATTCGAACAAAAAATTTCTAAACGTTATTAAAGATGTTCGTAACCGTTAAAAGAATCATTTTAACAGTTAAAATGACTATTGAATATTACTAAAAAACCGTTAAAAATTAATAAAATTAAAAATTCACACAAAAAATAAAAAAAATATTGTTATTATAACCGTTAAAAACATGTTTTAACCGTTAATTAATTGCCTAAAAAGGAGAAAAAATAGATAAAAAAGGGGAAAACAACTAAAGAGGAAGGGGGAAGAAACCATGAATGGAGGGAAAATAGCTAAAAAGGAGGGGAGATGTCTAAAAATGGAGGTAAATAGGCGAAAAGGAGAAAAAGAGCAAAAAAGGGTAAAAATTGCTTAAAAGAAGGGGAAAATAGCTAAAAAAAGAGGGAAAATTGGTTAAAAAAGGGAGGAAAAAAATAACTAAAAACGGGGAGAAATTGCTAAACTAGGGGAAACAACTTAAAAAGGGGAAAAATTGCTAAAAAGAAAAAGGGGAAAAAACTACTAAAAAGGAGAGGAAATGGCTAAAAAGGAGAAAATATATCTAAAAATAGATAGGGGGGAAAATTGCTAAAAAGGAGAAAAATAGCTAAAAAAGGGGGGGAAATAGTTTAAAAGGGGGAAAAATAGTTAAAAAAGGGGAAAAAATAGCTAAAACGGGGGAAGATTGTTAAAAAAAGTAGAAAAATTATTCAAAAGGAGAAAAAATAGGTAGAAACGGAAATAAATTTTAAAAACGAGGAAAATTGCTAAAAATGGTGAAAAATTGCTAAAAAAAAAGGAGGAAAAAATGCTAAAAAAAGGGGAAAAAATTGCTAAAAAGGAGAAAAATACCTTAAAAAGGGAAATGATTTCTAAAAATGAGGAAAAATAGCTAAAAAAGGAGAACAATTGCTAAAAAGGTGGAAAAATTTCTAAAATGAGGAAAAACGGCTAAAAAAGGGGAAAACGGCTAAAAAAAGGGGAAAAATGATAAAAGTGGGGAAAATTTGCTAAAAAGGAGAATAATTTGCAAAATGTGGAAAAATGGCTACAAAATGGGAAAAATTGCTAAAAGGGGGGAAAACGGCTAAAAAGAGGGGGGAAAATTGGCTCAAAAAGGAGGAAAAATAGCTAAAAAAGGGAAAAGAATGGCTAAAAAAAGGGGGAAATGGCTAAAGAGGGGAAAATATAGCAAAAAAGGAGGGAAAATAGTTAAAAAAAAGAGGGACAATAACTAAAAACAAGGAAAAATATCTAAAGAGAGAAAAGAAAAATTAAAAAGTAGGAGAAATTGATAAAAAGGAGAAAAAATAGCTAAAAGGGGAAAAAATTCCTAAAAAAAAAGGGAGAAAAACTACTAAAAAGGAGAGGAAATTGCTAAAAATGAGAAAATATATATAAAAAGGGGAAAAAAATTGCTAAAAAAGGGGAAAATGGATAAAAAAAAGGGGCAAAAATTCCAAAAAAAAGAAGGGAAAATAGATTGAAAAAAAATTGCGAAGTGTAAAAATTGTCAAAAAAGTGGAAAAATTGCTAAAAAAGGGGAAAATGGATAAAAAAAGGGGCAAAAATTCCAAAAAAAAAGGGGAAAAATAGATTAAAAAAAATGCGAAGTGTAAAAATTGTCAAAAAAGTGGAAAAATTGCTAAAAAAGGGGAAAATGGATAAAAAAAAGGGGCAAAAATTCCAAAAAAAAGAAGGGAAAATAGATTGAAAAAAAATTGCGAAGTGTAAAAATTGTCAAAAAAGTGGAAAAATTGCTAAAAAAGGGGAAAATGGATAAAAAAAAGGGGAAAACGGATTTAAAAAAAAGGGGAAAATGGATAAAAAAAAGGGGCAAAAATTCCAAAAAAAAAAAGGGGAAAAATAGATTTAAAAAAAATAGCGAAGTGTAAAAATTGTCAAAAAAGTGGAAAAATTGCTAAAAAAAACATGAAAAAATTGTTAAATCGGGGAAAAATAACTAAAAAGAAGAAAAAAACAGCTACATAGGGAGGACCAAAAATTAAAAGGTGGGGAAATAGCTAAAAAGGAAAAAATTTATCTAAAAAAGGGAAAAAATTGCTAAAAAAGGGGAAAATAGATTAAAAAAATGGGAAAAATTGCTAAAAAGAAGCTAAATATCAAGGAGAAAAAATTAAAAAGGAGGGGAAAACAGCTAAAAAGAAGGAAAATGGCTAAAAAAAGGAGAAAAACAGTTATAATAAAAAAAGGGGGGAAAAATGGATAAAAAAGAAGAAAAAATCGCTAAAAAAAAGGAGAAAAAAACAAAACATAGCTAAAGAGAGAAAAGAGAGAAAAAGTAAAAATTAGGCGAAACGGCTAAAAAGGAGAAGAATAGCTAAAAAAAGGGGAAAGTAGCTAAAAAAAGAAAGAAAAATTGCCAAAAATGAAAAAAAAAACAGCTAAAAAGAAGAAAAAACAACTAAAAAGGACCAAAAAATTGTTAAAAATCAAAAAATAGATACAAAACTATTAAATAACTATTAAAAAACCGTTAAAAAAAAAAAAAATGTGTTACGTACAATTAACGATGAATTTTATTAAAAAAAGTTAAAAATCATATTTTTATAGAAAATTTATTAATAATTATATTAAAATATAAAAAAAATACCTTTTTTTCTTCTTTTCGTCCACTTTTCACCATTTTCTTCTTCATATATTTAACATCGGAAACTTTATCGTTATTTTCTTCGTTACTATTATTATTATCCGATTCAGAGCTATCTGGATCACCTAAAGCCGTCCAAATCGATCTCTATAATATTATTAATACATAAATAATTCATATTAATTAATAATTATTATAATTATTACCTTAATTAATAAATTATCATCGTTAAAGGAATTTCCTACGTTATCATCAGGAAAATTATTATTTGGTGTAATTTCTGTATCGGAATCGCTGTCATCGAAATTATACGTTTTTTTATTTAATTTTGATGTTTTTTTACTTAATTTTGAACTATTATTATCGTAATTATCATCGGAATCACTATCAATTATTCTTGATTTTTTTTTATATTTATTAATATTAATATCTTCTATATTTGTATTATTATAACTAATTGGTACTTCTAAGATAAAAATATTAATATTTAAACTAGTTTTTATTAAAATAACTTACCATTTGGTGTCTCATTACGATCTATATCATCTGTTATGTTTTTATTACTATTTTGTTCATTTTGATCATTTATAAGTATATAATTATCTTCTATTAACGCCATATTGTATTTATTTTTAATATTTATGTACTTATTATTATTAATTATACTAAAATATGAAATAAAATCAACTTATACGTATACAAATACTAAAACTAACCTAAAATGTTTAAATTCCCGCTTTGTCACTTGTCAATTAAATTTAAGCGGTATTGCCGGTTATTTTGATATAAAAAAGTACTAGATTATCATTTGTAGTGTTACACTAAGAATATGATTAATTTCGATTATTAGATTTTTAGAAATAATTAGTACAAATCATCTAGATTTAAGATATATTTGGTATTTAGAATTGATTTATGATGTCATTTATTTTACTAGAACTAAAACAGCGATGTTGCCATTTAATGAAAATTGGTTAAAATTTGTTACAATATATCAAAATTATATCCTAATATGATGAATTTATATGAGTTTTATAAAATTAATGAATATTAAGTTTAAAATAATTCTTTTAACGTTTATTTTAATACGATAATAATTTACAGACAAGTTTAACTCAATTAATTGGATAAACAATGGCGTCGATGACTTGTATTATTAGATTTACGTGTACCGCTTTACGAAAACATGCTTGTGAACATTTTTACCACTTTGCGTACAAGCTTAAAGCCCTCTCGTCAATAACTGTCAATAAAAATTTTAATATAATGATAATTTAGAAATGTACTAGTTTTTGTTACACTGGCAACACTGTTATTATCTGTCACTTTTACTTTATATATTGTTACTGGTGCCATCTATCATTTAACGTAACAACAATAACGAAATAAAATTACTAATAATTTTTAATTTAAATTACTTTTATATTGGAATTATTTTATAACAACCATTATTAATTATAAAATTATTAATTTTTATAGTAATCAATAATAAAACTTTCCAATTAGATAATAACCTAATTTTGTTAGTAGGCAACCAGAAATACAACTATGTGTACTAAAAGTTATCTAACTATCGGTTAAATAAAATATCTTATAATTATTGATAATTAGCAAAAAATAGATACAAGAGACAATAAAGAAACTTAAAATAACCCTAATAACTGGAAATATTCTATAAAACTAAAGTTAATTATATATAGACAATAGTGGATATACAATGGCGGATTACGCTTACTCTTTATAATTTGAGAATTATTAGACATTGGATAGAAAATGGCGGTCGTGAGTATATCGATAGAACGCGATGGGTCTTGCAAATAGATAATGCCTTAACACTAATATAAATAAAATGCTATAAATATATGTAACGTACTAATTAGTAATCATATACATAGATTTTAGTAATAGCGAACTATTCGTATAATAATTTACAGTTTCCTTTTTGAAATACAGTTTGCTTCTATTACCGGTAGATGGCACAATACGCGTTTCAACATCAATATGGCTGTCTATGTAAAGGTATGTATTATGTCTAGGGAATTGAACATATTATTTAATTAAAAGAAGACAAATACATAATATTATTTAGTATGGCGATTCGCTCTTAACGTCAAAGTTTGTGTTTTTACGCAATTTTTTATTGATATGTGCTGCCAACGTTATAAAAATTAAATCAAACGTTTTGAATATTGGTTTATGGACATAAATATTAAAATATTAATTTCTAAAACTGTTTTCTAATTCTTATCAGCCATTTTCATTTAACAGTTTATTATCAATATAAATAAACGAAGAAAATTCAATTTTTTATCGAAAAAATTTTTTATATTAATAAATAAATTATTCGTTACCGTTTACAGAGACGTTTTTTTTTATTGACAGTAGAAGTGATTTGTGTTGCCAACGTTATAGAAATTAAATCTAACATTCTTGAATTTAGATTTATAAACAAATATTATAATTTTAGTTTCTAAAATTCAAAAATTGTCACTTAAGGATAATTTCTTATTAATCTATAAACTAATAAAATTTAATTTCTCATCGAAAAATGTTTTTATAATATTAAATAAATTATCCGTTACCGACTACATAGACACTTTTTTATTGACAATAACTTTCTGTCAGATGTTCTGCATTTTATGTTCAACCTACAGATGGCGCGATTTCATTTCCGTCCAAATTCACATATATTCAATAATAAAACAAAATGTTATATAATTAAATATTGCTTGACTTTGTATATTTTTTAATTTTGTGTGTTCTGGTGCCACTTTTTGTACATTTGACAACACTGTGACGTAGTATAATAAAATTAGCGTCAAGATTAAATTTTGGTATCTAAAAAGATCAAAGATGCTGCCTGAAAATGTCTATTAGTGATAGAATTGATAAATAATGTTGATTTTTTTGATTTAAAAATGGTTTTATTCATAGCATTTTTTAATAATAAACTAACTAACTGACTGATATTTGCTATATCATTGGCAGGATACGAACCTTAATAAAAGTAACTATAATATTTTAAAATAAAACAGAAATATGATAGGGTATAGATGTGGCATCAAAGAAATTGTTAAATAAATTATCCGATACCGTCTACACAGACGTTTTTTTTATTGACATATATGTGATCTGTGCTACCAACGTTATAAAAATTAAATCCACGGATATAAAATATACAAAGAATCTGAAAGATTTGCATAACGAGAGTATAGAAATGCGTATAAAAGATGAATAATCAAATATTAATATTCTATGAATTGAAAAATTACGAAACCAAAAAATTACAGATATTTTGATAATAATTTGACCTATTTTGTCTCGTCATACATTTAATTATTAGATATTGCAATTATTAACGAATTTAGTAAATTTTTGTCTTTAAATTCCATAAAATAGTTTTTTATGAGGATTTGAAATAGAAAAAAAATGGAAGACTTTTTCAGAGTGCTAGATTAAGATAAAGATGAAGGAATTTGTTAAAACAATATTTTTATATTATTAAATAAATTATCCGTTACCGACTACACAGACATTTTTAATCAACAGAGTACACGGTGCGTTGCCAACATAATAAAAATGAAATTCAATTTATAACAGATATAAATCGTCTAATTTTAGTTTCTAAAATTATTCTTAACGACAATTTTCCATTAATCTAAACTAAAAAATACAATTTCTTTTTAAAAAGTTTTTTTATTAAATAAATTATCCGTTAACGACCACACAGACATTTTTTATTGACAGAATACGGATGATCGATGCGTTGTCAATATTATAAAAATCTGATGTGGCCAGCACATGACCTCTCGCCATTTTTGAATCAAAAATTTACAGGTTGACACAAAAAAGTATGAAAAAAAATTATATTTTTGTAAATCTGGCAACAATGGCAAAAGTTTAGAAAATTTTAATGAGATGAAAATAAACTGTAGGGTATACAAAATATATGTGTAAAACTTTATTGCCGTTTTCTATAATAATGGCGTCATCACCCATAGCAACTGCCACTTCCGGTTGTGCGATTGGCACCAAAATCTAATCAGATCTAATCTAGGGTATCAGAATCCTGTATGCAAAATTTCAAATTTTTTTATTCAGTAGTTTTTGAGTTATCGTTACTACAACATCCATCCAAACACACACACACACACACTAACACACACACACACTAACACACACACACACTAACACACACACACACAGACATCATCGCGAAAATATTAAAATCGTATTCTAGGGACCCCAAAACGTGTTTATCCATTGAAAAGTCACTACCCAATTTTTAGCATGATTCCTATACCTCTCTTATCTGAAGGGCGAGAGGTAAAAATTAAATTCAATTTATAATAGACGTAAATAATTCAATTTTAATTTATAATAATCTTAAATTCTAATAAAAAAAACAAAATTCAATTATTTTCATATATAATCTTAACTAAAAATTCAATTTATTTTTGAAAAGTGTTTATATTAAATAAATTATCCGTTACCGTCTACACATTCATTTTTTTATTGACAGTAACATTAGCTTTGTTCGTGATGCAATTCCGAACTAGTTCAGGGATTATTCTTATGAATAATATAACAAGCAACGTTTGCGGTTAAAAAATTCTAAATTTTTAATAATAGTTTCTCGTTCGCGTATCGTATCGAACTAGTTCATTATTAATTCAGAATCGGTTCTAAGGCTCTTTGAATTTTTGTTAGTACTGAAAGTTCGATATTATTGCTCATGCGCAATATCGATTTTAATTAAATTTTAATCTTAGTTGTCATTTGATTTTGTTTATTGATTTTTGTACATTGATTATAAAATTAATATGATTGTTTTTTTTTGTTTTGTGTTGTAAGATATAGGGTAGTTTAGGATGTAGAAAGAAAAATAACGTTTGTCGTTTATTATATTCGATAATTCGAAGTTTTTTTTTTATAGTTCGTGGTAAAATAAAATCCAGAATCGGTTCATAACTAGATTTGTGTTTTTACTAGTTCGGAATTAGTTAAGAATTGGATCAGCGAACATTCTATTAGTGATCTATATATTACCAACGTTATAAAAATTAAATCCAATATTTTGAATTTCAATTTATAATTATAAATAATCCAACTATTTTTTCAATTCTAATTAAAAATCATTTTGCTTTGCACATCCTGTATATTTGATTTTATAAAAAACTTTATTCTTGATAAAAGTTTCTAAATCTAATAAATTTTACTAAAATCGAAAAAAAAATATCAGAAATGTACAGGGTGATTCAAAAAATAGGTATAATTAAAAAAAAAGATCATTTTGCTTTGCACATCCTGTATATTTGATTTTATAAAAAAAAATTATTCTTGATAAAAGTTTCTAAATCTAATAAATTTTACTAAAATCGAAAAAAAATATCAGAAATGTACAGGGTGATTCAAAAAATAGGTATAATTACAAAAAAAGCTTATTTTGCTTTGCACATCCTGTATATTTGATTTTATAAAAAAATTTATTCTTGATAAAAGTTTCTAAATCTAATAAATTTTCCAAAAATCGAAAAAAAATATCATAAATGTACAGCGTGATTCAAAAAATAGGTATAATTAAAAAAAGATCATTTTGCTTTGCACATCCTGTATATTTGATTTTATAAAAAAATTTATTCGTGATAAAAGTTTCTAAATCTAATAAATTTTACTAAAATCGAAAAAAAATTTCAGAAATGTACAGGGTGATTTAAAAAATAGGTATAATAAAAAAAAGATCGTTTTGCTTTGCACATCCTGTATATTTGATTTTATAAAAAAAAATTATTCTTGATAAAAGTTTCTAAATCTAATAAATTTTACTAAAATCGAAAAAAAATATCAAAAATGTACAGGGTGATTCAAAAAATAGGTATAATAAAAAAAAATCATTTTGCTTTGCACATCCTGTATATTTGATTTTATAAAAAACTTTATTCTTGATAAAAGTTTCTAAATCTAATAAATTTTCCAAAAATCGAAAAAAAATATCATAAATGTACAGCGTGATTCAAAAAATAGGTATAATTAAAAAAAAGATCATTTTGCTTTGCACATCCTGTATATTTGATTTTATAAAAAAATTTATTCTTGATAAAAGTTTCTAAATCAAATAAATTTTACTAAAATCGAAAAAAAATATCAAAAATGTACAGGGTGATTCAAAAAATAGGTATAATAAAAATAAAATAATTTTTTTGCACATCCTGTATATTTGATTTTATAAAAAAATTTATTCTTGATAAAAGTTTCTAAATCTAATATATTTTACCAAAATAGAAAAAAAATATCAAAAATGTACAGGGTGATTTAAAAAATAGGTATAATTAAAAAAAAGATCATTTTGCTTTGCACATCCTGTATATTTGATTTTATAAAAAAAATTTATTCTTGATAAAAGTTTCTAAATCAAATAAATTTTACTAAAATCGAAAAAAAATATCAAAAATGTACAGGGTGATTCAAAAAATAGGTATAATAAAAATAAAATCATTTTTTTGCACATCCTGTATATTTGATTTTATAAAAAAATTTATTCTTGATAAAAGTTTCTAAATCTAATAAATTTTACTAAAATCGAAAAAAAAATATCAGAAATGTACAGGGTGATTCAAAAAATAGGTATAATTAAAAAAAAAGATCATTTTGCTTTGCACATCCTGTATATTTGATTTTATAAAAAAAAATTATTCTTGATAAAAGTTTCTAAATCTAATAAATTTTACTAAAATCGAAAAAAAATATCAGAAATGTACAGGGTGATTCAAAAAATAGGTATAATTACAAAAAAAGCTTATTTTGCTTTGCACATCCTGTATATTTGATTTTATAAAAAAATTTATTCTTGATAAAAGTTTCTAAATCTAATAAATTTTCCAAAAATCGAAAAAAAATATCATAAATGTACAGCGTGATTCAAAAAATAGGTATAATTAAAAAAAGATCATTTTGCTTTGCACATCCTGTATATTTGATTTTATAAAAAAATTTATTCTTGATAAAAGTTTCTAAATCTAATAAATTTTACTAAAATCGAAAAAAAATATCAGAAATGTACAGGGTGATTCAAAAAATAGGTATAATTAAAAAAAATGATCATTTTGCTTTTCACATCCTGTATATTTGATTTTATAAAAAAAAATTATTCTTGATAAAAGTTTCTAAATCAAATAAATTTTACTAAAATCGAAAAAAAATATCAAAAATGTACAGGGTGATTCAAAAAATAGGTATAATAAAAATAA
The DNA here is from genome assembly GCA_963243735.1 of Neocrepidodera transversa. Lineage (NCBI taxonomy): Eukaryota > Metazoa > Arthropoda > Insecta > Coleoptera > Chrysomelidae > Neocrepidodera > Neocrepidodera transversa. Next base: position 14,003,047 of record OY725356.1, read on the forward strand.
AATCATTTTTTTGCACATCCTGTATATTTGATTTTATAAAAAAATTTATTCTTGATAAAAGTTTCTAAATCTAATAAATTTTACTAAAATCGAAAAAAAATATCAGAAATGTACAGGGTGATTCAAAAAATAGGTATAATTAAAAAAAATGATCATTTTGCTTTTCACATCCTGTATATTTGATTTTATAAAAAAAAATTATTCTTGATAAAAGTTTCTAAATCAAATAAATTTTACCAAAATCGAAAAAAAATATCAAAAATGTACAGGGTGATTCAAAAAATAGGTATAATAAAAATAAAATCATTTTTTTGCACATCCTGTATATTTGATTTTATAAAAAAATTTATTCTTGATAAAAGTTTCTAAATCTAATAAATTTTACTAAAATCGAAAAAAAATATCAGAAATGTACAGGGTGATTCAAAAAATAGGTATAATTAAAAAAAATGATCATTTTGCTTTTCACATCCTGTATATTTGATTTTATAAAAAAATTTATTCTTGATAAAAGTTTCTAAATCTAATAAATTTTACTAAAATCGAAAAAAAATATCAGAAATGTACAGGGTGATTCAAAAAATAGGTATAATTAAAAAAAATGATCATTTTGCTTTTCACATCCTGTATATTTGATTTTATAAAAAAAAATTATTCTTGATAAAAGTTTCTAAATCAAATAAATTTTACTAAAATCGAAAAAAAATATCAAAAATGTACAGGGTGATTCAAAAAATAGGTATAATAAAAATAAAATCATTTTTTTGCACATCCTGTATATTTGATTTTATAAAAAAATTTATTCTTGATAAAAGTTTCTAAATCTAATAAATTTTACTAAAATCGAAAAAAAATATCAGAAATGTACAGGGTGATTCAAAAAATAGGTATAATTAAAAAAAATGATCATTTTGCTTTTCACATCCTGTATATTTGATTTTATAAAAAACTTTATTCTTGATAAAAGTTTCTAAATCTAATAAATTTTACTAAAATCGAAAAAAAAATATCAGAAATGTACAGGGTGATTCAAAAAATAGGTATAATTAAAAAAAAATCATTTTGCTTTGCACATCCTGTATATTTGATTTTATAAAAAAAAATTATTCTTGATAAAAGTTTCTAAATCTAATAAATTTTACTAAAATCGAAAAAAAATATCATAAATGTACAGGGTGATTCAAAAAATAGGTATAATTACAAAAAAAGCTTATTTTGCTTTGCACATCCTGTATATTTGATTTTATAAAAAAATTTATTCTTGATAAAAGTTTCTAAATCTAATAAATTTTCCAAAAATCGAAAAAAAATATCATAAATGTACAGCGTGATTCAAAAAATAGGTATAATTAAAAAAAGATCATTTTGCTTTGCACATCCTGTATATTTGATTTTATAAAAAAATTTATTCGTGATAAAAGTTTCTAAATCTAATAAATTTTACTAAAATCGAAAAAAAATTTCAGAAATGTACAGGGTGATTTAAAAAATAGGTATAATAAAAAAAAGATCGTTTTGCTTTGCACATCCTGTATATTTGATTTTATAAAAAAAAATTATTCTTGATAAAAGTTTCTAAATCTAATAAATTTTACTAAAATCGAAAAAAAATATCAAAAATGTACAGGGTGATTCAAAAAATAGGTATAATAAAAAAAAATCATTTTGCTTTGCACATCCTGTATATTTGATTTTATAAAAAACTTTATTCTTGATAAAAGTTTCTAAATCTAATAAATTTTCCAAAAATCGAAAAAAAATATCATAAATGTACAGCGTGATTCAAAAAATAGGTATAATTAAAAAAAAGATCATTTTGCTTTGCACATCCTGTATATTTGATTTTATAAAAAAATTTATTCTTGATAAAAGTTTCTAAATCAAATAAATTTTACTAAAATCGAAAAAAAATATCAAAAATGTACAGGGTGATTCAAAAAATAGGTATAATAAAAATAAAATAATTTTTTTGCACATCCTGTATATTTGATTTTATAAAAAAATTTATTCTTGATAAAAGTTTCTAAATCTAATATATTTTACCAAAATAGAAAAAAAATATCAAAAATGTACAGGGTGATTTAAAAAATAGGTATAATTAAAAAAAAGATCATTTTGCTTTGCACATCCTGTATATTTGATTTTATAAAAAAAATTTATTCTTGATAAAAGTTTCTAAATCAAATAAATTTTACTAAAATCGAAAAAAAATATCAAAAATGTACAGGGTGATTCAAAAAATAGGTATAATAAAAATAAAATCATTTTTTTGCACATCCTGTATATTTGATTTTATAAAAAAATTTATTCTTGATAAAAGTTTCTAAATCTAATAAATTTTACTAAAATCGAAAAAAAATATCAGAAATGTACAGGGTGATTTAAAAAATAGGTATAATAAAAAAAAGATCGTTTTGCTTTGCACATCCTGTATATTTGATTTTATAAAAAAAAATTATTCTTGATAAAAGTTTCTAAATCTAATAAATTTTACTAAAATCGAAAAAAAATATCAAAAATGTACAGGGTGATTCAAAAAATAGGTATAATAAAAAAAAATCATTTTGCTTTGCACATCCTGTATATTTGATTTTATAAAAAACTTTATTCTTGATAAAAGTTTCTAAATCTAATAAATTTTCCAAAAATCGAAAAAAAATATCATAAATGTACAGCGTGATTCAAAAAATAGGTATAATTAAAAAAAAGATCATTTTGCTTTGCACATCCTGTATATTTGATTTTATAAAAAAATTTATTCTTGATAAAAGTTTCTAAATCAAATAAATTTTACTAAAATCGAAAAAAAATATCAAAAATGTACAGGGTGATTCAAAAAATAGGTATAATAAAAATAAAATAATTTTTTTGCACATCCTGTATATTTGATTTTATAAAAAAATTTATTCTTGATAAAAGTTTCTAAATCTAATATATTTTACCAAAATAGAAAAAAAATATCAAAAATGTACAGGGTGATTTAAAAAATAGGTATAATTAAAAAAAAGATCATTTTGCTTTGCACATCCTGTATATTTGATTTTATAAAAAAAATTTATTCTTGATAAAAGTTTCTAAATCAAATAAATTTTACTAAAATCGAAAAAAAATATCAAAAATGTACAGGGTGATTCAAAAAATAGGTATAATAAAAATAAAATAATTTTTTTGCACATCCTGTATATTTGATTTTATAAAAAAATTTATTCTTGATAAAAGTTTCTAAATCTAATATATTTTACCAAAATAGAAAAAAAATATCAAAAATGTACAGGGTGATTTAAAAAATAGGTATAATTAAAAAAAAGATCATTTTGCTTTGCACATCCTGTATATTTGATTTTATAAAAAAAATTTATTCTTGATAAAAGTTTCTAAATCAAATAAATTTTACTAAAATCGAAAAAAAATATCAAAAATGTACAGGGTGATTCAAAAAATAGGTATAATAAAAATAAAATCATTTTTTTGCACATCCTGTATATTTGATTTTATAAAAAAATTTATTCTTGATAAAAGTTTCTAAATCTAATAAATTTTGCTAAAATCGAAAAAAAAATATCAGAAATGTACAGGGTGATTCAAAAAATAGGTATAATAAAAAAAAGCTCATTTTGCTTTGTACATCCTGTATATTTGATTTTATAAAAAAAATTATTCTTGATAAAAGTTTCTAAATCTAATATATTTTACCAAAATTGAAAAAAAATATCAAAAATGTACAGGGTGATTCAAAAAATAGGTATAATTAAAAAAAAGATCATTTTGCTTTGCACATCCTGTATATTTGATTTTATAAAAAAAATTTATTCTTGATAAAAGTTTCTAAATCTAATAAATTTTACTAAAATCGAAAAAAAATATCAAAAATGTACAGGGTGATTCAAAAAATAGGTATAATAAAAATAAAATAATTTTTTTGCACATCCTGTATATTTGATTTTATAAAAAAATTTATTCTTGATAAAAGTTTCTAAATCTAATAAATTTTACTAAAATCGAAAAAAAATATCAGAAATGTACAGGGTGATTCAAAAAATAGGTATAATTAAAAAAAATGATCATTTTGCTTTTCACATCCTGTATATTTGATTTTATAAAAAAATTTATTCTTGATAAAAGTTTCTAAATCTAATAAATTTCACTAAAATCCGAAAAAATATTGAAAAAGTACAGGGTGATTAAAAAATAGGTGTAAAAAAAATCAATCGGAAAAATCAGAAAAAATTTAAATTTAAAAATGTTAAGTTATTATTATTATTATTTTTGAAAAATTTTATGCTCATCTTAAAATTTTTTTAAATAATTTGAGAAATTCTGAGTTGTACTGTCATTTACTATCTACTTACCTTAAATTTAACATCCGGTATATTTGTATTGGTATTTATTATCTACTATCAAAAAGACGAGGAAAAAAGGAAAAAAAATCATTTCAACTTTATTTTTTAACAATTTTTAAATCGGAAAAAAATGGAAAATACAACCAACATTAAAACGCATCAAAAAAAAAAAAAAATAATATTATTATTATTATTATTTATCAGAATCTTTGATACATACACGAATTATCCGAAAATCTTTTTGTAATTTTTTCGTGTTCCCTCTGTTAGAATTATTATTTTTGTGACTGCTTGAACGCGTTCGGAATTAGTTCCTATTATAAGTGACCAAATATTCAAGATATCGAAGACCATTTTAAAAATCCCGCCAACTGTTTCGGATCACTTTTAAACAATTTCAGCGGCGGGTGCAGCATCGGTAAGGGGGGAGGTGATCCAGGTTATTTTTGATTCAGTTCAGGTACAAATAAAACAGTGAAGCAAGTGACCTAGAACTGAACTGATCCAAGTGCAAAAGAAATACACCTAAACTATTTTTCAATTCTAATTAAAAATCAAAATTTAATTATTTTTAGTTAACGATACTTTATTTTTAATTTAAATTAATATGTCATAAACAAATTCCAATTTATGCGTAAATAACTTGTCATTTTGTAAATCTGAATGTGTTCTGGATTAATTCGGGATTAGTTTCTATTGTAAGTGACCAAATATTCAAGATATTGTAGGCCATTTATTAAAGAAGAAGAAGAATTATAGTGTCATATGTCATATTTCATCTGTATCTATTTGGTGGTGATTTACATGTAAACGAAATTTATTTAGTTAACGTTTATAATTTGTTTTCTATAAGTTAAGATTGTAAAACATATAATCAATATGGTTTTTGTGGTTCCTGATGAATTTATTGAGAATTATAAATGCAGTGAATGTTTCAAATTTCTTTCGGTTACGCCGATCAAGATTTATCCGAATCGACAAATTAAATGTGGAAGATGTATTAAGAACGATGAAGATGATGATGGCGGTATTAATTCTTTATTGGAAAAATTCGTTAAATTGGCACTTTTTAAGTGTATAAATCGATTCGATGGTTGTAAAACGTTGTTAACTTTTGATCAGGTGAAAAAACACGAAAAAAATTGTTCAAGTAATGAACAATTTTGTCCAATTTGTGTCGATTCTATAAATCTTATTCCGACATATCAAATTTTACAACATTTTAAACAATATCATAATGAAAATATTTTAGAAAATAATTATTTTCTTTTAAATATCGAAGAATCTTTAAGATTTAATAAGATTCTATTGTACAAGATTAAAGATTATTTATTTTTTATACATATCAAATTTATTCCTGATGGTATTTCTATTCAAATAGTTCAAATAGGTGAACATGATGTTGTTTTAAAATTTTTTATCTGTAGTGAAATTTGCGATATAAAAAACAGTATACAAGGTGATAGTGAAAACGAACACGTTTATGTATATAAAAAAACAATATTTAAAAATAATCATTTATTATCGATATTGTTTGATTTAAAAGAAACAAAAGCATTAGGAAAAATCGTGGAAGTAAATAATCAAAATGAAAATGATATGGAAAATGTAGAATTATCTTTACAAAGAAAATTATTCATTGGGAAGAAATCAGAAAATTTACACCCATATAAAAATATTAGTAATTCAGAATTGATAATGATATCAAAATTTGTACCATTTTGTTATGTATGTTCAGAAATATTTGTTGATTCAACGTTAGAATTTTATAATAAAAATGTTGGATGGTGTATTGAAGATGAAAAAATATCAATATGTGTGTTTAGATTGTGTCGAATATTATAAAGTAATGCTTAAAAAAAATGTAATTGAAAATTTACAGTTTAATTTTGATACATTCAATAGCATATTATATTATTGCACTTGGAATTGTAATTCTAAACTAACAAAAAAAGAATTATTATTACACGAAATGATTTGTAATAAACAACGATTACAAAAATGTCCATTTAATAATTGTAAATTTAAAGGAACCATTAGTTTAATTAATGATCATCTTAAAATTGAACATTACGTTTCATTAACTTTTAAAAGCCGTATAAAAAATATTAAATGCAATAGTAAAAAATGTATTTTTATTTATATCAATGGTTATATCATTAAATTTTTATATATTCCGAATAATCAAAATAAATTTAATATAAATGATTTTAATGTGAAATTTTGTAAAAATAAACCAAAACATTTGGAAATATTATTTTTCTTTTCTACTAATGATAATAAATATTTTATTTCTAATGATTTTAATCTCAATTATTCAATTATAAATTGTAAAATTGTTTTAACAAAAAAAAAAATGAGGGGGTAATCCCACCCAACTTTCCGAACACTCCTAGTAAAGTAATTGTTTAATCGATTATTTTAGTTTTTATGCATTAAAATACATTAATTATATTACCTATCGAATGGTATAAATCCCATTTTAATATCTTTAATATTTTTAAAGTTATTCAATTTCTTTTAAACTTATATTAAATTACAAAAAAAAAATTAGGAATTCTACAATTTTTTGAATAAAATTTTGAAAAAAATCACAATTATAGAGTTTTTTACTACAAATTTAAGGGTAATTTTTTTAAAATTTTTAATATTAATTTTAACCTTAAAACAATTAAAACCTATTTGTGAATAATTTTAAAATCAATAAATAATTAATATTTCATTCAATTTTATTCAAAATGGGAAACAGACCTTTTTTTTAGGTTTTTTGGATCAAAATGTATTAATAAAGAAAGTTTAAAAAACTAAAAAAAAAAAATTTTTTTGTTAAAAATTCATGGGTAAACCCATTGAATTGTTTTAACTTTTTTCATTTTTTTCTATAACTTTTACAAATACTATGTTAAAATTATGAAATAATTTACACACATAGTAATTTTGGATCCTTTTCGGATATGCTATTTAATTTTTTCATTTATTTTATACTTATTGATAAAACGAAATTACAAAAAATTTTAAAAAATTTCTTAATTTTGTGTATAATAATTACAATTCTAAATTTTAAGAAACTAAAATACATTTTAAATTTAGAGTTTTATTTTATCTTTAGATTAGTGCAAATCCCAGTTCAATAACTTTAATATTGTAGAAGTTATTCAATTTAGTTTAAAATCATAATATAATTTTAAATGTTTCTTAGCCAATTTTTAAAAAAAATCACAATTTTTGTAATAAAATTTTGAAAAAAATTATAATAATAAAATTAATTATTACAAATTTAAAGATATTTTTTTAAAATTTTTAATATTAAAATTTAAGTAAAAAATAATAATTTAATAAGGATAAAAATTGCTTAAAAATTAAAATAAAAACTAGCGGCGAAACTATGCGGAACTCGAAAAAAAATTAAAGACAAAATTTGTAGAAAATTTTATATTCTACAATTTTGATTTTTTGTAAATTTTCATAAAAATCCATAATTTTGTCTCAAAATCTAAAAAAAGTCGCAAATGTCTATATACATTATTTTTCACGCCCTCTAGCGACGAAACTATGATTAAATCAAAAAAACGGTAAAAACAAAATGTGTAGAAAATTTTATGTTCTACAACTTTCATATCCTGTAATTTTTCATAAAAATGCATTATTTTGGTTTTTTAAGAAAAATATGAAAAAAAAATACTTTTTGATAAATCTGGCAACAATGGCAAAAGTTTTTGAAAATTTTAATCAGTCGAAATTAAACTATAACGTATAAAAAATATATGTGTAAAACTTTATTGTCATCTTGTTAGGTAATGACGTCATCACTTATAGCAACTGTCACTTCCGGTTGTCCGATTAACTCCAAAATCTATACAGGTCGTCTCCTTGTTACCCTAAATATGTATATAAAATTTCATCTAAATCGGTTCAGCCGTTTAGACGCTATCGTGTTCACACACACACAGACACACACACACACACACAGACAGACATCATGCTAAAAATGGTATAAATGGATTCAGGTGACCTCAAAACGTAAAGATCCGTTAAAATCTGGGTATGGTCAAAATATCATGATCGCAAAACTTTCCTTCTATACAACTCTGTTGTTCGGAAAGTAACAATCATATTAATTTTATAATCAATGTACAAAAATCAATAAACAAAATCAAATGACAAGTAAGATTAAAATTTAATTAAAATCGATATTGCGCATGAGCAATCATATCGAACTTTCAGTACTAACAAAAATTCAAAGAGCCTTAGAACCGATTCTGAATTAATAATGAACTAGTTCGATACGATACGCGAACGAGAAACTATTATTAAAAATTTAGAATTTTTTAACCGCAAACGTTGCTTGTTATATTATTCATAAGAATAATCCCTGAACTAGTTCGGAATTGCATCACGAACAAAGCTAATGTTACTGTCAATAAAAAAATGAATGTGTAGACGGTAACGGATAATTTATTTAATAATATAAAAATATCGTTTTCATAAATTCCTTCATCTTTATCTTAATCCAGCACTCTGAAAGTGTCTTATATTTTTTTTTTCATCTCAAATCCTCATAAAAAACTATTTTATGGATTTTAAAGACAACAATTTACTAAATTCGTTAATAATTGCAATATCTAATAATTAAATGTATGACTAAACAAAAAAGGTTAAATTATTATCAAAATATTTGTAATGATACTTGACAATTTTTTGGTCTAGTAATTTTTCAATTTATTTATTTTATACGCATTTCTATATTCTCTATGTGAAAATCTTTCGGATTCTTTGTATATTTTATATCCGTGGATTTAATTTTTATAACGTTGGTAGCACAGATCACATATATGTCAATAAAAAAAACGTCTGTGTAGACGGTAACGGATAATTTATTAAGGTTGATATCCTGCCAATGACATGCCAGATATCAGTCAGTTAGTTAGTTTATTATTAGAAAATGCTATAAATAAAAGCATTTTGAAATCAAAAAAATACCATTATTTATCAATTCTATCAGAAATAGATACTTTCAGGCAGCATATTTAATCTTTTTAAGTATCAAAATTTTATCATGACGCTAATTTGATTATACTACGTCACAGTGTTGTCGAATGTACAAAAAGTGGCACCAGTGCACGCAATATTAAAAAATATACAAAATCAAGCAATATTTAATTATATAACATTTTGTTTTATTATTGAATATATGTCTTAACCAGAATATGGACGGAAAATAATTTATTATTCCAAAAAAAATAATTTATTTACGTACGATTGAAATCGCGCCATCTTTAGGTTGAACATAAAATGCAAAACATCTGACAGAAAGTTATTGTCAATAAAAAAGTGTCTGTGTAGTCGGTAACGGATAATTTAATATATTTTTTTTGACGAGAAACTTGATTTTGTTGGTTTATATTAGTAATAAAGTGTTAACTGAAAATAATTGAAATTTGATTTTGAATTTAAAAATAGTTTTAGAAACTGAAATTGGATTATTTATGGTTATAAGTTGAAATTCACGATATTGGATTTAAATTTTATAACGTTGGCAACACAAATCATTTCTAATGTCAATAAAAAAACGTCTGTGTAAACGGTAACGGATAATTTATTTATTAATATAAAAACATTTTTCAATGAGAAATTGAATTTTGTTAATTTATAAATTAATAAGGAATTAAAGTTAAATGAAAATTTTTTATTTTTATCAACTAAAATTATAATATTTGTTTATAAATCTTAAATTCAAGATGTTATTTAATTTTTAAAACGTTGGCAACACAAATCATTTCTACTGTCAATTAAAAAGAAACGTCTGTGTAGTCGGTAACGGATAATTTGTTTCAATTAAAACACAATTAAAAAAAAAAACTGATTCTTTAATCTTAAACATTGAACGAACTATTATATATTTACAATTATGGTTATTTTTTTTTTAAACCATTAAAAATCATCACCAAAAAAACGAATTCCATAGATTTTCATCAATTTCATCATCGCTTCGCTAATCATCTTTTCTTTTTTTCGTCGTCGATTTCATTAAAATTTCATCGGTCAACGTTCTCTTTCTTTTCGTACCTAATAAAAATTTAGTAAAAAAAAAAAACTGACAAATTTTATAAGGGTGGGGGATTGACGTACCCAATTCGCTAGTACGCGTTTCCCTTCTCAACGAACTATCCTTATGATTTTCGGCCATCATCAGTATTTCCAACGGTTCGGTGCATTCTTGTTGCATTTCCAAGGCCATAGTGTACACTAAACTGTTCGTTCTGTTGTACATTAGAGCGTTCATGAACATCAAAATGGCGTCGCGTTTGAATTCGAGCGTCGAACGGAGCGTTCCGTTTTCTATATTTTTTTTAATCGTCAATAGATCCATCGGACGGTAAACCGTATTACTATAACCTACAAATTATATCGTTTATGATGGGTTTTAAGTAACGTGAGAATTGTGGGGGATGGGGTAGGGAGGGAAAATAATTGTGGGGAGAAAGGTGATAACTGTGTGGTGGGAAAATAATTGTAGACAGGAAAAATTAAACTGTGAGGATAAAAAAGATAAAATTGTGGGGAGAAAAAACCGGTAATTGTGGGGAAAGAAGGGGTAATTGTGTGGAGAAAAAGGGTAATTAGTGGGGGGGGGGGGGGAAATATAATTGTGGAGAGGAAAAATAAATGCGAGAAGAAAAAAGTAAGTGTGGAAAAATATTTAAATTGTGCATAAATTAGAAATTGTGGAGAAATATAAAAAATGGGGGAAATTTGTGGGGAAATATAGAAAATGTGGGAAAATACATAAAGAAATACAGAAAATGCGAGGAAAATTCGAAAAGTGGAGAAACAATATAGAAAAAAAAAGGGAAATTTGTCGGAAAATAAAGAAAATGTGAAAAAATTTATGGAAAAATGCAAAAAAAGTTAAAAATGTGAGAAAAACACGAAAATGTGGGGAAAATCGAAAATGTGGAGAAATATAGAAAATGTGGGGAAAAATGGAAATGTAGAAAAATTTGTGAAAAAATATAAAACATATGAGGAAATTTGTGGGGAAATACAAAAAATGCAGGGAAATGTATGGAAAAATACAGAAAATGGAGGGAAAGCTCTAAAAAGTGGGGAAATATAAAAAAAATGGGGAAAATTGTAGGAAAATCCAAAAAATTTGGAAAAAATCGAAAATGTGAAAAAAAAATTGAAAATGTGGTGAAAAAAGGAAAATGTGTGGATATTTGTGGGGAAATGCAAAAAATTTCTAAAATTTGGAGAAAGATTGAAAATGTGGGTAAATTTGTGAGAAAATATAAAAAATAAGGGGAAATTTGCGGGAAAATACAGAAAATTTGGGGAAATATCGAAAAGATGGAGAAAAATCAAAAATGTGAAAAAACAATTGAAAAGACGGGGAAAATCGAAAATGTGTGGAAAAAATGTAACATAATGAAAATTATAAATTGTGGAGAATCCAAAAAAACGTGGGGAAAATAGAAATAATGGAAAAAATAGAAATTGTGAAGATTGAAGAAAATGTGGAGAAATATAGAAAATGAGGGATCTAAGAAGTTGTGGGGAATTAAGATAATGTGTGGATTGAAAAAATGTGGGGAATTAGGAAATTGTGAGGAAATTAGGAAAATTGATAATTTGTGGGGAAATACCGAAATTGTGAGGAAAAATCGAAAATGTGAGGAAATATTGCGACATTTCTGGAAAAATACAGAATATGTGGAAAAATGTGTGGAGAAGTACAGAAAATGTCTGGAAAATTGAAAATGTGGGGAAATTTTAAAAATTTGAGGAAATTTGTGGGAAAACATCGAATATATGGAGAAACAATTTAAAATGTGAGGAAATGTAGAAAATGTGGATAAATATCAAAAATTTTTGGAAATCTATGGGCAAATACAGAAAATATGGGAAAATTTGTGGGGAGATATAGAAAAAGTGGAGAAAATTCATAAAGAAATACAGAAAATGTGGAGAAATTTATGGGAAAATATATTGAAAATGTGAGAAAATTTGGGGAAAAATAAAAAAAAAATGTGGAAAACAATCAAAAATGTGGGGAAATATGGAAAATGTGGGGATATCTATGGGGAAAAATCGAAAATGTGGGGAAATATAAAAAATTTGGGGAAATTTGTGGAGAAATATAAGAAAAGCGAGGAAATACTGAAAATGTGGGGAAATATAAAAAATTGGGGAAATTTGTGGTTAAAAATCGAAAATCCAGTAAAATTTGTGGTGAGGGAAATGAAGAAATTATGGAGAATCGATAATTTGTGGAAAATTAAGAAATTGTGGGGAAATAAAAAAAACTATGGGGAATCGATAATTTTGTGGGGAAATAAAGAAATTGTGGGGAGTTGGGAAATTGAGGGCAATTGATAATTTTTGGAGAATTTTTAAATTGTGGGGAATTTAGAAATTGTAAGGGAATTTAGAAATTTTGAGAAATTAAGAAAATACAGAAATTGTGGAGAAATTTGTGAGAAAAATCAATGATGATGAAAAGCAATTGAAAATGTGGAGAAACAATTGAAAATGTGGGGAAAAAAGGAATGTGGGGAAATTTGTGGGGAATATCTAAAACTTGGGAAAAGATCGAAAATGTGGGGAAATATAAAATAAAATTGGGGAAAATTGTGGGGAAATACAGAAAATGTGGGAAAAATTGAAAACGTGGAAAAACAACTGAAAATGTGGGGAAAATCGAAAATGTGGGGAAAAATCGAAAATGTGGGGAAATATTCAAAATTTGGGGAAATTTGTGGGGAAATACAGAAAAGGTGGGGAAAATCAAAAATAAGGTAAAAATTGTGGGGGAAATTGGGAAATTATGGGAAATTAATAATTTGTGGAAAATTAGGAAATTGTGGGAATTAAAAATTGTGGTAAAATTTGTGGGGGAAATAAAAAAATTATGGGGAATCGATAATTTTGTGGGAAAATTAAGAAATTGTGCAAAATTAGGAAATTAGGAAATTGTGAGGAATTAAAAATTATGGGGAAAAGAAATTATGGGGAAATTGTGGCGAAATAAATAAATTATGGGGAATCGATAATTTTGTTGGGAAATTAAGAAATTGTCGGGAAAAAAATAAATAATGGGGAATCGATTTTTGGTGGGAAATTAAGGAATTGTGTGGATTGAACAAAAGTGAGGAATTAAGAAATGGGGAAATAAAAAATTATGGGGAATGGATAATTTGTGGGGAGATACAGAAATTGTGGGGAAAAATCGAAAATGTGACGAAACAATTGAAAATGTGCGAAAATATTTAAAATTTGGGAAATTTGTGGGGAAACATGGAAAATATGGGGATATTTGTGGGAAAATGCAGAAAATATGGTGAAATTTGTGGAGAAATACAGAAAATGTGGGGAAATGAAGAAAATGTGAGGAACTAAAGAAAATACGGAAAAATTTGTAGGGAAATAAAGAAATTATGGGGAATTGATAATTTGTGGAAAATTACAAATTGTGAGAAAAATAAATTATGGGGAAATAAATAAATTATGGGGAAACGATATTTGTGGGAAATTAAGAAATAGCCGAAAAAAAAAAATAAATAATGAGGAATCGATTTTTGGAGAGAAATTAAGAAATTATGGAGAAATTGTGGGGAATTAAAAATTGTGGGAAAAATAAATCATGGGGAAATTGTGGGGATATAAATAAATTATGGGGAGGTTAGAAAATTGTGGGGAATTTAGAAATTGTGGGAAAATAAAGAAATTGTGGAGAATGAAGAAATTGTGGGGATTGAAAAAAATGTGGGGAATTAAAAAAATTATGAGGAATTGAAAAAATTGTGTGGGGAAATATACAGAAATTTCAAGATCGCAAAAACTGTGAAAAATTACCAATTATACGGAGTGTAAAAAAATCAAGTAGGTTTAAAATTATGAAAAAATTACAAAATTATGACTAAAATAAAAAGTGTAAAGGAGGGGGGGGGGGGGGGGTAAAAATCGTAAAAAATAACAAAATTAATGTGAGAGAAACAAATTTTAACGAATGAAAAAAAAAATCAAAATTACAGAATAACAATTGAAATTGTGGGGAAAAAAATAATAAAAAAGAAAGGAAACATTTTAAAAATGAAAAAAAAAAAGAAAAAAAAAAAGAAAAAAAACATTTTAAAAATGAAAAAAAAATACAATAAAAAAAAGAAAAAAACATTTTAAAAATGAAAAAAAAAAACAAAAAAAAAGAAAAAAAACATTTTAAAAATGAAAAAAAAAAAACCATAAAAAAAAGAAAAAAAACATTTTAAAAATGAAAAAAAAAAACAATAAAAAAAGGAAAAAAAACATTAAAAAAAAATGAAAAAAAAAAAAAAAAGATGAAATTTTAACACTAACCTGGCGCATGATCGTCAGTGATCGGCTTCAAAAATAACGAAGCGTATTTATGCGTCGCCAATCGATTATAAACCAACATGACGGATTTTTTCCAATTTCTGTGTTCGCGATCTTCGTCGAAAAACGTCGCGGCGTTCGACGACGCCGGCGAATTCGGTATCGAATCCGTCGGCGTCACCGGCGTCGAATATCTCCTTTTACTACTACCGCCCCCGACGCCACCGCCTCCACCGCCATATTTAGCGCCGCCGTCTTCTTCTTCCGTCCACGGACTGTTCGAACGTTCGATTTCCGATTTGATTTTCAATAGTTTCGGATCTTTTTTATTATCGACGTCCGTTGACGTCGTCGGCGTTGGCGTTGGCGTCGTATCGGTGAACGTTTCGTCTGTCGTTTGTTCGGATTCTTCGAAATGGGCTTTTTCGATGGCCAATAGAATGTCGAAACCTTTAAAATGGAATGATTACATTAATTTTCTTGGACTATAAAATATAATTAAAAAATAATCATTCTAAAATTATTTTCCTGGACTATAATCAAACAATAATGATTCCAGAATAATTTTTCTGCACTATAAAATAATTTTATATATTTGAACCTAATTTTCCTGGACTATAACATAATTTTCAATATTTAAACTTTATTTTCCTGGACTATAATCAAACAATAATGATTCCAGAATAATTTTCCTGTGCTATAAAATAATTTTAAATATTTGAACCTAATTTTCCTGAACTATAATAAAAAAATTATCCGAAAATAATTTTCCTGGACTAAACCATTATAAAAAAATAATCATTCCAAAATAATTTTCCTGGACTAGGACATAATTTTCAATTTTTGGACCTAATTTTCCTGGACCATATTAAAAAAAATTATGATTTCAAAATAATTTTCCTGGACTATAAAATAATTTTAAACATTTAAACCTAATTTTCCTGGACCATAAAATAATTTTAAATATTTAAACCTAATTTTCTTGGACTATAAACTATAATAAAAAAATTATGATTCCAAAATAATTTTCCTGAACTATAAAAAAAAAATTTTTCCGAAAATAATTTTCCTGGACTAGGACATAATTTTCAATATTTGAACTTAATTCTCCTGGACTATAATAAAAAAATTTTGATTTTAAAATAATTTTCCTGGACCATGACATAATTTTCAATATTTGAACTTAATTTTCCTGGACCATAATAAAAAAATTATGATTTTAAAATAATCTTCCTGGACTATAACATAATTTTCAATATTTGAACTTAATTCTCCTGGACTATAATAAAAAAATTATGATTTTAAAATAATTTTCCTGGACCATGACATAATTTTCAATATTTGAACTTAATTCTCCTGGACTATAATAAAAAAATTTTGATTTTAAAATAATTTTCCTGGACCATGACATAATTTTCAATATTTGAACTTAATTTTCCTGGACCATAATAAAAAAATTATGATTTTAAAATAATTTTCCTGGACTATGACATAATTTTAAATATTTGAAAATAATTTTCCTGGACCATAATAAAAAAATTATGATTTTAAAATAATCTTCCTGGACTATAACATAATTTTCAATATTTGAACTTAATTCTCCTGGACTATAATAAAAAAATTTTGATTTTAAAATAATTTTCCTGGACCATGACATAATTTTCAATATTTGAACTTAATTTTCCTGGACCATAATAAAAAAATTATGATTTTAAAATAATCTTCCTGGACTATAACATAATTTTCAATATTTGAACTTAATTCTCCTGGACTATAATAAAAAAATTATGATTTTAAAATAATTTTCCTGGACCATGACATAATTTTCAATATTTGAACTTAATTCTCCTGGACTATAATAAAAAAATTTTGATTTTAAAATAATTTTCCTGGACCATGACATAATTTTCAATATTTGAACTTAATTTTCCTGGACCATAATAAAAAAATTATGATTTTAAAATAATTTTCCTGGACTATGACATAATTTTAAATATTTGAAAATAATTTTCCTGGACCATAATAAAAAAATTATGATTTTAAAATAATCTTCCTGGACTATAACATAATTTTCAATATTTGAACTTAATTCTCCTGGACTATAATAAAAAAATTTTGATTTTAAAATAATTTTCCTGGACCATGACATAATTTTCAATATTTGAACTTAATTTTCCTGGACCATAATAAAAAAATTATGATTTTAAAATAATCTTCCTGGACTATAACATAATTTTCAATATTTGAACTTAATTCTCCTGGACTATAATAAAAAAATTATGATTTTAAAATAATCTTCCTGGACTATAACATAATTTTCAATATTTGAACTTAATTCTCCTGGACTATAATAAAAAAATTATGATTTTAAAATAATTTTCCTGGACTATGACATAATTTTAAATATTTGAAAATAATTTTCCTGGACCATAATAAAAAAATTATGATTTTAAAATAATCTTCCTGGACTATAACATAATTTTCAATATTTGAACTTAATTCTCCTGGACTATAATAAAAAAATTTTGATTTTAAAATAATTTTCCTGGACCATGACATAATTTTCAATATTTGAACTTAATTTTCCTGGACCATAATAAAAAAATTATGATTTTAAAATAATCTTCCTGGACTATAACATAATTTTCAATATTTGAACTTAATTCTCCTGGACTATAATAAAAAAATTTTGATTTTAAAATAATTTTCCTGGACCATGACATAATTTTCAATATTTGAACTTAATTTTCCTGGACCATAATAAAAAAATTATGATTTTAAAATAATCTTCCTGGACTATAACATAATTTTCAATATTTGAACTTAATTCTCCTGGACTATAATAAAAAAATTATGATTTTAAAATAATTTTCCTGGACCATGACATAATTTTCAATATTTGAACTTAATTCTCCTGGACTATAATAAAAAAATTTTGATTTTAAAATAATTTTCCTGGACCATGACATAATTTTCAATATTTGAACTTAATTTTCCTGGACCATAATAAAAAAATTATGATTTTAAAATAATTTTCCTGGACTATGACATAATTTTAAATATTTGAAAATAATTTTCCTGGACCATAATAAAAAAATTATGATTTTAAAATAATTTTCCTGGACTATACATAATTTTAAATATTTGAACTTAATTTTCCTGGACTATAATAAAAAAATTATGATTTTAAAATAATTTTCCTGGACTATGACATAATTTTAAAAATTTGAACCTAATTTTCCTGGACTATTATAAAAAAATTATGATTCCAAAATAATTTTCCTGGACTATACATAATTTTAAATATTTGAACCCAATTTTCCTAGACTATAATTAAATAAATTAATTTAAAAAAATTATGAATCCAAAATAATTTTCCTGGACTATAACATAATTTTAAAAATTTGAACCTAATTTTCCTAGAGTATAATTAATAAAAATTATCATTTCAAAATAATTTTGCTGGACTATAACATAATTTTAAATATTTAAACTTAATTTTCCTGGACTATAATAAAAACTAATTAATCGAGAATAATTTTCTTGGACTATAATAAAAATATAATCATTGGAAATTATTTTTCCTGGACTATTACATAATTTTAAATATTTTAAACAATTGGTCCAGTAATATTTGTCTCTAATTAAAAAAAAAATTATAGTCCAGTAAAATTTTGTTTCTAATACTTAAATGCTTTAAGATTAGTCCAGTAAAATTGGCTAATATTTTAAAGCATTTATTATAGTCCAGTAAAGTTTGGTTTTAATATAAAAAAATAGTCATAGTCCAGTAAGATGGGTTTCTAATATTAAAAAAAAAATATAGTAAAGTAAAATTTGATTCTAATATTTAAATGCTTAATAAAGATTAGTCCAGTAAAATTGGTTTTAAATATTTTAAAGCATTTGTTATAGTCCAGGAATATTATTTTTCCGTTTCAAAAAATTATTATAGTTCAGTAAAATTTGTCTCGAATATTAAAAACAATAATTATAGGCCAGGAAGAAATTAGTTTCAAATATTTAAAATCATCTTATAGACCGGGAAAATTATTCTCGATTGGTTATTTTTTTATTATAGTCCAGGAAAACTATTTTTCCGTTTAAAAAAATAATTATAGTCCAGTAAAATTTGTCTCGAATATAAAAAAAAATGATTATAGGTCAGTAAAATTTGTTTCTAATATTTAAATGCTATAAGATTAGTCCAGTAAAATTGCTCTTAAAAATTTTAAAGCATTTATTATGGCCTAGGAAAATTATTTTTGAGTTAAAAAAAAATAATTATAGTCCAGTAAAATTAGTTTCAAAAAATAAAAATCATGTTGTAGTTCAGGAAATATATTTTTCAATGTTTATTTTTTTTTATTATAGTCCTGGAAAATTGGGTTTAAATATTTAAAATTATTTTATAGTCCAGGAAAATTAGGTTCAAATATTTAAAATTATTTTATAGTCCAGGAAAATTATTTTGGAATCATATTGTTTTTATAATAGTCCAGAAAATTAGGTTCAAATATTTAAAATTATGTTATAGTCCAGGAAAATTATTTTGAATTCATAATTTTTTTAATATGGTCCAGGAAAATTAGGTTCGAAAATTTAAAATTATGTTACAGTCCAGGAAAATTATTTTGGAATCATAATTTTTTTATTATAGTCCAGGAAAATTAGGGTCAAATATTTAAAATTACATTATAGCCCAGGAAAATTATTTTGGAATCATAACTTTTTTATTATAGTCCAGGAAAATTAGGGTCAAATATTTAAAATTATTTTATAGTCCAGGAAAATTAGGTTCAAATATTTAAAATTATTTTATAGCCCAGGAAAATTATTTTGGAATCATATTGTTTTTATAATAGTCCAGGAAAATTAATGTCAAATATTTAAAATTACGTTATAGCCCATTAAAATTATTATGGAATCATAATTTTTTTATTATAGTCCAGGAAAATTAGGGTCAAATATTTAAAATTTCGATATAGCCCAGGAAAATTATTTTGGAATTATTATTTTTTAATTATAGTCCAGGAAATTTTTTTTCAAATATTTAAAATCATGTTTTAGTCCAGGAAAAATAATCTCCAATAATTATTTTTTTGTAATAGTCCAGGAAAATTATTGTCGAATGATTATTTTTTATTATAGTCCAGGAAAATTATTCACGAATGATCATTTTTTTATTATAGTCCAGGAAAAATTGTTTCAAATATTTAAAATCATATTACAGTACAAGAAAATTATTTTTCGGTTAAAAAAAGACAAATTTAAAAAAAAAAAAAAAAAATAATAAGACAGGAAAAAATTAGTTTCAAAAATTTAAAATTATGTTATAGTCCAGGAAAAATAATCTACAATGGTTATTTTTTTATTATAGCCCGGGAAAATTATTCTCAAATAATATATTTTTTTGTGATAGTCCAGGAAAATTAGTTTCAAAAATTTAAAATTATGTTATAGTCCAGGAAAAATAATCTACAATGGTTATTTTTTTATTATAGCCCGGGAAAATTATTCTCAAATAATAATTTTTTTTTGTGATAGTCCAGGAAAATTAGTTTCAAAAATTTAAACTTATGTTATAGTCCAGGAAAAATAATCTACAATGGTTATTTTTTTATTATAGCCCGGGAAAATTATTCTCAAATAATAATTTTTTTTTGTGATGGTCCAGGAAAATTAGTTTCAAAAATTTAAAATTATGTTATAGTCCAGGAAAAATAATCTACAATGGTTATTTTTTTATTATAGCCCGGGAAAATTATTCTCAAATATTTTTTTTTTTGTGATAGTCCAGGAAAATTAGTTTCAAAAATTTAAAATTATGTTATAGTCCAGGAAAAATAATCTACAATGGTTATTTTTTTATTATAGCCCGGGAAAATTATTCTCAAATAATATATTTTTTTGTGATAGTCCAGGAAAATTAGTTTCAAAAATTTAAAATTATGTTATAGTCCAGGAAAAATAATCTACAATGGTTATTTTTTTATTATAGCCCGGGAAAATTATTCTCAAATAATATTTTTTTTTTGTGATAGTCCAGGAAAATTAGTTTCAAAAATTTAAAATTATGTTATAGTCTAGGAAAAATAATCTACAATGGTTATTTTTTTATAATAGCCCGGGAAAATTATTCTCAAATAATAATTTTTTTTTGTGATAGTCCAGGAAAATTAGTTTCAAAAATTTAAAATTATGTTATAGTCCAGGAAAAATAATCTACAATGGTAATTTTTTTATTATAGCCCGGGAAAAATATTCTCAAATAATAATTTTTTTTGTGATAGTCCAGGAAAATTAGTTTCAAAAATTTAAAATTATGTTATAGTCCAGGAAAAATAATCTACAATGGTTATTTTTTTATTATAGCCCGGAAAAATTATTCTCAAATAATAATTTTTTTTTGTGATAGTCCAGGAAAATTAGTTTCAAAAATTTAAAATTATGTTATAGTCCAGGAAAAATAATCTACAATGGTTATTTTTTTATAATAGCCCGGGAAAATTATTATCAAATAATATTTTTTTTTTGTGATAGTCCAGGAAAATCAGTTTCAAAAATTTAAAATTATGTTATAGTCCAGGAAAAATAATCTACAATGGTTATTTTTTTATTATAGCCCGGGAAAAATATTCTCAAATAATAATTTTTTTGTATAGTCCAGGAAAATTATTCACGAATGTTCATTTTTTTATTATAGTCCAGGCAAATTGATCTCGAATATGAAAAAAAATAATAAATTATGACCTAGAAAAAAAAAAGACAAACCTTTTTCATCCTTTTTTTTCGTCCTCGAATAATCCCTCTTCTTCCCGCTCTTATCGAACTTAACCTCCATATTAATCTCGTCGAACAACAATTCATCCCTATTAAATTCGATTTTCACATCCGCCCTCTCTTCCCCCACCGCCACCCCACTCGCCCGTTCCTCGATTTCTTTTTTCACTTCGAATTCGGACGTTTCGGACGATTCTTCGAACGTCACCATCGAACCGGATCCGGTATCTTTACTATTTTCTTCTTCGCATTTGATTTTCGCCTCGACGTCCGAATCTTCAGATTTTATCGAATTGACGATGTCCGATTTGGCGAAATTTTTATCGACGTCGATTTCGACGTCGTCGTCGTCGACGTCGGCGTCTTCGTCGTCGTCGGTTACTACGACTTCGACGATTTCGACGGAACCGGGTACCGGAGATTCTTCTTGTTTTATTTGTGGTGGGGGTTGTTGTTGTTGTTGTTGGGGGGTTTGAGGGGGGTCATTTTGGGGGGGTTCTTTTGTTGGTTGTTGGGGCTGGAAGGAAATTTTTTTTAGACTTTGATATAGAACTGTCATTTTTTGCTATTTTTGACAATTTTGACAATTTGACAATTTTCGATTAAAAAAGATAATTTTTGACCAAAAATTGACCATTTTCCACGAAAAATGACAATTTTTGATCAAAAATGACCATTTTCGACTAAAAATGACCATTTCCGGCCTAAAATGACCATTTTCGACCAAAAATGACCTTTTTCAACCAAAAATGACCATTTTCGACCAAAATGACAATTTTCGAACAAAAATGACCATTTTCGACTAAAAATGACAATTTTCCACGTAAAATGACAATTTTCTACGAAAAATGACCATTTTCGACTAAAAATGACAATTTTCCACGTAAAATGACAATTTTCTACGAAAAATGACCATTTTCGACCAAAATGACAATTTTCAACGAAAAATGACAATTTTCCACGAAAAGACAATTTTCCACGTAAAATCACAATTTTCTACGAAAAATGACAATTTTCCACGTAAAATAACAATTTTTACCGGAAAATGACGATTTTCAATAGAAAATGACAGTTTTCCACCTACAAAGGCAATTTACGATCAAAAAAAAACCTTGAGAAAAAACGACAATTTGACAATCGACAATTTTTAAACAAGTCAAACGTCAAGAAACATCAATTTTGACAAATAAAATGACAGTCCCAACCATCAATATAGTAACGTCAATTATGACAATTGACATTATATTAGTAAAAAAAAATCCAAACAAATTACAAAATACACCAAGAAAAAAAAAAACTTACATTAACATTAAGCGTCGTTTCTTCACCAATTTTCTCCCCTCCATCATCAATTTCCAACGGTATAAAATTCTCCTCGTCGTTACTACCCAATTCCTGAACATCTTTCACCGGACTATTATTACCGACACCGATCTCATTTTGACCGGACTGTTGTTGTTGGTACTGCGGCTGTTTACTAATACCGGAAACCTAAAAACACAATCAAAATACGGTTCCTTGAGGCGCTCCATTATTTTTATATATAATTACCTTAATGGACGGTTCCAAATGGATGACGGGATCCTCTTGGAATTCGAACGGATCGACGATCGGCGTCGACGATACGAATTTCGATTCCGATTCCGATTTTTTATCGATTTTCGATTCGTCAATCGATTCTCGTTGTTGTTGTTGACGGATTTCGTCTAGGACGTCATCGTCGTCGTCGAAATCGTCGAGTTCTAGATTTATGTTAATGTCGCCGTTGTTATCTAATTGTAGATGGCGTTCCGGATCGGCTACAAACATAAATAGACGCTAACTGTCAGTTGTCATATATCATTAATGACAGATGACAACTTTGACGGAATAATAACAGCATAGAAATGTCAAATATTAACTATTATAAATGGTAAATGACATACGTCAATTGTCAACTTGATATATATCATTAATGATAGATGACAAGTTTGACAGTTGAATTTGTTTTAGGAAATGTCACTTGTTAACTTATATACGTCATAATTGGCATTTATGACAATTATGACGGAAAAATAACAGATGAGAAACGTTAAATTTTTGTCTATTTTGGAATTTTTTTTATTGGGATTTTTTTTAAATATTGGGATTTTTTTTAAAGATTGGGATTTTTTAAATATTGGGAAATTTTTTAAATTTCGGATTTTTTTGAAATATTAGAATTTTTTTTAATCATAATTTTTTTTTTATATATTAGAATTTTTTTTTAAATATTGGGAAATTTTTGAAACATTCACATTTTTTTGAAAAAATGGAATTTTTTTTTTTTAAATATTGGGATTTTTTTGAAATATTGGGAATTTTTTGAAACAATGGGATTTTTTTTAATATTGGGATTTTTTTGAAATATTGGGAATTTTTTGAAACAATGGGATTTTTTTTAATATTGGGATTTTTTTGAAATATTGGGAATTTTTTGAAATATTGGGAATTTTTTGAAACAATGGGATTTTTTTTAATATTGGGATTTTTTTGAAATATTGGGAATTTTTTGAAATATTGGGAATTTTTTGAAACAATGGGATTTTTTTTAATATTGGGATTTTTTTGAAATATTGAGAATTTTTTTAATTATGGGAAATTCTTTTAATTATGGCAATTTTATTTAATTATGGTAAATTTTTAAATTTTGGGATTTTCTATAAATGGAATTTTTTTTAAATTTTGGGATTTTTTGAAATGTGGGGAAATTTTTGGACATGGGGAATTTTTTGAACCATTGGGAATTTTGATAAATATTGGGAATTTTTTCAAATTTTGGGAAATTTTTTTAATTATGGGATTTTTTTAAATATTGGGAATTTGAAAAATTGAGATTTTATTAAAAAATGGGTAAATTTTTTTAATACTGAGATTTTTTTTGAAATATTGGGATTTTTTTGAAATATTGGGAATTTTTTTTAACTACTTATGAAATTTTTTTTAAATATTGGGATTTTGAAAAATTGGGATTTTTTTGAAAAATTTGGAAATTTATTAAATACTGGGATTTTTTTTGAAGTATTGGTTTTTTTTTTGAAATATCAAGTTTTTTTATTCATCGGAAATTTTTGAATTTTTGAGATATTTTTTTGAAATATTGGGATTTTTTTGAAATTTTGGGAATTTTTTTTAATTATGGGAATTTTTTTAAATCCTGGGTTTTTTTTGAAAAATTGGGATTTTTTTGAACTATTGGGATTTTTTTTAAATACTGAGAATTTTTTTAAATATTAGAATTACATTTCGTGTCATATAACTGTCACCTGTCAAATTCAACACATCATCACTGATAAACAATTTAACAATTCCCGGAAATATTTTCCAACATTTTTCCGGACATATAACTCACCCTGTATAATTTCCGAAATAATATCATCAACTTCTTCTTTTTTTATTTCCGGTAATGGACCGTCTTGGCTCAAAATGCTATTGGCCAAATCTTCTATTTTAATATTAGCCATATTCGCATCGTCCAAAATGTCATTAGTTATTTGTTGTTGTTGTTGTTGTTGTTGTTGATCGTGTTGGTGATGTTGTTGTTGTTGTTGTAAGATTTGTTGTTGTTGTTGGTATTGTATATTTTGTTGGTGTTGTTGTTGTTGTTGTTGTTGGATGAGATTTGGAGTTTCTTGACCAATGGCTGAACTTACAAGTTGTTGTAAACCAGGTGATACCTAAATTTATTTAAAAAAAATCAATGTGATTTAAATCGGGATATCTAGTAAACCGTATATAAAAATCTAATAGATTAAAGTATGGATAGTTTGTAGGTTATTTAAATTTATAAAAATCTAAGTGATTTAAATCTGGAAATCTTGTAAACCGTATAAATAAAAAAATCTAAAAGACTAAAATTTGGAAAGTTTGAAGGCTATTAAAAAAAAAATCAAAGTGATATAAATCTGGACTAACCGTAACACCAGTAGAAGAATTCAATAAACTTGCAATCATCGGATTAGTATTCGTATTAGGCCTATTAGTGATCGCAGTATGTAAAATAGGCGTACTTTGAGCCTGAGAAGGCGATTTCAATAAACTAGTCAATAAAGGCGATAAAGCAGGCTTCGCAGGTTCCGGAGTTTGCGCATAAACCGGTTGATGTTGTACAGTCACTTCTTCGATGACGTGTTGCTCTAGATTATCCAATACGTCGGAATTTTTCCGTTTTTGACCAGTCACCGCCACCCCCACCACCGCCGCTGCTCCGGTCGCCGCCGCTTTGACCGGTCGCCATACTTTTTCTATTTCCAATTTGCGATGTTCGCGCTCTTTTAGCCATTGCGCGTGCGTCGCTATTTCGTGTTCTTTGCGATTTTCTTCTTCTTCGATTTCTTGACACCATCTGTCCAATTGTTCTTCGGTTACTTTTCCTGTTTTTTTTTTGAGAAAAAAAAATATACTTAATTATAACTATTTCAACTGTTATTTTTTAACTGTTATTTATTAACTGTTATTTTATAACTGCTATTTGTAACTGTTATTTTTTAACTGTTAGTTTTAACTGTTATTTTTAACTGTTCTTTTGTAACTGTTATTTTTTAACTGTTATTTTTCAACTGTCATTTATTAACTGTTATTTTGTAACTGTTATTTTGTAACTGTTATTTTACAACTATTATTTTTCAACTGTCATTTAGTAACTGTTATTTTGTAACTGTTTTTTTCAACTGTTATTTTTTAACTGTCATTTATTAACTGTTATTTTATAACTGTTATTTTTTAACTGTCATTTATTAACTGTTAATTTTCAACTGTTATTTTTTAACTGTTATTTTTCAACTGTCATTTAGTAACTGTTATTTTTCAACTGTCATTTAGTAACTGTTTTGAAACTGTTATTTTTCCACTGTTATTTTTTAACTGTCATTTAACTGTTATTTTTAGCTGTTTTTTTTCAACTGTTATTTTTCAACTGTTATTTTTCAACTGTTATTTTTAACTGTCATTTATTAACTGTTTTTTTGTAACTGTTATTTTTAACTGTTATTTTTCAACTGTCATTTAGTAACTGTTATTTTTTAAGTGTTATTTTTTAACTGTTATTTTTCCTCTGTTATTTTTTAACTGTCATTTTTTAACTGTCATTTATTAACTGTTATTTTGTAACTGCTATTTGTAACAGCTATTTGTAACTGTTATTTGTAACTGTTATTTTTTAACTGTTATTTATTAACTGTTATTTGTAACCGTTATTTTTTAACTGTTATTTATTAACTGTTATTTTGTAACTGCTATTTGTAACTGCTATTTGTAACTGCTATTTGTAACTGTTATTTGTAACGGTTATTTGTAACTGTTATTTTTTAACTGTTATTTATTAACTGTTATTTGTAACCGTTATTTTTTAACTGTTATTTATTAACTGTTATTTTGTAACTGCTATTTGTAACTGCTATTTGTAACTGCTATTTGTAACTGTTATTTGTAACGGTTATTTGTAACTGTTATTTTTTAACTGTTTTTTATTAACTGTTATTTGTAACCGTTATTTTGCACTGTTATTTATTAACTGTTATTTTGTAACTGCTATTTGTAACTGTTATTTTTTAACTGTTATTTATTAACTGTTATTTGTAACCGTTATTTTTTAACTGTTATTTATTAACTGTTATTTTGTAACTGCTATTTGTAACTGTTATTTGTAACTGTCATTTATTAACTGTTATTTTGTAACTGCTATTTGTAACTGTTATTTTTTAACTGTTATTTTTAACTGTTTTTTTGTAACTGTTATTTTTCAGCTGTTATTTTTCAACTGTCATTTATTAACTGTTATTTTGTAACTGTTATTTTGTAACTGTCATTTATTAACTGTTATTTTTTAACTGTTATTTATTAACTGATATTTGTAACCGTTATTTTTTAACCGTTATTTTTTAACTGTTATTTTGTAACTGCTATTTGTAACTGCTATTTGTAACTGCTATTTGTAACTGTTATTTGTAACTGTTATTTGTAACTGTTATTTTTTAACTGTTATTTATTAACTGTTATTTGTAACCGTTATTTTGTACTGTTATTTATTAACTGTTATTTTGTAACTGCTATTTGTAACTGTTATTTTTTAACCGTTATTTGTAACCGTTATTTTTTAACTGTTATTTATTAACTGTTATTTTGTAACTGATATTTGTAACTGTTATTTGTAACTGTCATTTATTAACTGTTATTTTGTAACTGCTATTTGTAACTGTTATTTTTTAACTGTTACTTTTAACTGTTCTTTTGTAACTGTTATTTTTTAACTGTTATTTTTCAACTGTCATTTATTAACTGTTATTTTATAACTGTTATTTTGTAACTGTTATTTTTTAACTGTCATTTATTAACTGTTAATTTTCAACTGTTATTTTTTAACTGTTATTTTTCAACTGTCATTTAGTAACTGTTATTTTGAAACTGTTATTTTTCCACTGTTATTTTTTAACTGTCATTATTAACTGTCATTTATTAACTGTTATTTTTCAACTGTTATTGTTAACTGTTATTTTTCAACTGTTATTTTTCAACTATTTTTCAACTGTTGTTTTTCAAATGTTATTTTTTAAGTGTTATTTTTCAACTGTTATTTTTTAACTGTCATTTTTTAACTGTCATTTATTAACTGTTATTTTGTAACTGTTATTTTGTAACTGCTATTTGTAACTGTTATTTGTAACTGTTATTTGTAACTGTTATTTTTTAACTGTTATTTATTAACTGTTATTTGTAACCGTTATTTTGTACTGTTATTTATTAACTGTTATTTGTAACCGTTATTTTGTACTGTTATTTATTAACTGTTATTTTGTAACTGCTATTTGTAACTGTTATTTGTAACTGTTATTTTTAAACTGTTATTTTTCAACTATTTTTCAACTGTTATTTTTCAACTATTTTTTAAAACTGTTATTTTTCAACTATTTTTCAACTGTTATTTGTCAAATGTTTTTTAAGTGTTATTTTTCAACTGTTATTTTTTAACTGTCATTTTTTAACTGTCATTTATTAACTGTTATTTTGTAACTGTTATTTTGTAACTGTTATTTTTCAACTGTCAAGAAACTATTATTTTTTAACTGTCATTTATTAACTGTTATTTTTTAACTGTCATTTATTAACTGTTAATTTTCAACTGTTATTTTTTAACTGTTATTTTTCAACTGTCATTTAGTAACTGTTATTTTTCAACTGTCATTTAGTAACTGTTTTGAAACTGTTATTTTTCCACTGTTATTTTTTAACTGTCATTTATTAACTGTTATTTTTAGCTGTTATTTTTCAACTGTTATTTTTCAACTGTTATTTTTCAACTGTTATTTTTAACTGTCATTTATTAACTGTTATTTTGTAACTGTTATTTTTAACTGTTATTTTTCAACTGTCATTTAGTAACTGTTATTTTTTAAGTGTTATTTTTTAACTGTTATTTTTCCTCTGTTATTTTTTAACTGTCATTTTTTAACTGTCATTTATTAACTGTTATTTTGTAACTGCTATTTGTAACAGCTATTTGTAACTGTTATTTGTAACTGTTATTTTTTAACTGTTATTTATTAACTGTTATTTGTAACCGTTATTTTTTAACTGTTATTTATTAACTGTTATTTTGTAACTGCTATTTGTAACTGCCATTTGTAACTGTTATTTGTAACTGTTATTTTTTAACTGTTATTTATTAACTGTTATTTGTAACCGTTATTTTGCACTGTTATTTATTAACTGTTATTTTGTAACTGCTATTTGTAACTGTTATTTTTTAACTGTTATTTATTAACTGTTATTTGTAACCGTTATTTTTTAACTGTTATTTATTAACTGTTATTTTGTAACTGCTATTTGTAACTGTCATTTATTAACTGTTATTTTGTAACTGCTATTTGTAACTGTTATTTTTTAACTGTTAGTTTTAACTGTTCTTTTGTAACTGTTATTTTTCAGCTGTTATTTTTCAACTGTCATTTATTAACTGTTATTTTGTAACTGTTATTTTGTAACTGTTATTTTTTAACTGTCATTTATTAACTGTTATTTTTTAACTGTTATTTATTAACTGTTATTTGTAACCGTTATTTTTTAATTGTTATTTTGAAACTGTTATTTTGTAACTGCTATTTGTAACTGTTATTTGTAACTGTTATTTGTAACTGTTATTTGTAACTGTTATTTGTAACTGTTATTTGTAACTGTTATTTTTTAACTGTTATTTATTAACTGTTATTTGTAACCGTTATTTTGTACTGTTATTTATTAACTGTTATTTTGTAACTGCTATTTGTAACTGTTATTTTTTAACTGTTATTTGTAACCGTTATTTTTTAACTGTTATTTATTAACTGTTATTTTGTAACTGTTATTTTGTAACTGCTATTTGTAAATGTTATTTGTAACTGTCATTTATTAACTGTTATTTTGTAACTGCTATTTGTAACTGTTATTTTTTAACTGTTACTTTTAACTGTTCTTTTGTAACTGTTATTTTTTAACTGTTATTTTTCAACTGTCATTTATTAACTGTTATTTTATAACTGTTATTTTGTAACTGTTATTTTTTAACTGTCATTTATTAACTGTTAATTTTCAACTGTTATTTTTTAACTGTTATTTTTCAACTGTCATTTAGTAACTGTTATTTTTCAACTGTTTTTCAACTGTTATTTTTTAACTGTCATTTTTTAACTGTCATTTATTAACTGTTATTTTTCAACTGTTATTTTTTAACTGTTATTTTTAACTGTTATTTTTCAACTGTTATTTTTAACTGTTATTTTTAACTGT
Organism: Neocrepidodera transversa; assembly: GCA_963243735.1. Taxonomy (NCBI): domain Eukaryota; kingdom Metazoa; phylum Arthropoda; class Insecta; order Coleoptera; family Chrysomelidae; genus Neocrepidodera; species Neocrepidodera transversa. Next base: position 14,033,301 of record OY725356.1, read on the forward strand.
TATTTTTCAACTGTTATTTTTTAACTGTCACTTATTAACTGTTATTTTTCAGCTGTTATTTTTCAACTGGTTTTCAACTGTTATTTTTCAACTGTTATTTTTCAACTGTTTTTCAACTGTTATTTTTCAACTGTTATTTTTTAACTGTCACTTATTAACTGTTATTTTTCAGCTGTTATTTTTCAACTGGTTTTCAACTGTTATTTTTCAACTGTTTTTCAACTGTTATTTTTCAACTGTCATTTATTAACTGTTATTTTTCAACTGTTTTTCAATTGTTATTTTTTAACTGTCATTTTTTAACTGTCATTTATTAACTGTTATTTTTCAACTGTTATTTTTTAACTGTTATTTTTAACTGTTATTTTTCAACTGTTATTTTTCAACTGTTATTTTTTAACTGTCACTTATTAACTGTTATTTTTCAGCTGTTATTTTTCAACTGGTTTTCAACTGTTATTTTTCAACTGTTATTTTTCAACTGTTATTTTTTAACTGTCATTTTTTAACTGTCATTTATTAACTGTTATTTTTCAACTGTTATTTTTAACTGTTATTTTTAACTGTTATTTTTCAACTGTTATTTTTTAACTGTCACTTATTAACTGTTATTTTTCAGCTGTTATTTTTCAGCTGTTATTTTTCAACTGTTTTTCAACTGTTATTTTTCAACTGTTATTTTTCAACTGTTTTTCAACTGTTATTTTTAACAGTTATTTTTCACTGTTATTTTTCAACTGTTATTTTTTAACTGTCACTTATTAACTGTTATTTTTCAACTGGTTTTCAACTGTAATTTTTCAACTGTTATTTTTCAACTGTTTTTCAACTGTTATTTTTCAACTGTTATTTTTCAACTGTTATTTTTCAACTGTTATTTTTCAACTGTTATTTTTCAACTGTTATTTTTCAACTGTTATTTTTTAACTGTCACTTTTTAACTGTTATTTTTCAGCTGTTATTTTTCAACTGGTTTTCAACTGTTATTTTTCAACTGTTTTTCAACTGTTATTTTTCAACTGTTATTTTTCAAACGTTATTTTTCAAACGTTATTTTTTAACCGTCATTTATTAACTGTTATTTTTCAACTGTAATTTTTTTACTGTTATTTTTAACTGTTATTTTTCAACTGTTATTTTTTAACTGTCACTTATTAACTGTTATTTTTCAGCTGTTATTTTTCAACTGGTTTTCAACTGTTATTTTTCAACTGTTTTTCAACTGTTATTTTTCAACTGTTATTTTTCAAACGTTATTTTTCAAACGTTATTTTTTAACCGTCATTTATTTACTGTTATTTTTCAACTGTTATTTTTTAACTGTTATTTTTAACTGTTATTTTTCAACTGTTATTTTTTAACTGTCACTTATTAACTGTTATTTTTCAGCTGTTATTTTTCAACTGGTTTCAACTGTTATTTTTCAACTGGTTTCAACTGTTATTTTTCAACTGTAATTTTTCAACTGTTTTTCAACTGTTATTTTTCAACTGTTATTTTTCAAACGTTATTTTTTAACCGTCATTTATTAACTGTTATTTTTCAACTGTAATTTTTTTACTGTTATTTTTAACTGTTATTTTTAACTGTTATTTTTCAACTGTTATTTTTCAACTGTTATTTTTTAACTGTCACTTATTAACTGTTATTTTTCAGCTGTTATTTTTCAGCTGTTATTTTTCAACTGTTTTTCAACTGTTATTTTTCAACTGTTATTTTTCAACTGTTTTTCAACTGTTATTTTTAACAGTTATTTTTCACTGTTATTTTTCAACTGTTATTTTTTAACTGTCACTTATTAACTGTTATTTTTCAACTGGTTTTCAACTGTAATTTTTCAACTGTTATTTTTCAACTGTTTTTCAACTGTTATTTTTCAACTGTTATTTTTCAACTGTTATTTTTCAACTGTTATTTTTCAACTGTTATTTTTCAACTGTTATTTTTCAACTGTTATTTTTTAACTGTCACTTTTTAACTGTTATTTTTCAGCTGTTATTTTTCAACTGGTTTTCAACTGTTATTTTTCAACTGTTTTTCAACTGTTATTTTTCAACTGTTATTTTTCAAACGTTATTTTTCAAACGTTATTTTTTAACCGTCATTTATTAACTGTTATTTTTCAACTGTAATTTTTTTACTGTTATTTTTAACTGTTATTTTTCAACTGTTATTTTTTAACTGTCACTTATTAACTGTTATTTTTCAGCTGTTATTTTTCAACTGGTTTTCAACTGTTATTTTTCAACTGTTTTTCAACTGTTATTTTTCAACTGTTATTTTTCAAACGTTATTTTTCAAACGTTATTTTTTAACCGTCATTTATTTACTGTTATTTTTCAACTGTTATTTTTTAACTGTTATTTTTAACTGTTATTTTTCAACTGTTATTTTTTAACTGTCACTTATTAACTGTTATTTTTCAGCTGTTATTTTTCAACTGGTTTCAACTGTTATTTTTCAACTGGTTTCAACTGTTATTTTTCAACTGTAATTTTTCAACTGTTTTTCAACTGTTATTTTTCAACTGTTATTTTTCAAACGTTATTTTTTAACCGTCATTTATTAACTGTTATTTTTCAACTGTAATTTTTTTACTGTTATTTTTAACTGTTATTTTTCAACTGTTATTTTTTAACTGTCACTTATTAACTGTTATTTTTCAGCTGTTATTTTTCAACTGGTTTTCAACTGTTATTTTTCAACTGTTTTTCAACTGTTATTTTTCAACTGTTATTTTTCAACTGTTTTTCAACTGTTATTTTTCAACTGTTATTTTTCAACTGTTATTTTTCAACTGTTATTTTTCAAACGTTATTTTCTGTCATTTATTAACTGTTATTTTTCAACTGTTATTTTTAACTGTTATTTTTAACTGTTATTTTTAACTGTTATTTTTAACTGTTATTTTTAACTGTTATTTTTCAACTGTTATTTTTTAACTGTCACTTATTAACTGTTATTTTTCAGCTGTTATTTTTCAACTGTTATTTTTCAACTGTTTTTCAACTGTTATTTTTCAAACGTTATTTTTTAACCGTCATTTATTAACTGTTATTTTTCAACTGTTATTTTTTAACTGTTATTTTTAACTGTTATTTTTCAACTGTTATTTTTTAACTGTCACTTATTAACTGTTATTTTTCAGCTGTTATTTTTCAACTGGTTTTCAACTGTTATTTTTCAACTGTTATTTTTCAACTGTTTTTCAACTGTTATTTTTCAACTGTTATTTTTCAACTGTTTTTCAACTGTTATTTTTCAACTGTTATTTTTCAACTGTTATTTTTCAACTGTTATTTTTCAAACGTTATTTTCTAACTGTCATTTATTAACTGTTATTTTTCAACTGTTATTTTTACTGTTATTTTTAAAAATGTAAAATCAATCCTAAAAATAAATATAAATTGAAAAAAATATACTTATTGCTTAATTCCTTAAATATGTTATTTTTTTAATAAATGATAAATTTAATGCTGTAAAAACAATCTAGAAGTGTTTAATATTAAAAAAAATGAAGTTTTGAGCATAAAAAATTAATTTTATAAGGTTAATTAATAATATTTATATAATAATAAAAATAATAATTTTAATATGACTTACCTGATTGTAAAACAATCATATCTTTTTGTAATTTTTGATATTCGTTTTTTTCTTCTACAAGTAATTTCTTCAATTCGACTTGTCTTTCGGAAACCAACCGTTTTAAAATACTTTCGGCCGGCGTTTCTATACCCGAATCGATACAAGTTTTTTTATTTTTTCTTTTCGGCGTTTCGACGTTACCTAAAAGCATACCGTATTGGGCTGCGCAATTTTTTTGATGGAACCAATCTAAAGGACGATTCGGTTCGCCGAACGGTTTTAGGGCTCTGGAAACCGACATCCAATTTTGATCGCCGCTACGACATACCGCGGAAGCGAGACATAATTGTTCACGTATCGACCATTTGTCTATCGGTTCTCGTTTTAGTTGTAGACGTTCTTGTACCGATGTCATGATTATTTATTATATTATTCACTGAGATATGTTTATAGGTTTTTTAATACAATTGTACAATGGAAATATACACAACAAACTGACAACTTTGACAATTGACATAATTGACATTATTGACATTGACAACCAGCAGGGAGTGCGTTCCGAATCTAAAATACAATTTTTTTATAAATATAATAAGCAATTTCATATTATTAATATTTTTAATTATTATTTATCGCATTTAAAAGCTTTATAACCAATTATGAACTGATACAAAACGAAATACGATAATAAAATTAAACTCGCTTCATTATATTGAAAGTGCTTCGGTAACCGGTATCGGATGCATAACAAATTGTAATTGACGTTTAACAAAATTAATTCTATGCGTAATTGTAGATGTTATTTACCAATTTCAAGCCAAAAATGGTGTATATTGTAGAAACTTAGAATATATAAGGTAAATTCTGCTCGGTTACTCTTTTTATCCCATTCTTGATAACCGCCATTTGCAAGACCCATCGCGTTCCAGCAAGCAAATAATATTAGGTTGGATTATAAGTTATTTATAAAAGATGGTAAAGAGCATATTAAGAAGTCAGTTGTTGAAAATGAATAAAAAAGAATAAAAAGCAAATAATAATTAATAATAAATCATATGATAATCAACGAACGACCGCCATTGTTTATCCAATATCTAAAAAGTATCAAAAATTATGAAGAGTAAGCAACGTCCGCCATTGTTTATCCAATGTCTAATAGGTATCAAAAATTATAAAGAGTAAGCAACGTCCGCCATTGTTTATCCAATGTCTAATAGGTATCAAATATTATGAAGAGTAAGCGATATCCGCCATTGTTTATCTATTATTGTCTTATGTATAACTAGTTTTTTCTGATTTAAAGAATAATTCGGGTTATTAGGGTTAATTTAAACTTCTGACTAATCTCTATTATTTATTTTAGCATAATTTAGTCATTCCTATAATCAATAATCAAAATCCAATAATCTGTCAATTGAGGATTTCTTTTTACCGATTTCTAATTTCATCTTTTTTACTCAACATTTCAACTCAATTATCAAACATTTATTGAAAAACATGTACAATAATCAATTATATTTAACAATTTATTTAATTATCTGTTTTGCGGCAATGCCGAACGCACCGAATGTACAAAAAGTTCTAAATGAAAGTAAATAATGTTTTTAATTTGGTTTTTTTTGACAGTTTTTATAATCGAATCAAAAGGCAGTAATTAATGATCTCTTTATGTATAGTATTGTACTGGAAAGAAAAAATATGGAATAAATATTATTTATGTATCCGGTTCCGGTTAAAGAGGCACATTGAGATATATTATATTTGTGTTGTACATCCGCCATTTTGAAGACCCATCGCGTTCTATCTATGATATTTTACTTTCCACATTATTATTTATTCTATGGGCTATTTTGTTTATTAATTTTTAAATTATTTTTCTAACAGCAGTGTTACTAAATATAAAGGATAAATGCTCCCAAAAAAGATAATTTTGTTTAAATTTTCCTTTAATTTTAATTGATATACTAATTGAAATAATTCATATTTTAATAAATAACAAATTTGACAGTGTAAAATTAATTCGGAAATATATTAAAAATATATCTAGAACAAATAGTAAAGTAAGAGTGATTATTCATCTCTTTCTACCTTTTTTGACCTTCATCAAAGTGGCGCCATCTACTAATTAAGTTAATCGTTCTCCAATTGATCCGAACATAGGGAATACAAAAGTGTTAGAAAGAGAGAGATAATGCGGGATTTTTTAGTGTGAAAGGAAACTTTCATTGTGGACTAAAAATGGCGCCGATGACAGCACGCTACATACCTTATATAATAGGAGCGGCTATTGAGAGACAAATATTCCATTTTTGGAGATAAATATTCCATAAAAATAATTTTGTTTTACAAAATAAATGCAATTTTTTTATTAAAAATTAACCGCGGTTTGATTTAAACATTAATTTTTTTTTTATTTAATTTTTAATCTAAATAATCAGAAAAAAATTAGCAACATATGCTTGTAATATGGAATATTTGTCTCCCGATAACTTTATTTCAATAATATTTCATAGATTTTACAATGTCGCTTTATCTATTTTTATAGAGAATTAAAATTATGACGTCATAAATGTCATTCTTGTCAAAAATTCATTCCAAACAAACAAACCTCTGTCAAATTTAAATCAGCTTGTCAGATATTGAGTTCGTTAAGGTTTTTGGTAAAAGATTATGTTCATCGTGTTATATATAAAATATTTATGTTATCTTTCATTTTAGAACTCTATTAAAGACTAATAAGCAAAATCAACAGAGAATCTAACCTCAAATTTTTTGTTTTGAATCAATTTTTGACAAGAATGACATTTATAACGACACATTTTAATAATATATAGCAAGTAGGAAGAAGTATTTACCGTCAAGTATGCTTTGGTAATATTTGCGAAGTGCCAACAGTCGGCCATTACTAAAATCCATTTATAACTAATAGTTAGAATGTTAAATTTGGTTTGTTTACATTTGTATAGTGCGTGCTAGGTTATAGGAGCAGCCGCCATTTGCAAGACCCATCGCGTTCTACCAAACGAAAATTATATGTTCCTTCCTATATTTACTATAAATTCCAAGTTTAGAATAGACAGTGATATGTTTATTAATGTTCAATTTATTTTTTTAACGGCAATAAAAACAAATTTTCATTGTGGACTAAAAATGGCGCCGATGACAGCACGCTACATATTCTATAAAAATAATTTTGTTATACGAAATAAGCGCAATTTTTTTATTAATAATGAATCACGGTTTAATTTAAACAGTAGTTTTCTTATTTATTTAATTATTAGCGTTAAAGTTAGGGGTGAAAAAACTTTTTATTGTGGACTAAAAATGGCGTCGATGACAGCATGCTACGTATCTTAAATATTGGGAGTGGCTATGGAGAGACAAGTATTCCATAAAAATTCTGTTAATTTACGAAATAATTGCAATTTTATATTAATAATTAATCGCCGGTAGATTTTAACAGTAGTTTTCTTTTGTATTTAATTTTTAGAGTTAACATTATATTCTGTTTAATAACCAGGAGGAGCTATTTAAAATTAAGTTGGCAATTCTGTAGACTCCTGATTGGTCAGTTTGCAGTCAGTTTCACACAGCAAATTTTAGTATCAACGTCTGCTAATAATTGACATTGACAGTTCTGTATTAACGTCAGCTGACAATTAACATTGACAGTTATGTAACGTGGTAATCTGAATTTACTGCCGGTGTCCTGCACCAATAAAAAATCGACTTAATTAAAGTGCGTTGCCATAATGACAAGAATCTAAATCGAAATGAAATAACAAACTGTATCTAAATTTTTAATATTTTTTCCAATTAAAATAAAATAAACTATTTCAAAATTTAACAAGTTAATATCCTTTAAAAAGCTATGATCATAGTAATCTGTCAATTTAGTATGAGGCGCCGTTTGGGACAAAATACAACTTCTTCCAATATATATAATGTTACACCATATATATAAAAAAAAAACCATATATATAATAATATTGCACCATATATATAGAAAATTTCCATATATAGAATGTTTTCATATAGACTCCTAATTTGGCTAACCACCGCAATAAGTTGAGGGCGCTAGTTATCCGTTCACGTGTAACGTAGGTCGTACTTCGATTCATAAATACAGTGTTGCCGATTTGTTGGAAATTATCCACTTTTGGATATTTTTGCACATTTATTAAGCAATATCTTATTTTGTGTAGTGACCATTTTCAATAAGTCTTTTGTGTATACGTACAATTTTTATATCAAGAAATATACTGATTTTTTTAGATTTTTATTCCAATGAGCGTAAAAACTGTTCACCGGTAGTATTTATAATCACTTTCGTAGTAAAATAAACATAAATATTGGTAATTAACGTTTATTATTGAAAAAAAACACAATAACTAGGAACTTGTAAATCTGCGAAAAAATAGAATTATTTTGAATTGCTATAAAATTAAATAAATAAAACAACGTTTTAAGATTTCCACAAAAATAATAACAAAAGTTATTAGTTTAATATAGTGAATAAAATCGTTACAGACAACGATAAAATCATACATGGGACTTTCGATTCCTTTTAGTGAATCGAATGTTTTGATTCGATTCTTAAAAATGATTCGTTCAGAAATGATTCACCCTTAGACCATTTTCACCTCACTACATTCTATAAGGCTCAAACGAACATTACAAAGAAATTATACCGGATTTTGAATATTTGTTTTTGTAAATTACTGATTTACGTTCTTCCAGAAATGTTTATATTAACAGTATAAATTGTCAAACAAACCTAATAAACGGATCAGTAGATTTTGAACTAAATTACTAGATTTTTAAGAAGCGACACCTATTGGATTTACATTGAACTTAGTCCAATACTTATAGAGGCAACTGCTGCAATTATTAGAATAAGCTCAATGATCCTCCAATAGATCACCTATAAATTTAATAAGTGAACTGGTATTTTGGTATTTGTAAATCACAAAGTCGAAAACACTGAGATCGATGAAGTTTATGTTATTTTTTATGATTTGTTTTGTTTTTTTTTTGTGAATAAGTAAGTAATAATGAGTATACATGGTAGTTATAAAGCGTACTGAACATTGAGCAAGTTCTATTTTCTATTTCCCGTATTTATAAATCTATATATACAATATCAAGTTTTTTCAGTTACAACATGAGTGAGTCATCTCATTTATTAGGGCATCAATCTAGTAGCCCTGCAGATTTGAGGAATATTGTCACAGAAATATTACAGAACGATGAGTTTTGTAACCAACTACGAAGCTCTATTCAGAGGGCATCTCAAAATAACTCATCAGCTCGACCCGAGACTCCACCTCAACGCGCATCAACACCAGCCGAGGAACTACGAAGATTATTTCCATCAATAAGAGGTTCCAATAATAACATTAATGAAATTTCTAGGTGGAATATGACTCATAGAAGAGTACAAAACAATGACAGAACAAAAAAACGTAAACGCAATCAGAATATATTGATATCAGATTTTAAAAGAGACATTTTCCTTGTTGCTAAGCAAGAAATTACTAAAACATTGAATGGGTATCAAAAGAGCTTGGCATATGAAAATGGTAGGTAAGTTAATTTTTTTAATATTAAAATATGCAATCTTTTCTTTGTAGGCTATGCTGTATCTGCAGCAACATTTCTGAAAACATGGTCAGAACAAGAAATTTTACAATACATTGAAAGATTATTTCTCGAGAAGCTTCATGGCAGAAAATTTGAAATATTGATTCCAATTGCTGGAACATTATTTAAGCCAAATATACCAGAAGGTACTGTTTTGGATGGTTCTATTATGTGTCATTTATTTGCACAGAAACCTATTTACATTAGACCTTTTTCTAACATTGAAATTTAATTATTCCAATGACACTGACACTTTGATTAATGAAAACCAAAGTCTGCTTGATATTGTAAGTCACACTTCAATAGAAAATAACAGTGTTATAAGTGTTGATCAGTCTTGTGATACCAATATAGAAAATATTATATCTACTGATGAGCTGATGAGAATTGAAGCCGTAGAACTAGTTTTTGAAAATGACGTTAATGTTGCAATAAAAAATAGTTTGGAGGTAGAAAACAAAAAAACTGTTATTGGTGTTCTGAGAGAATTGCATGATAGAATTAATCCTGAAATAATATCCCAGTTTAATATATACAGAGAAGATATTTTTAACTGTTGCCTTCGTGCATTGCGAAGAAAGAATTTTTCTCCTCTTAATAAAATTTCTGTATTGTTTACGGATATTGCCAATGTTTCAGAAGGTGCTATTGATATGGGAGGCCCCACTAGAGAAATGTTCAGATTACTTTTGAAATATCTCGCAAACAGCTCATTATTTGAAGGTTCTGAATATAGCAAAAATATTTCACTTTGTAGTGAACATCTAGAATCCAAACATTATTATGATGCTGGTCGAATAATAGCATTATCGTTGATTCACGGTGGTCCCAGTCCTGAATTTTTTTCAGAGACTTTGTTTACTTATCTAATTACTGGAGTTGAAGCCACTAAGCCATGTTTAGATGAAATAATGAATGAAGAGATAAGAGACGAATTAAAAAGAATTCAAGATGCACCTAACTTATGTGAACTTCAACTGATAGTATGGAATAGTACATTTCTGGGTATTGCTGGGTTTACTAACATTACCAGTTTTGACAAAAAAGAGACAATTTTGGAAAGTAAGTATTTTACTATATATTGCTCAATATTTTTGATTTTACAATTTGTTCATTTTTTAGGTGCACCAAAACATTATCTAATTTACCGTGCTGCACCAGCCTTGGAACAATTTAAAGAAGGTCTAAACATATTAGGCTTATTAGATAAATTAAAGGTTTTTAAAGAATTTAAGCAATTAATGTGCTACTCAGACTCTAAACTAAATGCTGAAAATATTTCAACTTTATTCAAAGTAAAACTAAGTGAAGTAGGAAGCAACAAGAGAAACGTTGAAAGCAGAATACTTACTTTCTGGAATGATTTCTTGTTGGATTGTCAAGGTAAAAATTGTGTTTATCTTATCAAATGAAAACCAAAATTATCTATTAATGCATAATTTTTTTTAGAAAAAGAGGCCCAAGCTAACTTAGAAAATGTGCTATGTTTTGCTACAGCTTGTGAAAAGATACCACCATTAGGCTTTGAAATGCAACCTCAGTTGGAATTTCTATATGAGGATTTTCTGTGGCCAAAGGCAAATACTTGTGTTCCTATTTTGTATCTGCCAACTTCTTACAAAATGAATGAATATGAAAAGTTCAAAAATAACATGGATTATGCCATATTAAATGGCATGCATTTTGGATTTGCATAAAACATATTTTATTTTAGTACATATCAAAATATATTTTTATTTTTTACTGTTTTTTATTGTAAATAAAAAAAGAGAACAATATAATGTATATTTATTCATTTTCATGGTTTTCAATAATACGCTTTACATTTAAGTAATGGGTTATTCCATAATTATTATCCTCTAACAAAGGATCAGGCACAGCATTTTCTATTTCAGCTAACTGTTGAGGTGTTGGTATTAAATCAAAATCTGGAACTACTACATTATTTTCAGTTTCTATGTTAGGAAGAGGTCTATTGTTCTCTATCCCATATAGCTCTTGATTTTCTATGAAACTGAGATCTTCATTATTTAAATAATTGTAACCTTCTATGTAACTTATATTCCATAACTGCATGGGACTTTGTGATCTCATAGTGCTTAACTTATGAAAATTCCACTGATTAACAAATTCTTTTAATGAAGTTTGTATTCTTGGTAAATAGACATAATGCAAACAAAACATATCAATTTCATTTCGTTCATCCAGTATATTTTCTTCCTCCATAAACCAAAATAATTGTTTATATTGTTTTGAAACAACTCTATTTACTTCTGACCACAACCGCTCAATTCTTTGATTATGGACACTCTTTCCAGTGATAAAGCTTCCTCTATTAAGCCCTCTTCTCGTAATCATGAAATTAGCTACTTCTATATTTTCTGTTCCCCTATCTGCACGTATTCTACTAGGTAGACCATACTTTGCAATCCCATTTTCAAACATTGAAAAAACTGTGTGGGCTTTATTATTATCTTTGCACTCCAAGTAAATAATTAAACGGCTGTATCCATCAATGCAGCCATGGAATACAAAGCGAAAATGAACTAATTTATGATTAGAGTCCATATGCCTACAAAATAAAAATAAGATAGCTATTACAATTTATAAGATACTTTACTGGATCAGAATTGACATATATGGTTACATACCATAAATAATTTGATCCTTTTACTCGATAAATCCTTCTAGATATGGCTTTACGTTTCCTTATTGACCTTCCTATTCCATCTAATATATGAAGGTGTTCACGTATTTTCCATCTTGGTACATTGCAACCTTTTGCTCTTAGAGCTCCTAAAACATACACCTCACCGGCACCAGGAGTTTGCCTCAGAATTTCTTGAATAATAGTTGTTAATTCGTCGTCACTCACGAAGTGATTTTTTAAATTAAACATTTCTCTGTATCTGAAAAGAGATCGTCTGGATATTTTTAATATACGACTAATATCAGTCCATGTACAGCCGCTAGTTTGCAAAAAAGAAATTTGTTCAGCAGTTACACCAACTTTCGGTCTGCCAACGAACCCATTTCTTATACATGTTGGTGTGTAATGTTCATATTGAGAGCTATTACTTGGTGTGTCTGCAATAAATAGAAACACATTTTTTTTTAGTGATAATTTTTTTAATAAAATTAGGCACCTACCTTCAAATATAGATTCTAATTTAGAATGCAAATTCCATACCATATAAAGTATGTTATTAAGTTTATCTGCTGTTTCACTTTCTACATTTCTCATTAATACATCTAATATAAAACAATGCTTGACAAGTATTAATAAACATTCTTCCACCAGCCTTAAATCCGAATTAATTTGTCTTCGATAACATAAATTATAATCAGTAATTAACTCTTCAAAGTATTCGGTAATATCCATACTCTCTGGTATTTTGGATTCTGATATAATTATTGCAGATTATAGGTTAGGGCTCTAACGGGGGTCTACACATTCATCACTAGAGAAACAGTGTAAAGTGTAAACTTTAAATGATGAAATAGGTGAATCATTTTTAAGAATCGAATCAAAGTATTCGATTCCCTAAAAGAAGAAGGTCCCATGTCCAATGTTATTATTTATGTAGTGTTGTCAGATGTGTGAAGAAAGAATCCCGCATCAAAATCTCTAAATATTTTTTGATTCTCCAAGGCCCAAACCCAGTAGTTTATAAGTTACTAATTATTTTTTATTTTTAAATAAATTATCACTTTCAAAATATTTAGTATTGATGACGATGACACAAGGCAAAATAAGATATTGCTTAATAAATGTGCAAAAATATCCCAAAATGGATAATTTCCAACAAATCGGCAACACTGTATTTATGAATCTAGGTGAGACCTACGTTACACGTCGCAATCGGTGAACGGATAACTAGCGCCCTCAACTTATTGCGGTGGTTAGTCAAATTAGGAGTCTATATGAAAACATTCTATATATGGAAATTTTCTATATATATGGTGCAATATTATTATATATATGGTTTTTTTTATATATATGGTGTAACATTATATATATTGGAAGAAGTTGTATTTTGTCCCAAACGGCGCCTCATAATTTAGCCTCTTGTTCTATACAACCAACTATTTCACAGATTTTAAACAGGACTATTTTAAATTTCGGAACATTCTCTTTATATTATAAAATGTAGTAACTCCTTGTGGTTATTAAACGGAGTATAGCGGGTGGGGTGATAAAACTCTCTAAAAACAAATTTTTTTTGTGGACTAAAAATGGCGTCGATGACAGAATGTCATGTGTCTTAAATTTTAGGAGCGGCTATTGAGAGACAAATATTCCATTTTTGGAGACAAATATTCCATAAAAATAATTTTGTTTTACGAAATAAATGCAATTTTTTATTACCAATTAATCTCGGTTTGTTTTTTAACCAGGTTTTATTTAATTTTTATTCTAAATAAATCAGAAAAAACCTAATCTGATATTAGTGACGAGTAATATGAAATATTTGTTCAAAAAGAAAAAGTATCGATAATTTTTATGATTTTATAATACAATCAAAAGGTAATAATTAACGATTTTAGTATGTACTGGAACGATAAAATAATTAAGAAATAATATTTACGTATCCGGTGCCGGTTAAACAGACATACCCAAAATATGACATTTATTATGATAAACGTTTTTTTGTTTATTTCATAAAAAATATAATTTGTACATTAAAAATAATAATATAACAATAAAAATAACAAATATACGTTTATTATAACGTAATAATTAAAATAATAACAATTACATAATAAATTTCAAATTTGGCGCGGTTTTAACGCGCACCAAATTCCGCGTTCAACTCTCGCGAACATCATCCACCGCCCCCGCGGGTATTTTGGTGATTTGTCATTGGCAACACTGTTTAAATATTGGGAACGGTTATTGAAAGACAAATATTCCAAATCGAGAGACAAAGATTCCATTTCTGGAGATAAATATTCCATAAACATAATTGATTTTACGAAATAAATGCAATTTTTTTAATAATAATTAACTGCCCATTGAGTTTAAACAGTAGTTTTCTTTTTTATTTAATTTAAGAATTATCGTTAGCGGATGAGGTGCTAAATCTCTAAACAAACTTTCATTATGGACTAAAAATGGCGTCGATGACAGCACGATACTTATCGAGCGGCTATTGAAAGACACATATTCCAAAGTGAGAGACAATTTACACTGCAATTTTCTTCTTTTTCGTTTATTTTTTACACTGTGACTAGCCACATGTTTATTAGTGAACAACTTCAAAAATTATCCACACAGGCATTAAATACAGGCTAGATTTAGATAGTCAAGACTCATTTTAATAAATTAAATTTTCTTAGGTCAGATAACCAAGTTTAATGTTTTAAGGTATGTGTTATTTCTAAAATTATTCACAGTTCAATGTATGTGTAATCTCGACCTAATTTTTATTCTAAATAAGAAGAAAAAACTTAATCTGACATTAGTGATGTATGCGCCTAATATGGAATATTTGTCTCTCTATTAAATAATCGCTCAACAAATCATTTTTCAATAGAGACCATTACGTTTTACTAATGGAAAATACTGTATTTATTAATTTTTCATTTATTTTTTTAACGGCAGATCAATGGTATTAATCAAACTTTCATTGTGGACTAAAAATGGCGCCGATGACAGCGAGCGTCTATTGAAAGACAAATATTCCAAATTGAGAGACAAATATTCCATTTATGGATAGAAATATTCCATAAAAATATAAATATAAAATAAATACATTTACAGTAGTTTTATTTTTTTATTTAATTCTTATTGTACATATTCATAAAAAAATTTAATCGTATATTAGCGACGCATGTATCTAATTTGGAATATTTGCTACAGATATATAACGAGTAGTAAGAAAAAAATTTTTATAAACTTATAATAGAATTATAAAAGTAATAATTTCATTATATACTGGAAAAATAAAATAATTCAGATATAATATTTAAGTATCCGGTACCGGTTACATATACATACCCTAAAACATGACATTTATTATAATAAACGTTCTTTGTTTATTTATAATAATTATAATTCCATTATTAAAAAAAAAAACAGTTTTATTAATAATAAATTATACACAAATACTTATAACATAACAATACTAATTACATAATAAATTTCAAATTTGGCGCGGTTTTAACGCGCATCAAATTCCGCGTTCGACTCTCGCGAACATCATCCCCCCCTTAGTCTCTGTCCCTCTTTAGAGCGTTGTTGTGAATTCAATATGGCGAAAGTTAATGTTGTGTCCGTTTACAAAAAGAAATCCGAATGACGTGCTAAATAACACAATTATTAGAATAGATTTACAACATATAATCAAATAATACGATTATATTAATAATCTATTAATTATTTATATAAGTGTAAGTAGATTTATATGTTTAATTTTTTTATATATATTGAAAGATATTTAGCGTGTTTGGATTTTGTATAAATCAAATAATTATAATATTATTATTATTATATATTATTATTAGTGGTTTATTTTAATGGATTATTGTATTTATTTATATAATTTATTTATTTTTTTTTTTGGGTTATTTGTTTATTGTATGTATCATCTGACATGTAATGTCAAAATGTTTTAATTTTTACGTATTTATATTTTTTTTTGTTCCGATTTTACAGTTTAACTCCGGAATGTGGGAAATTTATCCGAATATAATTTGAATAAAATCACTAGAAAAAAAACGAAAAAAAAAATCATGACAGATACAAGAAGAAGAGTAAAATTATACGCTCTAAACGCCGATAGACAATGGGACGATAGAGGTACGGGACACGTTTCCTCATCGTATGTGGATCGTTTAAAAGGAATTTCTTTATTAGTGCGTGCCGAAAGTGATGGATCTTTATTATTGGAATCGAAAATCCAACCGGATACGGCCTATCAAAAACAACAAGACACTTTGATCGTATGGTCGGAAGGTGATAATTTCGATTTGGCTTTAAGTTTTCAAGAGAAACTCGGTTGCGATGAAATTTGGGAGAAAATATGTCAGGTGAGATTTTTTTTTATTTATTCTTTTTATATCCCTTTTTATTATAAATTATAAGGATTTTATCTCGTATTAATCGTGTATACGAGTATATGAAATAATCTTAACATATAGATACTTGAATTTGTTGAAAAAGATACGGGAATGTATTTTTTTACTGTTTATTTTGAATAATGGTAGTAAAAATGCGTTTTTCTATTGGAAAAATGAGTAAAAATGCATTTTTTCACACTTGAATTTGATAAATAGAGACAAGAATACATTTTCTCACTGTTCATTTGGACAAAAATGCACTTTTCCACACTTAAATTTGATAAAAACAAACAAGAATACATTTTTTCATTGTTAATTTGGAAAAAAAGGAACAGAAACAGATTTTTCCACACTCGAATTTGATAAAAAGGAACAAGAGTGCATTTTTCACACTCGAATATAAAAATAAAAGCAAGAATGTGTTTTACCACACTCGAATTTGAAAAAACGAAGTAAGAATGCATTTTCCTTGGTTATATTTGGAAAAAAAGGAACAAAAACGCATTTTTTCACACTCGAATTTGATAAATCCAAACAAAAATCTATATTCTTTGGTTACATTTTAAAAAATTAACAAAAACGTGTTTTTCCACACTTGAATTTGAAAAAAAAGAAGCAAAAACAGATTTTTCCACACTTGAATATGAAAAAATTAACAAAAATGCGTTTTTCCATTGTTAATTTGGAAGAAAAGGGACAAAAACGCATTTTTCTTTACTCGAATTTAAAAAAAAAGCAAGAATGCATTTTTCCCCTATTATTTTGGAAAAAATTAAGCAAGAATGAATTTTTCCAATGTCAATTTGGAAATAAAAGCAAAAAAATGCATTTTTTCACACTCGAATTTGAACAGAAAGAAACAAATGCATTTTAAAAGTTATATTTCGAAAAAATAAGCAAAATTACATTGTTTAACATTCGAATTTGATAAATAGAAGCAAGAATGCATTTTTCCACTGTTAATTTGAAAAAAAAGGAGCAAAAACGCATTTTTTTACACTCGAATTCAAAAAAAAGGAGCAAAAATGCATTTTTCCATCATTAAATTTGAAAAAAATGAGCAAAACTGCATTTTTCACGCTCGAATTTGATAAATAGAGACAAGAATACATTTTCCCACTATTAATTGGGAAAAAAGTAGCAAAAACACTTTTTCTACACTCGAATTTGAAAAAACAAAGTAAGAATGCATTTTTCTTGGTCACATTTAGAAAATTGAACAAAAATGCATTTTTCTGCACTTGAATTTGAAAATAAAAGCAACAATGCATTTTTCCACTGTTAATTTGAAAAAATGAGTAAAAATGCATTTTTTCACACTCGAATTTGATAAATAGAGACAAGAAAACATTTTCTCACTATTAATTGGGAAAATGGAAGCAAGAATGCATTTTCCTCATTTACATTTGAAAAAATGAGCGAAAATGCATTTTTCTACTGTTAATTTGGGAAAAAAGGAGCAAAAACTCATTTTTCCACACTCGAATTTGACAAAAAGGAGCAAGAATGCATTTTTCCATTGGTAATTTGGAAGAAAAGGGACAAAAACGTATTTTTTTACATTCGAGTTTGATAAAACGAAGCAAAAATGGATTTTCCATCGTTAAATTTGAAAAAATGAGTAAAAATGCATTTTTTTATTTTCGAATTTGATAAATAGAAGGAAGAATGCACTTTTTCCATCATTAATTTACAAAAAAAGGGGCTCAAATGCATTTTTTCACACTCGAATTTGTACAAAAAGCAAGAATGTGTTTTTCCACTGTTAATTTTGAAAAAATGAAGCAAAAATGCATTTTTTACACTCGAATTTGAACAGAAAGAAGCAAGAATGCATTTTTTAATTGTTAATTTGGGAAAAAAGGAGTAAAAATGCATTTTTTACACTCGAGTTTTGATAAAAAGAATCAAAAATGCATTTTTCATTGTTAAATTTGATACAAATGATCAAAAATGCATTTTTCTACACTTGAATTTGATAAAAAGAAGCAACAATGCATTTTTTCATTGTTTGGAAAAAAAAAGGATCAAGAACGTTTTTTGCTACACTTAAGCTGGAAAAAACCCATTGTTAATTTGGGAAAAAAGAAGCAAAAATGCATTTTTTTCACACTCGAATTTGATATATAGAGACAAGAAAACATTTTCTACATATTAATTGGGAAAATAGAAGCAAGAATGCATTTTTCTACTGTTAATTTGGGAAAAAAGGAGCAAAAACTCATTTTTCCACACTCGAATTTGATAAAAAGAAGCAAAAATGCATTTTTCCATTATTAATTTGGGATAAAAGGAGCCAAAATGCATTTTTCCATTCTCGAATTTATTAAATAAAACCAAGAATGCATTTTCCAATGTTAATTTGGAAGAAAAGGGACAAAAACGTATTTTTCTACATTCGAGTTTGAAAAAATGAGTAAAAATGCATTTTTTATATTCGAATTTGATAAATAGAAGCAAGAATGCATTTTTCTACTGTTAATTTGGGGAAAAAAGAGCAAAAACGTATTTTTTCGCACCCGAATTTAAAAAAAAAGAAGCAGAAATGCATTTTTCCACATTTGAATTTGAAAAAACAAAGTAAGAAGGCATTTTCCATTGTTAAATTGGAAAAATGAGCAAAAAAACATTATTTAACACTCGAATTTGAAAATAAAAGCAAGAATGCGTTTTTCCACTGTTAATTTGGAAAAAAGGAGCAAAAATGCATTTTTTCACGCTCGAATTTGATAAATAGAGACAAGAATACATTTTCCCACTATTAATTGGGAAAAAAGTAGCAAAAACACTTTTTCTACACTCAAATTTGAAAAAAAGAAGTAAAAACGAATTCTTTTACATTTGAATTTGAAAAAAAAGAGCAAAAACACATTTTTCCACACTCGAATTTGAAAAAACAAAGTAAGAATGCATTTTTCTTGGTCACATTTAGAAAAATGAACAACAATGTATTTTTCCATTCTCGAATTTGATAAATTGAACAAAAATGCATTTTTCTGCACTTGAATTTGAAAATAAAAGCAACAATGCATTTTTCCATTGTTAATTTAGAAAAAAGGAGCAAAAATGCATTTTTTCACGCTTGAATTTGATATATAGAGACAAGAAAACATTTTCTACATATTAATTGGGAAAATAGAAGCAAGAATGCATTTTCCTCATTTACATTTGATAAAATGAAGCAAAAATGGATTTTCCATCGTTAAATTTGAAATAATGAGTAAAAATGCATTTTTTATATTCGAATTTGATAAATAGAAGGAAGAATGCACTTTTTCTATTGTTAATTTGGGAAAAAATGAGCAAAAATACATTTTTTCACGCTTGGATTTGACAAAAAAAAAAACAAGAATGTGTTTTCCCACTGTTCATTTGAACAAAAAAGAGCAAAAACGCATTTTCCACACTCGAATTAGAAAAAAAGAAATAATGCATTTTTCCATACTCGAGTTTGATAAAAAAAAGCAGGAATGCATTTTCCTTCGTTAAATTTGAAAAACGAAGCAAAAATGCATTTTTTCACTGTTAGTTTGGGAAAAAAGGAGCAAAAATGCATTTTTCTACACTCGAATTTGAAAAAAAAGAACAACAATGCATTTTTCCATTGTTAATTTAGGAAAAAAGGAGCTCAAATGCATTTTTTCACACTCGAATTTGTACAAAAAGCAAGAATGTGTTTTTCCACTGTTAATTTTGAAAAAATGAAGCAAAAATACATTTTTTTACAGTTAAATTTCACAAAAAAAAACAGTAAAAATGCATTTTTTCCTATAAAAAATTGGAAAAAATAGCAAAATGCATTTTTAACACACAAATTTGGAAAAAAAATAGAAGCAACAATGCATTTTTTCTCAAAGAAATTTATAGAACAAAACAAAAAATGGTTTTTACATAAAAATTTGAAATTGAAAGCACAAATGCACTTTTCCACGAAGAAAATGGAAAAACAAAGCAAAAGTACGTTTTTTCACACTCAATTTAAAAAAAAAAGAAACAGGAATGTTTTTTCTATAGTTACATTTGAAAAAAAATAATTAAAAATTCATTTTTCTACAGAATTTGAAAATAGAAACAAGAATATATTTTCCCACTGTTCATTTCGACAAAAAGGAGCAAAAATGCATTTTTTACACTCGAATTTGAACAGAAAGAAGCAAGAATGCATTTTTCCATTGTTAATTTGGGAAAAAAGGAGTAAAAATGCATTTTTCCACACTCGAGTTTTGATAAAAAGAATCAAAAATGCATTTTTCATTGTTAAATTTGAAAAAAATGATCAAAAATGCATTTTTCTACACTCGAATTTGATAAAAAGAATCAAAAATGCATTTTTTCTATTGTCAATTTGGAAAAAAAAAGGATCAAGAACGTTTTTTTCTACACTTAAGCTGGAAAAAACGAAGCAAGAATGCACTTTCCCACTGTTAATTTTGAAAAAAAGAAGCAAAAATGCATTTTTTTCACACTCGAATTTGATCAAACCAAACAAAAATCTATATTCTTTGGTTACATTTGAAAAAATTAACAAAAACGTGTTTTTTCACACTCGAATTTGAAAAAAAAGAAACAAGAATACATTTTTTCATTGTTAATTTGGAAGAAAAGGGACAAAAACGGATTTTTCTTTACTCGAATTTAAAAAAAAAGCAAGTATGTATTTTTTCCCTATTATTTTGGAAAAAAGGATCCAGAATGCATTTTTCCAATGTCAATTTGAAAATAAATGCAAAAAAATGCATTTTTCCACACTCGAATTTTGAAAAAAAAGAAGCAAGAATACATTTTTTCGTACAAAAAATTTGAAAAAACAGCAGAAATGTATTTGTCATACATAAATTTGAAAAAAAAACGGAAACAACAAATGCATTTTTCCTCAAAGAAATTTATAAATCAGAGCAAAAACTGAAAAACAAAATAAAAAATGTTTTTTACATAAAAATTTTAAATTCAAAGCGAAAATAGAAAAACAAAGTAAAAGTATGTTTTTCCACACTCGAATTTGTAAAAAAAAACAACAATGCACTTTTCCACACTCAAATTTGATAAAAAGAAACAAGAATACATTTTTTCATTGTTAATTTGGAAAAAAAGGAACAAAAACGCATTTTTTCACGCTCGAATTTGATAAAAAGAATCAAAAATACATTTTTTCACTGTTAATTTGGGAAAAAAGGATCAAGAACGCATTTTTCCGCACTCGAATTTTAAAAAAAAAAGCAGAAATGCATTTTCCCACTGATAATTTTGAAAAAATGAGCAACAATGCATTTTCCATTGTTAAATCTGAAAAAAATAAGCAAAAATACATTTTTCCACTTTTAAATTTGAAAAAACAAAGTAAGAATGCATTTTCCATTGTTAATTTGGAAAAATGAGCAAAAAAACATTATTTAACACTCGAATTTAATAATAAAAGCAAGAATGCGTTTTTCCACTGTTAATTTGAAAAAATAGAGCAAAAACGCATTTTTTTACACTCGAATTCGAATAAAAGGAGCAAAAATGCATTTTTCCACACTCGAATATGAAAATAAAAGCAAGAATACATTTTTCCAATGTTAATTTAGAAAAGAAGAAGCAAAAATATAGTTTTTCTTAAAGAAATTTATAAAATAGAGTAAAAATGTATCTTTCTTCACAGGAAAGTGGAAAAACCAAACCAAAAACATTTTTCACAATTGAATTTGAAATTGAAAGCAAAAGTGCATTTTTTTTCACACTCGAATTTGAAAAAAAATATACAGGAATGCATTTTTCCACTGTTTATTTGGAAGAAAAGGAACAAGACTGCATTTTTGTACATTTAAATTTGATAAAATAATGCAATAATGCATTTTTCACATTAAAATTTTAAAATTCGAAGCAAAATTTGATTTTTTCCACAAAGAAAATAGAAAAACAAAGTAAAAGTGTATTTTTTCACACTCGAATTGGAATAAAAACAAACAAGAATGCATTTTCCAACTATTAATTGGGAAAAAAGGACCAAAAACACTTTTTCTACACTCGAATTTGAAAAAAAAAAGAAGTAAAAACGAAATCTTCTACATTTGAATCAGAAAATAGAAGCAAGAATGCATTTTCCTCATTTACATTTGAAAAAATGAGCGAAAATGCATTTTTCTAAATTCGAATTTGAAAATAGAAGCAAGAATGCATTTTTTCATACTCGAATTTGAAAAAAAGGAGCAAAAATGCATTTTTCCATTGTTTATTTGGAAAAAAAATGAGCAAAAATGCATTTTTTCATACTCGAATTTGACAATGAAATCAAGAATGCATTTTCCATTGTTAAATTTGAAAGAAATGAGCAAAAATGTATTTTTCATCACAAGAAATTGAAAAACAAAACAAAAAACATTTTTCTCATAAAATTTGAAATTGAAAGCAACAGTTCATTTTTCCATAAAAAAAATAGAAAAATAAAGCAAAAATGCGTTTTTTCACACTCGAATTTAAACAAAAAGAAACAGGAATGAATTTTCCTACTGCTAATTTCGATAAAAAGATCAAGAACGCATTTTTCTACAATCGAATTAAAAAAAAAAGAAACACGAATGCATTTTTTATAGTATATTTGAAAAAATAAGCTAAAATGCATTTTTTCACACTCGAATTTGAAAAAACAAAACAAGAATGTATTTTCCATCGTTAAACTGGAAAAAATTAGTAAAAATGCATTTTTTCACACTCGAATTTTAAAGTAAGAGCAAGAATGCATTTTATCCATTGTTAATTTGGAGAAAAAGAAACAAAAATGCATTTTCCATCATTAAATTTGAAAAAATGAACAAAAATGAGTTTTTCCACTGTTAATTTGGAAGAAAAGGAACAAGAATACATTTTTCCATTGTTAAATTTGAAAAAAAAGAGCAAAAATGAATTTTTTTACACTCGAATTTGAAAATTTGGGAAAAATGGAGCAAAAATGAATTTTTTTACACTCGAATTTGAAAATTTGGGAAAAATGGAGCAAAAATGAATTTTTTTACACTCGAATTTGAAAATTTGGGAAAAATGGAGCAAAAATGAATTTTTTTACACTCGAATTTGTTAAAAAGAAGCAAGAATGTATTTTCCTTGGTTACATTTGAAAAATGAGCAAAAATGCATTTTTCCACACTCGAGTTTGATAAAATGAGCAAAAATGCATTTTTCTACACTCAAATTTATAAATATTTGAAAAAAATGAGCAAAATAGCATTTTTTCACACACGAATTTGAAAAAACAAAGCAAGAATGCATTTTTCCACTGGTAATTTTGAAAAAAAAAGAAGCAATAATATATTTTTCACAGTTAAATTTCACAAATTCACAATTTGCTATAGAGTATTTCACAGAAAAACAATAAAAATTCATTTTTTTCCTATAAAAAAATTGAAAAAAAAAACAGCAAAAATGCATTTTTCCTCACGGGAAACTGAAAAACAAAACAAAAAACATTTTTCACATTAAAATTTTGAAATTCAAAGCAAAAATGCACTTTTTCACAAAAAAAAAAAAATGGAAAAAAAAGCAAAAGTGAATTTTTTCACATTTGAATTTGATAAAAAGAAACAAGAATGCGTTTTTCTATTGTTAATTTGGAAAATGAGGAGCAAAAACGCATTTTTCTATACTTGAATTTGAAAAAAAAAGAAAAATGCATTGTCACTGTTAAATTCGGAAAAAATGCATTGTTTTTTTTTTTAATTTTAATGTGGAAAAATGCATTTTTTTGTTTTTTCCGAATTCGATGGCGGAAAAATGCATTCTTGCTTATATTTTCCTTGAAAATTCCTATGTGAAAAAATTAATTTTTACTATTTTTTCTGTTTTTTTTTTTGCGAGAAAAAAATACTTTTTGCTTTTTTTTCTAAATTCAGGTGTTGAAAAATGTATTATTAGTTTTTTTTTCTATTTTTTTTTTTTTAAAAGAGTGCATTCTTTCTTTTTTTTAATTTGATTATGAAAAGAGTATTATTACGTTTTTTTTCTATTTTTTTTTATCAGAAAAAAATAAATTCTTGCTTTTTTTCAAATTTGAGTGAAAAGAAAAATGCTTTTTTACTTTTATTTTATAAATTTTTTATTTTTTTTTCAAATTCGAGTAGAAAAATGTATTGTAGCTTTTTTGTTTTAATTTTTTTGTGTAAAAAATGCATTCTTGTTTTTTTTTCAAATTCGAGGGTGGAAATTGCTTTTTGCTTTTTTTTTTATTTCAAATGTTTAAAAAAAAGGTATTTTTATTTTTTTCTAGTTTTTTATTTTTGGGAAAAAATGCAATTTTTGGTTCTTTTTTTCCAAATTTGAGTCTGGACAATGCATAATTTTTTTCCATTTTTTTTTTTATGAGAAAAAAATGTATTTTTGCTTGTTTTCCAATTTTGAGTGGAAAAATGCATTGTTAATTATTTTTTAATTAAACGCGAGTGTGGAAAAATGCATTTTTATTTTTTTTATATATATATTTTTTTTTGTGCGAAAAAATGCATTTTTGCTTCTTTTTTTTTAAATGCGTGTATATTTTTCCATACATTGTTGTTTTTTTTCCAAATTGGAGTTTGAAAAAATGCATTGTTGATTTTTTTTGTTTAATGAAATTTGAGTGTGAAAAAATGCATCATTAATTTTTTTTTTGCATTTTTTTATAAATTCGTGTGTAATAAATGCATTGATCCTTTTTTTAAATTTTTTGCGCGAAAAAATGCATCCTTGCTTTTTTTTTAAATTCATGTGTGAAAAAAATGCATTAGAGTAAATTCCGCTCGATAATAGATCAATTGATTTGTACTTTTAGATGATTTTTAATAATGGAATATTTTCAAATTTTGCTTAAAATTTCAAATGAATAAATTCCGCGTGGAATAAATTCTAGTCTACAAATTTTACTTAAATTCCGGATGAAAGAAATTCTGGCCTATAAACTTTGAATAAATTCCGATTAAAATAAATTCCGGTTCACAAATTTTTGTCAAAATTCCGCACGAAATAAATTCCGCTATACAAATATTGTCCAAATTCCGCGTAAAATTAATTCCATTCTTCAAATTTCGAATAAATTTCGCACGCAATAAATTTCCGTTCTTTAAATTTTGCCTAAATTCCGCACGAAATAAATTCCCGTTTTCCAATTTTGAATAAATTCCGCACGAAATAAATTTTGAATTTCAAATATGGAATAAATTCAGTGTGAAATAAATTCCGGTCTTTAAATTTTGCCTAAATTCCGCACGAAATAAATTCCCGTTTTCAAATTTTGAATAAATTCCGCACGAAATAAATTTTGGATTTTAAATATGGAATAAATTTAGTGTGAAATAAATTCCGGTCTTTAAATTTTGCTTAAATTCCGCACCAAATAAATTCCCGTTTTCAAATTTTGAATAAATTCCGCACGAAATAAATTTTGAATTTCAAATATGGAATAAATTTAGTGGGAAATAAATTCCGGTGTTTAAATTTTGCCTAAATTCCGCACGAAATAAATTCCCGTTTTCAAATTTTGAATAAATTCCGCACGAAATAAAATTTGAATTTCAAACTTCGCTTAAATTCCGCATGAAAGAAATTCTGGCCTACTAATTTTGAATAAATTCCGAGTCAAATAAATTCCGATCTAAAATTTTTCGTCAAAATTCCGCATGAAATAAATTCCGATTTTCAAATTTTGCTCAAATTCTGTATGGAATAGATTCCAGTTCATAAATATTGTCCAAATTCCATGTCAATAAATTCCAGTTTATAAATTTTGTTTAAATTCCGTGTTAATAAATTCCGATATTAAAATGTTGTTAAAATTCCGCACGAAATAAATTCCGCTATACAAATATTGTCCAAATTCCGCGTAAAATTAATTCTATTTTTCAAATTTCGAATAAATTTCGCACGCAATAAATTTCAATTTACAAATTTTGTCAAAATTCCGCACGGAATAAATTTCGCAATACAAATATTGTCCAAATTCCGCGTAAAATTAATCCCATTCATCAAATTTAGAATAAATTTCGCACGCAATAAATTTCAATTTACAAATTTTGTCAAAATTCCGCACGGAATAAATTCCGCTATACAAATATTGTCCAAATTCAGCGTGAAATAAATTCCATTCATCAAATTTCGAATAAATTTCGCACACAATAAATTTCAATTGACAAATTTTTTTCAAAATTCCGCACGGAATAAATTCCGCTATACAAATATTGTCCAAATTCCGCGTAAAATTAATCCCATTCATCAAATTTCGAATAAATTTCGCACGCAATAAATTTCAATTTACAAATTTTGTCAAAATTCCGCACGGAATAAATTTCGCAATACAAATATTGTCCAAATTCCGCGTAAAATTCTATTTTTCAAATTTCGAATAAATTTTGAACGAAATAAATTTCAATTTACAAATTTTGTCAAAATTCCGCACGGAATAAATTCCGCTATACAAATATTGTCCAAATTCCGCGTAAAATTAATCCCATTCATCAAATTTCGAATAAAATTCGCACGCAATAAATTTCAATTTACAAATTTTTTTCAAAATTCCGCACGGAATAAATTCCGCTATACAAATATTGTCCAAATTCCGCGTAAAATTCCATTTTTCAAATTTCGAATAAATTTCGCACGAAATAAATTTCAATTTACAAATTTTGTCAAAATTCCGCACGGAATAAATTCCGCTATACAAATATTGTCAAAATTCCGCGTGAAATTAATTCCATTCATCAAATTTCGAATAAATTTCGCACGAAATAAATTTCAATTTACAAATTTTGTCAAAATTCCGCACGAAATAAATTCCGCTATACAAATATTGTCCAAATTCCGCGTAAAATTAATTCCATTTTTCAAATTTCGAATAAATTTCGCACGCAATAAATTTCAATTTACAAATTTTGTCAAAATTCCGCACGAAATAAATTCCGCTATACAAATATTGTCCAAATTCCGCGTAAAATTAATTCCATTTTTCAAATTTCGAATACATTTCGCACGCAATAAATTTCAATTTACAAATTTTGTCAAAATTCCGCACGAAATAAATTCTGGTCTACAAATTTGTACTTAAAATCCGATCTTTAAATAAATTCCGCATAAAATAAAATCGGTGCTATAAATTTTATTTAAATTTAGTGTGAAATAAATTCCGGTCTTTAAATTTTTCCCAAATTCCGCGTTATTAAATTCCGTTTTTCAAATTTTGTCCAAATTTCGCACGAAATAAATTCCGGTTTACAAATTTGTCCTTAAAATCCGATCTTTAAATAAATTCCGATTAAAATAAATTCCGATTAAAATAAATTCCGCATAAAATAAATTCCGCTACACAAATTTGTGCTTAAAATCCGATCTTTAAATAAATTCCGATTAAAATAAATTCCGCATAAAATAAATTCCGCTACACAAATTTGTGCTTAAAATCCGATCTTTAAATAAATTCCGATTAAAATAAATTCCGCATAAAATAAATTCCGGTCTACAAATTTGTCTTTAAAATCCGATCTTTAAATAAATTCCGATTAAAATAAATTCTGGTATTTAAATTTTTTATTTATACTTCACATTAATAAATTCCGCTGTACAAATTTTCAAATAAATCCCGATTTACAAATAAATTCCGTTTTTTTTTTTTTTTTACACACAGGTCCAAGGCAAAGATCCCTCCGTCGAAATCACTCAAGACATCGTCGAAGAATCCGAAGACGAACGATTCGACGACATGTCCGATTCGGCCCCCCCGATCGAATTACCCAGTTGCGAATTGAGCCGATTAGAAGACATCAGCGAATTAATAAGCAATTGTTTAAGTTCGCCCATGCGCAAAGAAAAATTAGCTTCGGCCATAGAAAGCGAAGGTTACATAAGAAAATTAGTAAATTTATTTCATATGTGCGAAGATCTAGAAAGCATGGAAGGATTACATCATTTATACGATATATTTAAAAATATATTTTTATTAAACAAAAACGTTCTATTCGACGTAATGTTTAGCGACGAATTAATATTCGACGTTGTCGGTTGTTTAGAATACGATCCGGCATCGTCGCAACCGAAACGTCATCGAGATTATTTAAAAGAACAAGCGAAATTCAAGGAGGCCGTGCCGATAAAAAATTTAGAATTATTATCGAAAATTCATCAGACGTTTCGCGTACAATATATACAGGATGTCGTTTTACCTACGCCATCTGTATTCGAGGAAAATATGTTATCGACTTTATCGAGTTTTATATTTTTCAATAAAGTCGAAATCGTTTCTTTGATACAAGAAGATGAAAAATTTTTATCGGAATTATTTAGTACGTTGATTGATGGTGAAACAGGTTGTTCGAAACGTCGCGATTTGGTGTTGTTTTTGAAGGAGTTTTGTAATTATTCGCAGAATTTGCAGCCGCAAGCTAAAGAGGCGTTTTATAAGACGTTGACGTCGTTGGGCGTTTTGTCGGCTATGGAAATTACTTTGGGTGGGGAGGATTTTAGGACGAAGGCGGCTTCGATTGATATTTTGACGTATATCGTTGAATTTTCGCCTAGTGTTGTTAGAGAGTATACGTTGCAGCAAGCTAGTAATACGGATGAGGTGAGTGGGAGAATTATTTTTATTTTTTTTTTCCCCATTTTTATATTTAAACACGATTTTTTTTTTTTGGAATTCCCTAGATTTAAGGAAATTTACTGGAAATTTGGCAACGTTGCGTTTAAAAAACAAATTTGACAAATTAGGAGAAATTTCGACCAATTTTTTACCATTTTTTTTTTTTTTTTTTGACGGATTTTAATCTCAAAAAAATACAAAATTTAAAGAATTTTTTGGAAAATTTGGCAACGTCGCTCGATAACAATTCCTTTTCCTTTTTTTTTTTTTTTTTTTTTTTTTTTTTTTTTTTTTTTTTTTTTTTTTTTTTTTACCTTTAAAAATATGCCCAAATTTGAGGCATCGTCGCGCAATAAAAATTTCAACACAATTTTTTCCATTTTTTCCCCATAAAAAATTCCCTAATTCAGGCAATTTCCAAAAATTTGGCAACGTTGCCGGAATAAAAATTTTCCATTTTTTTTCATATTTATTACCATTTTTATATTTAACACTATTTTTTTTGGAATTCCCCAGATTTAAAGAAATTTACTGGAAATTTGGCAACATTGCGTTTAAAAAACAAATTTGGCAAATTAGTAGAAATTTCACCCAACATTTTTCCATTTTTTTTGGCAGTTTTAAATCTCACAAAAAAATCCAAAATTTAAAGATTTTTTTTGGAAAATTTGGCAACGTCGCTCGATAAAAATTTCAACAATTTTTTCCAATTTTTTTTGACATATTTTAATCTAAAAAAAAAACCAAAATTTAAAGATTTTTTTGGAAAATTTAGCAACGTCGCTAGATAAAAATTCCAACAATTTTTTCCAATTTTTTTTGACGGATTTTAATCTCGAAGAAAAATCCAAAATTTAAAGATTTTTTTGGAAAATTTGGCAACGTCGCTCGATAAAACCACAATTTTTTTTTTTTTTTTGACAATTTTCTACCTTTAAAAATATGCCCAAATTTGAGGCATCGTCGCGCAATAAAAATTTCAACACAATTTTTTCCATTTTTTTTTAATTTTTTCCATAAAAAATTCCCTCATTCAAGAAATTTCCAGAAATTTGGCAACGTTGCCGGAATAAAATTTTCCTTTTTTTTCATATTTATTACTATTTTTATATTAAACACGTTTTTTTTGAATTCCCTAGATTTAAGGAAATTTACTGGAAATTTGGCAACGTTGCGTTTAAAAACAAATTTGGCAAATTAGGAGAAACTTCACCCAACATTTTTCCATTTTTTTGGCGAATTTTAATCTCAAAAAAAAATCCCAAAATTTAAAGAATTTTTTGGAAAATTTGGCAACGTCGCGCAATAAAAATTTCAACACAATTTTTTCCATTTTTTTAAAATTTTTTCCATAAAAAATTCCCTAATTCAAGAAATTTCCAGAAATTTGACAACGTTGCCGGAATAAAATTTTTTTCCTCTGATTTAATGAAAATTTCGAAAATTTAACAAAAGAAATTTTGGCAACATTGTTCGATAAAAGTTTCAACACAATTTTTTTCCATTTTTTTTTAAAATTTTTACCATAAAAAAATTCCCAAATTCAGGCAATTTCCAGAAATTTGGCAACGTTGCCGGAATAAAAATTTTCCATTTTTTTTTCATATTTATTACTATTTTTGTATTTGACACTATTTTTTTTTGGAATTCCCTAGATTTAAGGAAATTTACTGGAAATTTGGCAACGTTGCGTTAAAAATAAATTTGGCAAATTAGGAGAAATTTCGACCAATTTTTTACCATTTTTTTTGGCAGTTTTAAATCTCACAAAAAAATCCAAAATTTAAAGATTTTTTTTGGAAAATTTGGCAACGTCGCTCGATAAAAATTCCAACAATTTTTTCCATTTTTTTTTTAAATTTTTTCCAAAAAAATTGCCCAATTCAGGAAATTTCCAGAAATTTGACAACGTTGCCGGAATAATATTTTTTCCTCTGATTTAATGAAAATTTCGAAAATTTAGCAAAAGAAATTTTGGCAACATTGTTCGATAAAAATTTCAACATAATTTTTTCCAATTTTTTTTAAATTTTTTCCATAAAAAAATTCCCTAATTCAAGAAATTTCCAGAAATTTGACAACGTTGCCGGAATAAAAATTTTTCCTCTGATTTAATGAAAATTTCGAAAATTTAGCAAAAGAAATTTTGGTAACATTGTTCGATAAAAATTTCAACACCATTTTTTAAAAAAAAAATTCTATAAAAAATTCCCTAATTCAGGAAATTTCCAGAAATTTGGCAACGTTGCCGGAATAAAATTTTCCTTTTTTTTCCATATTTATTACTATTTTTATATTAAACACGTTTTTTTTAATTCCCTAGATTTAAGGAAATTTACTGGAAATTTGGCAACGTTGCGTTTAAAAACAAATTTGGCAAATTTAGAGAAATTTCACCCAACATTTTTCCATTTTTTTTTTGGGCAGTTTTACATCTCAAAAAAAATACAAAATTTAAAGAATTTTTTGGAAAATTTGGCAACGCCGCTCGATAAAAATTCCATTTTTTTTTTGGCGATTTTAAATCTTAAAAAAATCCGCAAATTTTTAAAAAAATTGGCACCGTCGCTCGATAAAAAAATTCCCTAATTCAGGAAATTTCCAGAAATTTGGCAACGTTGTCGGAATAAAAATTTTTTCCTCTGATTTAATGAAAATTTCGAAAATTTAACAAAAGAAATTTTGGCAACATTGTTCGATAAAAATTTCAACACAATTTTTTCCATTTTTTTTTTTAAATTTTTTCCATAAAAAAATTCCCTAATTCAAGAAATTTCCAGAAATTTGGCAACGTTGCTGGAATAAAATTTTCCTTTTTTTTCATATTACTATTTTTATATTAAACACGTTTTTTTTTGAATTCCCTACATTTAAGGAAATTTGGCAACGTTGCGTTAAAAAATAAATTTGACAAATTAGGAGAAATTTCGACCAACTTTTTACCATTTTTTTTTGACGGATTTTAATCTCGAAAAAATTCAAAATTAAAAGATTTTTTTTGGAAAATTTGGCAACATTGTTCGATAAAAATTTCAACACAATTTTTTCCATTTTTTTTTTAATTTTTTCCATAAACAATTCCCTAATTCAGGAAATTTCCAGAAATTTGGCAACGTTGCCGGAATAAAAATTTTCCATTTTTTTTTCATATTTATTACTATTTTTATATTTGACACTATTTTTTTTGGAATTCCCTAGATTTAAGGAAATTTACTGGAAATTTGACAACGTTGCGTTTAAAAAACAAATTTGCCAAATTAGAAGAAATTTCGACCAACTTTTTACCATTTTTTTTTGACAGATTTTAATCTCGAAAAAATTCAAAATTTAAAGATTTTTTTTGGAAAATTTGGCAACGTCGCTCGATAACAATTCCATTTTTTTTGGCGATTTTAAATCTTAAAAAAATCCGCAATTTTTTTTTTTTTCTACCTTTAAAAATATGCCCAAATTTAAGGCATCGTCGCGCAATAAAAATTTCAACACAATTTTTTCCATTTTTTCCCCATAAAAAATTCCCTAATTCAGGAAATTTCCAGAAATTTGACAACGTTGCCGGAATAAAAATGTTTTCCTCTGATTTAATGAAAATTTCGAAAATTTAACAAAAGAAATTTTGGCAACATTGTTCGATAAAAATTTCAACACAGTTTTTTCCATTTTTTTTTTAAATTTTTACCATAAAAAAATTCCCTAATTCAAGAAATTTCCAGAAATTTGGCAACGTTGCTGGAATAAAATTTTCCTTTTTTTTATATTCATTACTATTTTTATATTAAATACGTTTTTTTTTTAATTCCCTAGATTTAAGGAAATTTGGCAACGTTGCGTTTAAAAAATAAATTTGACAAATTAGGAGAAATTTCGACCAACTTTTTACCATTTTTTTTGACGGATTTTAATCTCAAAAAAAAATTCAAAATTTAAAGAATTTTTTAGAAAATTTGGCAACGTCGCTCGATAAAAATTTCAACAATTTTCCAATTTTTTTTTTTTGACAATTTTCTACCAATTTTTCTATTTTTTTTTTGAATACGAATAATTCCCAAATTTAAAGAAATTTTTAGAAACTGACAACGTCGCATAAAAAAATAATTTCTAAAGTTTCCGATATATATTACAATTTTTTTGTAATGTGTTTTCTTAAAAAAAAAAAGTTAATATTAAAATATTCCCAAAATTAAAAAAAAAATTGGAAATTTGGCAACGTCGCTCGATAAAAATTTTTACCCAATTTTTCCTTTTTTTTTGTTTTAGTTTATTTGTAATTTTTAATTTTATAAAAAATCCCCAAATTTAGAGAAACTTTTAGAAAGTTCGGCAACGTCGCAGAAATAAAAATTTTAACACAATTTTTTTTTTTTTTTTTTAACCCTTTTTTTTATATCTTGGGGAAATTTTAAAGATTTAGAGAATTTGGCAACGTCGCTCGATAAAAATTTCAACACAATTTTTTCCATTTTTTTTTAAATTTTTACCATAAAAAAATTCCATAATTCAAGATATTTCCAGAAATTTGACAACGTTGCCGGAATAAAATTTTTTCCTCTGATTTAATGAAAATTTCGAAAATTTAGCAAAAGAAATTTTGGCAACATTGTTCGATAAAAGTTTCAACCATTTTTTTAAAAAATTTTTCTATAAAAAATTCCCTAATTCAGGAAATTTCCAGAAATTTGGCAACGTTGCCGGAATAAAAATTTTCCATTTTTTTTTCATATTTATTACTATTTTTATATTAAACACGTTTTTTTTGAATTCCCTAGATTTAAGGAAATTTACTGGAAATTTGGCAACGTTGCGTTTAAAAACAAATTTGGCAAATTAGGAGAAATTTCGACCAATTTTTTACCATTTTTTTTGAGTTTTTAATCTCAAAAAAAAATCCAAAATTTTAAGAATTTTTTGGAAAATTTGGCAACGTCGCTCGATAAAAATTCCATTTTTTTTTGGCGATTTTAAATCTTAAAAAAATTCGCAAATTTTTAAAAAAATTGGCACCGTCGCTCGATAAAACCACAATTTTCCAGTTTTTTTTTTTGACAATTTTCTACCAATTTTTCTATTTTTTTTTTTAAAACACGAAAAATTCCCAAATTTAGTTAAATTTTTAGAAACTGGCAACGTCGCGTAAAAAAATAATTTCCAAAGTTTCCGATATATTACAATTTTTTTGTAATGTGTTTTCTTATAAAAAAAATTCTAAATTTAGGGATTTTTAGACAATTTGGCAACGTCGCATTAAAAATTAAGTTTTCGATATATTTAAAGAATTTTTTATGAATTTTTAGCGAATTTACCATATTACAAAAATTTTGGACATTGACAACGTCGCTCGATAAATATTTTAACAAACTTTTCTTTTTTTTTCCATTGATTATCTATAAAAAAATCCTCAAATTTAAGAAATTTTTAGAAAATTTGGCGACGTTGCTCAATAAAAAATTCCAACAATTTTTCCATTTTTTTTAGGAATTTATAATAAAAAAATCCCCAAATTCAGTAAATTTTTTGGTAAATTTGACAACGTCGCACAATAAAAAAATTACCAATTTTAGAGAAAATTTTAGTGAATTTGGAAATGTCGCTCAATAAAAAATCTTAATAAAATTTTCCTTTTTTTTTTTGTTTTAACAATTTTTGATCTTATAAAAAAATCCCCAAATTCAGGAAATTTTTTAAAAAAAATTCCCCTCTAGGAATTTTTTTACGGTTTTTAGGTCTCATAAAAAATCCACAGATTTAGGGAAATTTTAATATTGAAATATTCCCAAAATTAAAAAAAAAAATTTAAATTTGGCAACGTCGCTCGATAAAAAATTTGATACAATTTTTTCCATTTTTTTTTTGACAATTTGTAATCTCACAAAAAATCTTCACATTTAGAAAATTTTTTAGAGATATGGCAACATTGCTTGATAAAAATTTTTACACAATTTTCAATTTTTTTTTGGCAATTTTTAATTTTATAAAAAATTCCCTAAATTTAGAGAATTTTTTAGAAACTTTGGCAACGTCGCTCGATAAAAATTTTTACCCAATTTTTCCTTTTTTTTTGTTTTAATTTATTTGTAATTTTTAATTTTATAAAAAATCACCAAATTTAGGAATTTTTTTAGAAATTTGACATCGCGCAAAAAAAATTTTTACCGATTTTCCATTTTTTGATAATTTTGATTAATATAAAAAATCCCCAAATTTAGAGAAAATTTTAGAAAGTTCGGCAACGTCGCAGAAATAAAAATTTTAACACAATTTTTTTTTTTTAACCCTTTTTTTTATATCCCCATCTTGGGGAAATTTTAAAGATTTAGAGAATTTGGCAACGTCGCTCGATAAAAATTTCAACACAATTTTTTCCATTTTTTTAAAATTTTTTCCATAAAAAATTCCCTAATTCAGGAAATTTCCAGAAATTTGACAACGTTGCCGGAATAAAAATTTTTCCTCTGATTTAATGAAAATTTCGAAAATTTAGCAAAAGAAATTTTGGCAACATCGTTGGATAAAAATTTCAATTTTTTTTTTTTAATTTGTTCTAATTATATTTAGCACATTTTTTTTTAATTTACCAGATTTTAGGGAAATTTATAAAAAGTTTGGCAACGTTGCGTTAAATAGTTTCCACTATAAATTTGCCAAATTACGAATTTTTTTTTTATTAATTCCCCATATTTAATGAAAATTTCGAAAATTTGACAACGTCGCTAAATAAAAAATCTTTTTTTATTAATAACACAATTTTTACCATTTTTATTTGCAATTTTTAATCTTATAAAAAAAAGGTTTGGCAACGTCGCTCGATAGAATTTCGTATTTTTTATATTTTTTTTAATTCCGCATATATAAAGAAATTTGCGAAAATTTGGCAACGCTGCTATATAAAAAATTATTTTTTTGACAATTTGTGTCTAATAAAAAATCTCTAAATTTAGAAAATTTTTTAAAAATTTGACAACGTCGCTCGATGAATATTTTAACAAATTTTTCTATTTTTTTGTATTAATTTTTTATATAAAAAAATCCCCAATTTGGCAACATCGCTTGATCAAAATTTCAGCAATTTTCTTTAATTTTTAATCTTAAAAAAATCCCCAGATAAGGCATTTTTTAGAAAATTTGACAACGTCGCTCGATAAAAATTTCGACACAATTTTTCCATTTTCTTTTTTTAAATTTTTAATCTTATCCCCAAAATTAGAGATTTTTTTTAAATTTGGCAACATCGTTCGATAAAAATTCTAATACAATTTTACCATTTTTTTGACATTTTTTAATTTTATTATAAAAAATCCCCAGATTTAAAAAAAATATCGGAAATTTGACAACGTCGCTCTATAAAAACTCCAAACAATTTTTCCATTAATTACATTCTCCAGATTTTAGGAAATTTACAGAAATTTGGCAACGTTGTTTTAAAAATATCAGGGCTATATTATACAAGAATTTAATTATTAATATTAAAATATTTGTTACAGCGAATTTAGAAAAATTTATTATAATTTATTATAAAAAATCCCCAGATTTAGGTAAATTTTTGGAAACTTTGGCAACGTCGCTCTATAAAAACTCTTTAATATAAAGCTACGTTAATATTTTTAAAAATATCCCCAAATCTGAAAAATTTTTAAAACATTAAAAATTACTCAAAAAAAAAGTATGGAAAAATTGTAATTAGAATTTTTATCAAGCGATGTTGCCAAATTTTCGTAAAATTTCCCTAAATCTGGGGATTTTTTATAAGATTTAAAATTACCAAAAAAAATGCTAAAATTGTATTGGAATTTTTATCGATGTTGCCAAATTTACGAAAAATTCCCTAAATCTGGGGATTTTCTATTAGATTAAAAATTGACAAAAAATGGTAAAATTGTATTAGAATTTTTATCGAGCGATGTTGCCAAATTTTCGAAAAATTTCTCTAAATCTGGGGATTTTTTATATGATTAAAACTGACAAAAAAAAAATGGAAAAATTGTATTAGAATTTTTATAAGGCGACGTTGCCAAATTTCATAAAAATATCCCGAAATCTGGGAATTTTTTATAAAATTAAAAAAAAAAACAAAAATTGTGTTAAATTTTTTATAAAAATTCTTTATTATAAATTTTAGTTAAATATATACATTTTTAACACATTAGCTGCTTCAAGATTTCCATATTTTCCTTGCAGACTATAAATAAAAACAAATTAAAGTAAACGTTTTAAATATATTTTTTAATTATAAAAAATAATAAATTTTAATAAAAATTTAACACGTTCAGCGCCTTAAATATTTTTTGTTATATATTTTTTTTACGTTTTTTTTTTAACAATAAATTAAAATTATTTCAATACAAAATATAGGATCAGATGCTGCTCAACATAATAATAGAACAAATGATATGTGATACCGACGCCGAATTGGGCGGAGCCGTTCAATTAATGGGCGTACTCAGAATACTCCTCGATCCCGAAAACATGTTGGCGTCCGTCAACAAATCAGAAAAAACGGATTTTCTCAATTTTTTCTACAAACACAGCGTCCATATCCTAATCGGTAAGTTTCATTTTTCACATTTTTTATATATAAAAATTAATATAGGGTAATATGCCTCAGGGATCATATTTGGAGCCGATACAATTCCGACTATTTATAAATGATATTTTTATTTTTTTATGATTTTTTTTTGAGGTGATTAATTTAATTTATATTTTTATTGTTTTCGTTCCAAAAATAAAATCTTTTATACAGTTTGTCCCAAAAATAAAATTCTGGTTTCTTATAATTTGTATCAAAAATAAATATTCCCTTTGGTTTTTTAATATACAGTTTGTCCCAAAATTAAATTCTTTTTATACAGTTTGTCCCAAAAATAAAATCTTTTATACAGTTTGTCCCAAAAATAAAATTCTGGTTTCTTATAATTTGTATCAAAAATAAATATTCCTTTTGGTTTTTTAATATACAGTTTGTCCCAAAATTAAATTCTTTTTATACAGTTTGTCCCAAAAATAAATTCTTTGTATACAGTTTGTCCCAAAAATAAAATCTTTTATACAGTTTGTCCCAAAAATAAAATTCTGGTTTCTTATAGTTTGTATCAAAAATAAATATTCCTTTTGGTTTTTTAATATACAGTTTGTCCCAAAATTAAATTCTTGTTATACAGTTTGTCCTAAAAATAAAAAAATAAAATTCTCTTTTTTTTTATACAGTTTGTCCCAAAAATAAAAAAAAATAAAATTTTCTATTGTTTTTTTCTTTATACAGTTTTGTCCTTAAAAAAAATATTATACAGTTTGTCCTAAAATTAAAATTCGCTTCGAGTTTTTATACAGTTTGTCCTTAAAAAAATATTTTTTTATACAGTTTGTCCTAAAATTAAAATTCCCTTTGAATTTTTATACAGTTTGTCCTAAAAATAAAAAAATAAAATTTTCCATTGTTTTTTTTCTTTATACAGTTTGTCCTTAAAAAAATATACAGTTTGTCCTAAAATTAAAATTCCCTTTGAGTTTTATACAGTTTGTCCTAAAAATAAAAAAATAAAATTCTCTTTTTTTATACAGTTTGTCCCAAAAATAAAAAAAAATAAAATTTTCTATTGTTTTTTTCTTTATACAGTTTGTCCTTAAAAAAATATTATACAGTTTGTCCTAAAATTAAAATTCCCTTTGAGTTTTTATACAGTTTGTCCTAAAAATAAAAAAATAAAATTCTCTTTTTTTTTATACAGTTTGTCCCAAAAATAAAAAAAATAAAATTTTCAAATGTTTTTTTTTTATACAGTTTGTCCTTAAAAAAAATGTTTTTTTTTATACAGTTTGTCCCAAAAATGAAATCCTTTGTTTTATACAATTTGTCCTAAAATTAAAATTTCTTTTGAGTTTTTATACAGTTTGTCACAAAAAAAAAAAAAATTGAGTCAATATTCAGCCTCAGGGATCCTATTTAGGGCCGATACAATTTAGACTATTTATAAATGATATTGATATTTTTTATGTTTATTTTTTTGTCATGATTTATAATTGTGTACCACAAGGCACACACTAATAACCCATACATAATTTTTTTTTAAATCACATAATGTTCAATGATGATTCCTAAAAGATTGAAACAACTACTCTTTTTTTTTTTTCTAGCTCCGTTATTGGAGAATACGGTACACGATAAACCGCAAAAAGAGGATTATCGAAGTGTCCAAT
Organism: Neocrepidodera transversa; assembly: GCA_963243735.1. Classification (NCBI taxonomy): domain Eukaryota; kingdom Metazoa; phylum Arthropoda; class Insecta; order Coleoptera; family Chrysomelidae; genus Neocrepidodera; species Neocrepidodera transversa. The sequence continues at coordinate 14,072,350 of OY725356.1, forward strand.
TGTTGGGACTCGTATTGGAATTGTTGTCGTTTTGCGTTGAACATCACACGTACCACATAAAAAATTGCATTTTGAACAAAGATTTGTTACGGCGCATTTTGGTATTGATGAAGTCCAGACATAAATTTCTCGTATTATGCGCGCTGAGATTTATGCGCAAATTGATTGCGCTCAAAGACGAATTTTATAATAGGTGAGTAAGTGAGTGCGAGTGAGTCGATGTGGAAATAGAACAGTAAAAGATTGACATTGTGACAGTTCATATTGACAACTGATAGTAAATATTGACATTTGACAGCAAAAATTGACATTTGACAGCAAAAATTGACATTTGACAGCAAAAATTGACATTTGACAGCAAAAATTGACATTTGACAGCAAAAATTGACATTTGACAGCAAAAATTGACATTTGACAGCAAATATTGACTTTTGACCCAAAATTAAATTTTTTATAGTTTTCTTTTTAATACAAATTGTCCCAAATTTTTCCAGTTTATACAATATTTATTTATAGTTTGTCCTAAAACTTTTTCAGTTTATACAGTTTGTCCCAGAAAACAAAAATCGTGTAAATTGTGTACATTTTGTCCCAAAATTTTTTTTTTTTTAATACAGTTTGTCCCAAGAATAAAAATTCCCTTTGGTTTTTAATATAGTTTGTCCCAAAAATACAAATTCCCTTTGTTTTTTTTTATACAATTTGTCCCAAAAATAAAATTCTGTTTTTTTAGTTTGTCCCAAAAACAATTTTTTTTTATAACGTTTGTCCCAAAAATAAAAATTCTCTTTGGTTTTTAATATACAGTTTGTCCCAAAAATAAAAACTTAAAATTCTCTTTTATTTTTTTATACAGATTGTCCCAAAAATAAAATCTTTTTATACAGTTTGTCCTAAAATTAAAATTTTCTTTGATTTTTTATACAGATTGTCTCAAAGATAAAATTCTCTTTTATTTTTTTATACAGATTGTCCCAAAAATAAAATCTTTTTATACAGTTTGTCCTAAAATTAAAATTTTCTTTGATTTTTTATACAGATTGTCTCAAAGATAAAATTCTCTTTTATTTTTTTATACAGATTGTCCCAAAAATAAAATCTTTTTATACAGTTTGTTCTAAAATTAAAATTTTCTTTGATTTTTTATACAGATTGTCTCAAAGATAAAATTCTCTTTTATTTTTTTATACAGATTGTCCCAAAAATAAAATATGTTTATACAGTTTGTCCTAAAATTAAAATTTTCTTTGATTTTTTATACAGATTGTCCCAAAAATAAAATCTTTTTATACAGTTTGTTCTAAACTTAAAATTTTCTTTGATTTTTTATACAGATTGTCTCAAAGATAAAATTCTCTTTTATTTTTTTATACAGATTGTCCCAAAAATAAAATCTTTTTATACAGTTTGTCCTAAAATTAAAATTTTCTTTGATTTTTTATACAGATTGTCTCAAAGATAAAATTCTCTTTTATTTTTTTATACAGATTGTCCCAAAAATAAAATCTTTTTATACAGTTTGTCCTACAATTAAAATTTTCTTTGATTTTTTATACAGATTGTCTCAAAGATAAAATTCTCTTTTATTTTTTTATACAGATTGTCCCAAAAATAAAATCTTTTTATACAGTTTGTCCTACAATTAAAATTTTCTTTGATTTTTTATACAGATTGTCTCAAAGATAAAATTCTCTTTTATTTTTTTATACAGATTGTCCCAAAAATAAAATCTTTTTATACAGTTTGTTCTAAACTTAAAATTTTCTTTGATTTTTTATACAGATTGTCTCAAAGATAAAATTCTCTTTTATTTTTTTATACAGATTGTCCCAAAAATAAAATCTTTTTATACAGTTTGTCCTAAAATTAAAATTTTCTTTGATTTTTTATACAGATTGTCTCAAAGATAAAATTCTCTTTTATTTTTTTATACAGATTGTCCCAAAAATAAAATCTTTTTATACAGTTTGTTCTAAAATTAAAATTTTCTTTGATTTTTTATACAGATTGTCTCAAAGATAAAATTCTCTTTTATTTTTTTATACAGATTGTCCCAAAAATAAAATCTTTTTATACAGTTTGTCCTACAATTAAAATTTTCTTTGATTTTTTATACAGATTGTCTCAAAGATAAAATTCTCTTTTATTTTTTTATACAGATTGTCCCAAAAATAAAATCTTTTTATACAGTTTGTTCTAAACTTAAAATTTTCTTTGATTTTTTATACAGATTGTCTCAAAGATAAAATTCTCTTTTATTTTTTTATACAGATTGTCCCAAAAATAAAATCTTTTTATACAGTTTGTCCTAAAATTAAAATTTTCTTTGATTTTTTATACAGATTGTCTCAAAGATAAAATTCTCTTTTATTTTTTTATACAGATTGTCCCAAAAATAAAATCTTTTTATACAGTTTGTTCTAAAATTAAAATTTTCTTTGATTTTTTATACAGATTGTCTCAAAGATAAAATTCTCTTTTATTTTTTTATACAGATTGTCCCAAAAATAAAATCTTTTTATACAGTTTGTTCTAAAATTAAAATTTTCTTTGATTTTTTATACAGATTGTCTCAAAGATAAAATTCTCTTTTATTTTTTTATACAGATTGTCCCAAAAATAAAATCTTTTTATACAGTTTGTCCTAAAATTAAAATTTTCTTTGATTTTTTATACAGATTGTCTCAAAGATAAAATTCTCTTTTATTTTTTTATACAGATTGTCCCAAAAATAAAATCTTTTTATACAGTTTGTCCTACAATTAAAATTTTCTTTGATTTTTTATACAGATTGTCTCAAAGATAAAATTCTCTTTTATTTTTTTATACAGATTGTCCCAAAAATAAAATATGTTTATACAGTTTGTCCTAAAAAATAAAATTCTTTTTTTTTGTATAGTTTGTCTAAAAAATACTTTTTATATGGATTGTCCAAAAATAATTTTTTTTTAATAAAGTTTTTCTCAAAAATAAAATTTCTTACACAGTGTACCAGGCCGGCCCTGTGATCCTCTATCGGAGTTCGGTTCAGTGCGGGGTGCGCGAGACGAGGTGTGAAAAGCGGCAGGAACAGTAGTCGGCCACTAACCTTGAGAAGGGGTTGACGATGTTGTAATTTTATGCTTTGTTTTTTTCCGCTTGGCGGTTATATAATTATTGTTTGTTCTGTTACCATTAAAAGTGGTTTAGTTTGGATGTTGTGTTATTTACGCTCCTGAGGACCTACTCCCTATAATAGGGCCCTGTTCAACAGTTTGTCCTAAAATTAAAATTCCATTTGGTTTTTTATACAGTTTGTCCAAAAAATAAAATTCTTTGTCAACAAATATTGATATATGACAGAAAATTATGACTTTTGACAGCTAATATAGACATATGACATTAACTATAGTTTTAATTGATTATTTTGACATATGACAGCAAATATTGACATATGACAACTAGAAATTGACATATGACAACTAGAAATTGACATATGACAGTAACAATTGTTTTTTAATCGTTAATTTTTTATTTATTTTTTCTTTCTCTCTACCAGGTACATAATCAAAGGTAATTTATTCGCACCAGTCGTAGACGCTTTCGTACGCAATAACGGCCGTTATAATCTATTAGATTCGGCCATTATAGAAATGTTCGAATTTATCAAAGTCGAAGATATAAAAACTTTATGTTCGCACGTCGTCGAAAATTACGGTAAATGTTTAGACGATATCGTTTACGTGCAAACGTTCAAATCGTTGAAAATGAGATACGATCAGCACCAGGACAAATTGAAGGATAGAGAGAGGAACAGTCTAGATGGGTAAATAGATAAATAATAATTATAATAATTATTTTTTTTTTTTTTTTAAGGTATTTGACACTATTAATCTATTTTCTTCTTTTTTTTTTTTTTTTGAAGGGTACCGTCGATATTACGCAACAGTCGCTACCGCAGAGACCAACGTCAAATGGACGAAGAAGAAGAAATGTGGTTTAATGACGATGATGATTTCGAAGATGCCGAAACTGTGTTGCCCGGTACAAACGATATGTTGACGAAAAAATTGGACACGGATTTGGACAGTATAGGAAAGATTATGGAGAAAAAACAACAACAACAAAATTCGCCGCCCGAAGCGAATGGTCCGAAAATAAATAATAATTCGTCGTCACCGAAATCGCCGCAAACGCATAATAATAATAGTAGTAGTAATGCGGCGACGGTGCCGGTGACGGGCGGAGGCGGAGGCGGCGGCGGCGGACAATTAGATGCTGTTAGTCCGGCGGAAGGGGCTGATACTAAGACGCAGCTTATTAAAAGGGTAAGAGAGAGAGAGCGAATTATTTTTATATTTTTTTAGGAACATTTTTATGTTTTTTTATACAGTTTGTCTCAAATAAAAGTATATTTTCTTCAAGTATACAATTTGTCCCAAAAATAATGGTGTACTAAATTTTTTTTTTAAATTTTGTCACAAAATTAACATTTTTTTTTTTTTATTTTTATATACAGCTTGTCTCAAATATTGTTACTGTATATAGTTTGTAAAATTGTTGTTTGATTTATACAGTTTGTCCTAAAATGAATATTTTCTCGAGTTTTTTATAGTTTCTCAATTTTTTTTGTGTATACAGTTTGTCCCAAAAAATTAACTTTGTTTTTTTTTTTATATGGTTTGTCTCAAATTTTTTCAGGGTATACAGTTTGTCCCAAATTATTAAATCTTTTTTTTTATACAGTTTGTCCCAAATTGAAGTATTATATTTTTTGCAAGTATACAAGTTGTCCTAAAAATGAATTTTTTTTTTATAGTTTGTACCAATTTTTTTTTTTTTTAATTTATTACAAAATTAACATTTTTTTTTTGATTTTTTTTATACAGCTTGTCCCAAATTTTGTCGCTATATATAGTTGTCCCGGTAATAAAATTTTTGTTTTATTTTTATACAATTTGTCCCAAAATGAAAGTTTTATTTGTTTTTTTTTATAGTGTCTCAATTTTTTTAGTGCATACAGTTTGTCCCAAAAATTAAATCTTTGTTTTTTTTATACAGTTTGTCTCAAATTTTTTCAGGGTATACAGTTTGTCCCAAAAAATTTAAACTGTTATTTTTTTTATACAGTTTGTCTCAAAAAATTAAATCTTGGTTTTTTTTATACAGTTTGTCTCAAATTTTTTCAGGGTATACAGTATGTCCCAAAAAATTAAAACTGTTTTTTTTTATACAGTTTGTCCCAAAAAATTAAAACTGTTTTTTTTATACAATTTGTCCCAAAAAATTAAATCTTTGTTCTTTTTATACAGTTTGTCTCAAATTTTTTCAGGGTATACAGTATGTCCCAAAAAATTAAATCTTGTTTTTTTTTTATACAGTTTGTCTCAAATTTTTTTAGGGTATACAGTATGTCCCAAAAAATTAAATCTTTGTTTTTTTTATACAGTTTGTCCCAAAAAATTAAATCTTTGTTTTTTTATACAGTTTGTCTCAAATTTTTTCAGTGTATTCAGTTTGTCCTAAAAATGGAATCTTTGCTTTTTTATACAGTTTGTCTCAAATTTTTTAGGGTATACAGTTTGTCCCCAAAAATTAAATTTTTTATTTTTTTTATACAGTTTGTCCCAAAAAAAATTTTTTTCCAAGTTTATTCCAAAAATGAAATTTTTGCTTTATTTTTATACAGTTTGTCCCAAAATTAAAACTTTTTTTTTTATACAGTTTGTCTCAAATTTTTTAAGGTATACAGTTTGTCCCCAAAAATTAAATTTTTTATTTTTTTTTATACAGTTTGTCCCAAAAAATTTTTTTTCCAAGTTTATTCCAAAAATGAAATTTTTGCTTTATTTTTATACAGTTTGTCCCAAAATTAAAATTTTCTTTGGTTTTTTATACAGTTTGTCTCAAATTTTTTAGGGTATACAGTTTGTCCCAAAAAATTAAACTTTTTTTTTTTTTTATACAGTTTGTCTCAAATTTTTTAAGGTATACAGTTTGTCCCAAATTAAAAATTTTCTTTTTTTTTATAGTGTCTCAAATTTTTTTTTGTGTATACAGTTTCTCTCAAGAATTAAATCTTTGTTCTTTTATATTATACAGTTTGTCTCAGTGTTATTTTTTTTTCGTTTTTTTATGCATTATGTCCTGCATTTTTTCAGTATATATAGTTTGTCCCAAAAGTAATATCTTTGTTTTTTTTATAGTTTGTTTTTTATACAGTTTGTCTTAATTTTTTTCAGTGTATACAGTTTTTTCCAAAAATTAAATTTCTGGTATTTTTTTTTACAGTTTGTCCTAAAAAATAAAATCTTTGATTTTTCTTTTATACAGTTTGTCCCAAAAATTATCTTTTTTTTATAATTTCAAAAATTTTTGCTTTATTTTTATACAGTTTGTCCCGAAATTAAAATTTTCTTTGGTTTTCTTTATACAGTTTGTTTCAAAAATTTTTAGGGTATACAATTTGTCCCAAAAAATTAAATTTTTGATTTTTTAATAGTTTGTTCCAAAAATTGGAATTTTTTGCTTTATTTTTATACAGTTTGTCTCAATATTTTTTAAGGTATACAGTTTGTCCCAAAAATACATGTTTTTGATTTTTTATAGTTTGTCCCAAATTTTCTAATGGATATAGTTTGTCTCAAAAATAGATTTTTTGGGGTTTTATAGGTTGTCCCAAATTTTTTCTGTATTTAGAGTGTGTCCCAAATTATTTTTTTTTTCAAAAATTATTGTTAAAGTGTATACAGTTTGTCTCAAATTGGGTTATTTTCGAAAAAAAAATAAAAAAAATATACGGAATGTCCCAAATTGAGATTTTATCGAAAAACAAAATAAAAAATGTACAGAATGTCATCATAATGAAATTTTTGAGATGTATATACAGTATGATCCAAATTGATTTTTTTTTAAATCCTGTTATAGCATGTCCCACAAAAAAATTTCCTTTGGTTTGTTATACTTTGTTCCAAACTTCAGTTTATACAGGATGTCCCAAAAATAACATTTTTATTTTTTATACAGTTTGTCCCAAAAATAAAAGTGTTTTTTATTACAGAATGTTTCAAAAATGAAAATTATTGTCAAAGTGTATACAGTGTGTCCCAAATTGAGTTTTTCACAAAAAAAAAATTAATTTACAGCAAGACCCAAAAATAAAATTCTTTGTTTTTTTTTTATATAGTTTCAAACCCAAAAATAATATATTTTTTTTATAAATATTTTTTTTGTACAGTTTGTCCCAAAAAATTAAATCTTTGTTTTTTTTTTATACAGTTTGTCTCAAATTTTTTCAGGGTATACAGTTTGTCCCAAAAAATTAAAACTGTTTTTTTTTATACAGTTTGTCCCAAATTATTAAATCTTTGTTTTTTTATACAGTTTGTCCCAAACATTATTTTTTTTTATAGTTTGTTCCAAAAATGAAATTTTTTGCACAATTTTTATACAGTTTGTCTCAAAATTAAAATTTTCTTTGTTTTTTTTATACAGTTTGTCTCAATTTTTTTCAGTGTATACAGTTTGTCATAAAAATATTTTTTTTTATAGTTTGTTCCAAAAATGAAATTTTTACGTTATTTTTATACAGTTTGTCCCAAAATTAAAATTTTCTTTGCTTTTTATACAGTTTGTCTCAATTTTTTTTAGGGTTATACAGTTTATCCCAAAATATAGAATCTTTGATTTTTTATACAGTTTGTCCTAAAAATATTTTTTTGGCATTTTTATAGTTTGTCCCAAATTTTTTTTTAAATTTTTTTATAGTTTGTCCCAAATTTTTTCAGTACATACAGTTTGTCCCAAAAATACATTTTTTTGATCTTTCATAGTTTGTCCCAATTTATTTTCTTATTCAGTTTGTCCCAATTTTTTTCAGTGCACAGTTTTTCCTAAAAATTATTTTTTTTGATTTTTTATACAGGATGTCCTAAAATGAAAATTTTAATTTTTAATTATATACAGGATTTCCCAAAAATAACATTGTTGGGTTTTTTCTAGTTTGTCCTAAAATATTTTTTTTGATTTTTTTATATAATTTTTTTGAGTTCATACAGTTTGTCCTAAAAATAAAATTTTTGGTGTTTTTTTCAGTTTGTCCCAATTTTGTTTTTGTTTTCTATAAAGTTTGTCCCAATTTTTTTTTTTGTTTTTTATACAATTTATCCCGAATTTTTTCAGTCTATACAGGTTGTCTCAAAAATCTTTTTTGGGTTTTTATACAGTTTGTCCTACAATTATTTTTTTTTAACGGTTTGTCCGAAATTTTTTCAGTTCATACAGTTTGTCTCAAAAATAAAATTTTTGGTATTTTTTTAAAATTTGTTCCAATTTGGTTTTGTTTTTTATATAGTTTGTCATAAATTTTTTCAATGTATATAGGATGTCCTAAAAACAAATTTATTGGGTTTTTCATAGTTTGTCCTAAATATTTTTTTTCTTTTTTATAGTTCCCAATTTTTTTTTTATACAGTTTGTCCCAGATTTTTTTAATGTATACAGTTTATCGCGAAAATTAAATCTTGGGATTTTTTTATAGTTTGTCCCAAAATTAATATTTTTTTTACAGTCCCAAATTTTTTTGTGTATACAGTATGTTACAAGTTGTTTTTTTTTTTTTTCGAAAAAAAAAATAATTTACAGGATGTCCTAAATATAAAAAATTATGTCAAAGTTTATACAGTGTGTCTTTAATTGAGATTTTTTTTCTTTCAATTTTTAATGTGTATACAGAATGTTCCAAAAATGAAAAATCTTAAAAAAGACTATACAGGATGTTTCAAATTGAGTTTTTTTTTCGATAAAGATTCTAAAAATATATGCAGAACGTCTCAAAAATAAAAATTCTTTTAAATAGTAAAAAAAAATGTATCGAATATTAAAAACTTCATTTTTATTTTGATTCTAATACAGTTTGTCCCAATTTTTTTTCAGTGCATTTAGTTTTTCCCAAAAATAAAATTTTTGTTTTTTTTATACAGTTTGTCCTAATTTTTTTTTTAAATTTTACTTTATTTTTATACAGTTTGTCCCAATTTTTTTTCAGTGCATTTAGTTTTTCCCAAAAATAAAATTTTTGTTTTTTTTATACAGTTTGTCCCAATTTTTTTTCAGTGCATTTAGTTTTTCCCAAAAATAAAATTTTTGTTTTTTTTATACAGTTTGTCCTAATTTTTTTTTTAAATTTTACTTTATTTTTATACAGTTTGTCCCAATTTTTTTTCAGTGCATTTAGTTTTTCCCAAAAATAAAATTTTTGTTTTTTTTATACAGTTTGTCCCAATTTTTTTTCAGTGCATTTAGTTTTTCCCAAAAATAAAATTTTTGTTTTTTTTATACAGTTTGTCCTAATTTTTTTTTTAAATTTTACTTTATTTTTATACAGTTTGTCCCAATTTTTTTTCAGTGCATTTAGTTTTTCCCAAAAATAAAATTTTTGTTTTTTTTATACAGTTTGTCCCAATTTTTTTTCAGTGCATTTAGTTTTTCCCAAAAATAAAATTTTTGTTTTTTTTATACAGTTTGTCCCAATTTTTTTTCAGTGCATTTAGTTTTTCCCAAAAATAAAATTTTTGTTTTTTTTATACAGTTTGTCCTAATTTTTTTTTTAAATTTTACTTTATTTTTATACAGTTTGTCCCAATTTTTTTTCAGTGCATTTAGTTTTTCCCAAAAATAAAATTTTTGTTTTTTTTATACAGTTTGTCCCAATTTTTTTTCAGTGCATTTAGTTTTTCCCAAAAATAAAATTTTTGTTTTTTTTATACAGTTTGTCCTAATTTTTTTTTTAAATTTTACTTTATTTTTATACAGTTTGTCCCAATTTTTTTTCAGTGCATTTAGTTTTTCCCAAAAATAAAATTTTTGTTTTTTTTATACAGTTTGTCCCAATTTTTTTTCAGTGCATTTAGTTTTTCCCAAAAATAAAATTTTTGTTTTTTTTTATACAGTTTGTCCCAATTTTTTTTCAGTGCATTTAGTTTTTCCCAAAAATAAAATTTTTGTTTTTTTTATACAGTTTGTCCTAATTTTTTTTTTTAATTTTACTTTATTTTTATACAGTTTGTCCCAATTTTTTTTCAGTGCATTTAGTTTTTCCCAAAAATAAAATTTTTGTTTTTTTTATACAGTTTGTCCCAATTTTTTTTCAGTGCATTTAGTTTTTCCCAAAAATAAAATTTTTGTTTTTTTTATACAGTTTGTCCTAATTTTTTTTTTAAATTTTACTTTATTTTTATACAGTTTGTCCCAATTTTTTTTCAGTGCATTTAGTTTTTCCCAAAAATAAAATTTTTGTTTTTTTTATACAGTTTGTCCCAATTTTTTTTCAGTGCATTTAGTTTTTCCCAAAAATAAAATTTTTGTTTTTTTTATACAGTTTGTCCTAATTTTTTTTTTAAATTTTACTTTATTTTTATACAGTTTGTCCCAATTTTTTTTCAGTGCATTTAGTTTTTCCCAAAAATAAAATTTTTGTTTTTTTTATACAGTTTGTCCCAATTTTTTTTCAGTGCATTTAGTTTTTCCCAAAAATAAAATTTTTGTTTTTTTTATACAGTTTGTCCTAATTTTTTTTTTAAATTTTACTTTATTTTTATACAGTTTGTCCCAAAAATTATTTTTTTTACAGAATTTTTGTACAGTTTGTCTCAAAATTAAAATTTTTTTGTTTTTTTTAATACAGTTTGTCTCAATTTTTTTTAGTGTATACCGTTTGTCCCAAAAATTAAATCTTCGATTTTTTTATACAGTTTGTCCTAATTTTTTTTTTTTACTTTTACTTTATTTTATACAGTTTGTCCCAAAATTAAAATTTTTTTTGTTTTTTTTTATACAGTTTGTCTCAATTTTTTTTAGTGTATACCGTTTGTCCCAAAAATTAAATCTTCGATTTTTTTATACAGTTTGTCCTAATTTTTTTTTTTTACTTTTACTTTATTTTATACAGTTTGTCCCAAAATTAAAATTTTTTTTGTTTTTTTTTATACAGTTTGTCTCAATTTTTTTTAGTGTATACCGTTTGTCCCAAAAATTAAATCTTTGATTTTTTTATACAGTTTGTCCTAATTTTTTTTTTTACTTTTACTTTATTTTATACAGTTTGTCCCAAAATTAAAATTTTTTTTGTTTTTTTTTATACAGTTTGTCTCAATTTTTTTTAGTGTATACCGTTTGTCCCAAAAATTAAATCTTTGATTTTTTTTTATACAGTTTGTCCTAAATTTTTCTTTAAATTTTACTTTATTTTTATACAGTTTGTCCCAAAAATGGAATTTTTGGTTTTTTTATATAATTTGTTTCATTTTTTTTTAATTTAATTTGTCCCAAAAATTTTTCAGTGTATACAGTTTGTCCTACAAATTAAATCTAGGTTTTTATACAGTTTGTCTCAAAATTATTTTTTTTATAGTTTGATTTAAAAATAAAATCTTTGGTTTTTTTTAAAGTTTGTTAATTTTTTTTCTACAGTTTGTCCCAAATTTTTTCAATGTAAACAGTTTATCTCAAAAATAGAATTTTCGAGTTTTTTTTTATAGTTTGTCCCAATTTTTTTTTCATACAGTTTGTAACAAATTTTTTTTCTTGTATACAGGATGTTTCAAATTGAGTTTTTTTCGATAAAAATTCCAAAAATATATACAGAACGTCTCAAAAATAAAAATTCTTTTAAATAGTTAAAAAAAAGTGTATCGAATATTAAAAACTTCGTTTTTATTTTGTTTCTAATAATAAAAAAAAAAATAATTTTTTTTTTTATTTTTCCTAAAGGGTTTGGTAGACTACGAGGGCGGCGATTCGGACGAGGAGGACGACGAAAACGGCGAAACGACAAAAAGGCCGAGACTCTCCTCATAGTCTTAAAAAAAAAACACAAAAAAAAACACGAGGTAAGCGCCCCTCTCCCATCCCCCACTTACCCACCCCCACCCTCGTACAGTGTATCGCGATACATAAAATCCGGTAAAAAAGGAAAAAAAATCAACATACATGGACATTGTTTTTTTTTTCTCCTCTATATTTCTATCACCGAAATAAAGCGTACGCGCATGCGCTACAACAAACAAAAGTGTGATCTCATTCATAAAAAAAAAAAACAGAAAAATTAATTACAAATAAACAAGAAGAAGATTATATATATATATATGAAGAAAAATAATAGTGTGTGGTCAATTAATCTTAAAAAATAAATAAAAAAAAAAAAAACTACCAGTGGCGGCGCGTTTAATAAATTAAATATAAATATAAATAAATAAAAAAAACGTACCGCGATTGTGTGAATATAAATTGATAAATAATAATAATATATGGAAGAAAAAAAAATATCGTGCGGTTAATTTTTTTTTTTTTTTTATATATTTATGGAGGGCAAGATATGATATATTTATTAATTTTTTTTTTTTTAATAAAGCACAATTTTTTTCTCATTAAAAAATGACGAAAAATAAAAAAACTTCCGATTGTATAAAAAATAAATAATTTATTGTAATATATTACATTTTTTTCGGTGTTTTTTTTTTTTAAATAAAAAAAATAATTATTCCAATATTGTATAAAAATTTTTTTAGAATTTTTTAAGCGCTAAAATGTAAAAAATGTTTAATTTTTAGTTTTTTTAATCTCTTGTAGGAAAAATTTTTGTTAATAAATAAAATAATTAATAAAAATGTAAATAGTTTTTTTTTTTTTTTTTTTCTTCAAGAGATTGAAACGAGATTTTTTTTTTAAATTTACTTTTTAAACTTTTTCGATAAATTTGTTTGTTTTTTTTTAGCTGTCAAAAAATCGGACGAAATGTCAAATTTTGTGACGTAAATGTCACATAGAAACGTCAGAAATTATCTAAACTGTCAAATGTCATTTTTCTACTTGTCAAATGTCATTTCTTTGCGGACTGTCAAGTATGTTTTTTTTCTTCTATCTGTCAAATGTCATTTTTTTCGGCTGTCAAATGTCATTTTTTTGAATCTATCAAATCATAAAAAACCGTCAAAATTATCAGATTTTTAACTGACATTTTTTCTGACAAATGTCTTTTTTTAATCAAATGTCATTTTTTTCAGCTGTCAAATGTCATTTTTTTAGCTGTCAAAAAATCGAATAAATGTCAAATTTTGTGACGTAAATGTCACATAGAAACGTCAGATATTATCTAAACTGTCAAATGTCATTTTTCTACTTGTCAAATGTCATTTCTTTGCGGACTGTCAAGTATGTTTTTTTTCTTCTATCTGTTAAATGTCATTTTTTTTCTCAAATGTCATTTTTTTTAGCTGTCAGAAAATCGAACGAAATATGTCAAATTTAGTAAATGTCAAATCGGTAAAACGTCAAAATTATCTGGACTGTCATTGTCAACTGTCAAACTCTAAACGTCGGAATTTTTAATTTTCTGTCTGTCAAATGTCATTTTTATACCTATCAAATGTCAATTTTTTGATTGTTAAATGTCTTTTTTTTCGACTCTTTTTTTGCTGTCAAATGTCATTTTTTACCATCAAATATCTTTTTTTGTATCTGTCAAACGTCATTTTTTCAACTGTTATTTGTTTTTTTTTTTCGACTGTCAAATGTCTCTTTTTGACTATCAAATGTCATTTTTTCTTACTGTCAAGTCTTTTGTATTTGTCAAATGTCACTTTTTCTTACTGTTGAATATCATTTTTTCAGCTGTCAAATGTCATTTTTTTCGATTGTCAAATGTCATTGTTTTGACTGTCAACTATCATTTTTTGTTTCTGTCAGTCGTCATTTTTTATCTGTCAATTGTTTTTTTTCGACTGTCAAATGTCCATTTTTTTCGACAGCCAAATGTCTTTTTTTCTGACTATCAAATGTCATTTTTTTCAACTCAAATGTCATTTTTTCTGGGTGTTAAATGTCATTTTTTCTGACTATCAAATGTCATTTTTTTCGACTCAAATATCGTTTTTTCTCAACTGTCAAAACGTTATTTTTTTGTATCTGTCAAATAATAAAAAACCGTCAAAGTTATCGAATTTTTAACTGTCATTGCCAACTGTCAAACTCGTAAACTTCGATTTTCTGACTTTACTTATCAACTGTCAAATCAACTCAAAATTTATGACTTTCCGTTCGAATTGACAAGTGGCAAATAATAAACGTCAAATTCTTAATTTTTTGACGTAATTGTCATCTGTCAAACTGATAAACGTCAAATTTCTGGTTTAATTCGTCAACTGTCAAGTCTTAAACGTCGGAATTTTAATTTTCTGTCTGTCAAATGTCATTTTTGTTTTACCTCAAATGTCATTTTTTTACTGTCAAATGTCATTTTTCCGGACTGTCAAATCATAGAAACGTCAAAATTATCAACTCAAACTCAACATCGCTTTTCTGACTTTACTTGTCATCTGTCAAAATAACACTTCAAATTTATGACTTTTGTTCCAGATTGTCAACTGTCAAAATAATAAACATCAAGTAATTGATTTTTTGACGTAATTGTTAATTGTCAACCTCGTAAATGTCAAATTTCTGGTCTAATTGTCACCTGTCAAATTTTAAACGTCGAATTTTGAATTTTCTATCTGTCAACTGTCATTTTTCCTGACTGCCAACTGTCATTTTTTTTGCATCTGTCACACCATAGAAACGTCAAATTTCGTAATTTTTTTGACGTAATTGTCAACTGTCAAACTCATAAACATCAAATTTCTTGTCAACTGTCAATTCAAATTTATGATTTTCTGTCCGAATTGTCAACTGTCAAATATAATTTTTTCTGTTCGGGAACCGTCATTTTTTTTGTATCTGTCAAATCATAAACGTCAAAATGGTCAATTGTCAACTTTAAAACATCAAATTTCTAATTTAATTGTCAACTATCAAATGATATATAAACTTGTCATTTTTTCTGTTTAATGTCAAACTTGTCATATCTAAACGTCAATTTTCTGATTTTCTGACTTTAGTTGTCAACTGTCAAAGTATAAACATCTAAATGGTCAAATTTCGTTATTTTTCCCCTGAATTATGAACTGTCAAACTCAAACGTCAAATTTCTGGTTTAATTGTCAATTGTCAAATTTTAAACATCAAATTTTTGATTTTCTGTCTGTCAAATGTCATTTTTTTGTATCTGTTAAATCGTAAACGTCAAAATGATCAAATTTCGTTATTTTTTTCACTGAACTGTCAACTATCAAACTCTAAACGTCAAATGTCTTTTTTTTTGGCTGTGAAATGTCTTTTTTTTTCGACCGTCAAACGTCATTTTTTCCGGATTGTCAAATATCATTCTTTTTTTCGACTGTCAAATGTCATTTTTTTTGTAGCTGTCAAATCATAGAAACGTCACAATTCACGAATTATTAACTGTCATTGTCAACTGTCAATTTATGACTTTACTTGTTAACTGTCAATTTAACTTTCCGTCAGAATTGTCAACTGTCAAATCTTAAACGTCAAATTTCTAAATTTTTGACGTAAATGTCAACTGTCAAACTCATAAACGTCGGAATTTTTAGTTTAATTGTCAATTGTCAACTCTTAAAATGTCGAAATTTTGATTTTCTGCTTGTCAAACGTCATTTTTTTCTGACACGACTCATTTTGTTTTTCGTATCTGTCAAATCATATAAACGTCAAAATTATTTAATTTTTAACCATCATTGTCAACTGTCAAACTCATAAACGTCAATTTTCTGATTTTTTTTTAGCATTAAATTGTCAAAGCAAACTTCAAATTTTTGATTTTCTGTCCAAATTGTCAACTGTCAAATAATGAATGTCAAATTCCCGATTTTCTGACGTAATTGTCAACTGTCAACTCGTAAACGTCGAACTGTCAACTGTCAAATATCATTTTTTTTGTTTGGGAACTGTCGTTTTTTTTTGTATCTGTCAAGTCATAAACTTTAAAATGGTCAACTGTCAACCTATAAACCTCAAATTCCTGATGTTTTGACATAATTGTCAACTCGTTAACGTTGAATTTTTGATTTTCTGTCGTCAAATGTTATTTTTTCTGCTTATCAACTGTCATTTTTTTATATCTGTCAAAATGGTGAAATTTTGTTATTTTTCCACTAAATTGTCAAGTGTCAAACTCATAAACGTCAAATTTTTTGTTTAATTGTCAACTGTCAAACTCATGTCAAAAAAAAATTTATTTTAATAACAAGTGTCATTATTCCGATACATCAAATCGAAATTGTCACAAATGTCAACTGTCAAATTTTATCAAAAATTGACATTTTATCACTTAAATGTCATTTTTTTTATCTATCAAAACTAAATGTCGATTTTACTGAAGTAAATGTGATTTGTCAACTGTCAAAAAAAAATCGTCAAATTCGATGCCCATGTGCATTTTTCCACCTAAACGTCATTTTTCTACTGTCAAAATCAACTTATTTGACGTAAATGTAAAACGTCAATTTTTTAAACATATTTGACGTAGTCAAATGTCATTTTTAAATTTTTTTTTACTGTCAAAACTGTCAAATTTGACATAACTGAGCATTTTTTATATAAATGTCAAAATTATGACGTAAATGTCATTTGCCAACTGTCAATACTGTCAAATTTGACGTAAATGTCATTTGTCAACTGTCAAAACTGTCAAATTTGACGTAACTGGGCATTTTTTAATCCAAATGTCAAATTTATGACGTAAATGTCGAAACTGTCAAATTTGAGAGAAATGTGCATTTTTTGACCAAAACGTCATTTTTCAGCCGTCAAAATCAAAATATTTGACGAAATGTCAAATTAATTGACGTAAATGTCAAAACTGTCAAATTTGACAAATGTGCATTTTTTTTACCCAAATGTCATTTTTCAACTGTCAAAATCAAAATATTCGACAAAGTGTCAAATTTATGACGGAAATGTCATTTGTCAACTGTCAAAACTGACAAATTTGACGTAAATGCCATTTTTCAACTGTCAAAACTGTCAAATTTGACGTAACTGGGCATTTTTTCATCTAAATGTCAAATTTATGACGTAAATGTCATTTGTCAACTGTTAATACTGTCAAATTTGACACAAATGTCAACTGTCAAAACTGTCAAATTTAACGTAACTGGGCATTTTTTTATCTAAATATCAAATTTATGACGTAAATGTCTTTTGTCAACTGTCAATACTGTCAAATTTGACGTAAATGTCAACTGTCAAAACTGTCAAATTTAACGTAACTGGGCATTTTTTTTATCTAAATGTCAAATTTATGACGTAAATGTCATTTGTCAATACCCTCAAATTTGACATAAACGTTCTTTTTTTTGACCCAAATGTCATTTTTCAACTGTCAAAATCAACTTATTTGACGTAAATGTCAAATGTCATTTTAAATTTTTTTTTTTTTAACATTTCTGACCCATTTCTTGATACATTAATCGTTCTTCTTTTGTTTTTTATATGACGTAAATGTTAAACGTCAATATTAAGATAGTTTTTTTTTTGACATATTTGACGTAAATGTCAAACGTCATTCTTAAAATATTTATTTCCATATTTCTGACGTATTTCTTGATGCATTAATCGTTCTTCCGTTGTTTTTATTTGACATACATGTCAAACGTCATTATTTATTTTTGACATATTTGACGTAAGTGTCAAATGTCAATTTTTTTCTCCAAACGTCACTATTTTTGACATATTTGACGTAAATGTCAATCTTCTTTTTTTAATTTTATTATCGAAAAGGGTTAAAAAAAAATAAACTGGATATTTCTAAGCATTGTGAAAATTAAAAATATAGAGTAAGATATATCTAGAAAGAGCAAGTAGATATAAACATTTTAGTATCGTCTTTAAAAAAAAAAAAAAAAAAAAAAAAATAAATAAATAAAAAAATGTTGTAGTGTCATTGGCGTGCTTATAGAAATTATATATTCGATATTTCGTACTGTTTTTTTGTGGATTTTATTGGATAGTTCTTTTGCGGATTTAATTAATCGGAACACCCTGTGTGTATCGATAAAAAATAATTATCAGTTCGTTTTTTTCTTGGTGTATATATGAAATTAATACAGTCTGGTATAATTTTTTTTTTAGTTGAATGTTATTCAACCGTCAAATCTAAACGCAATTTGACAGCTGTCAAACGTCAAATTTTCGATATTTCGTTACTTAACCTCGTTTTTTAAATGTCACACGTCAAAACTGTCAAATATGACATAATTGTACATTTTTTGATGTCAATGTGCATTTGAACTGTCAAAATTTAAAGCATTTGACAAAATGTACAAATTTCAAAATTTTACCTTTTCTTAACATTATCAAAACATATAAAAGTCAAAATTGATAAATTTTCTCTTTTAATGTCAACTGTCAATTCGTAAACGTCAATTTTTTTAAATTTAAATGTCAGTTGTCTATTCCAATTCGTCAAAAAAATCGTCAAATTGATTATTTTTAATGTCGACTGTCAAAAATGTCGATTTATACTTTTATCTGTCAAATCATGTAAAAGTCTAATTTTATCAAAATAGATACTTAAATGACATTTTTTAACTGTCAAAATCAACTTTTTCATCGGAATGTCAAATTAATTGACGTAAATGTCACTTGTCAACTGTCAAATTATAAAAATGTCAAAACTGTTAAATTTAACATAAACGTGCATTTTTTGAAGAAAACGTCATATTTCAACTGTCAAAATCAAAATATATGACGAAATGTCAAATTAATTGACGTAAATGTCAAAACTGTCAAATTTGACAGTAACGTGCATTTTTTGACCAAAACGTCATTTTTCAACTGTCAGTCAAAATATTTGACCAAATGTCAAATTACTTGACGGAAATGTCAAAACTGTCAAATTTGACATAATCGTGCTTTTTTTCACCTAAACGTCATTTTTTCAGCTGTCAAGGTCAAAATATTTAACGAAATGTCAAATTAATTAACTTAAATGTCAAATTTGACAGAAACTAGAATTTTTTTTACCCGAACGTCATTTTTTCAGCTGTCAAAGTCAAAATATTTGACCAAATGTCAAATTAATTGACGTAAATGTCAAAACTGTCAAATTTGACAGAAATGTGTATTTTTGATCAAAACGTCATTTTTCAACTGTCAAAGTCAAAATATTTGATAAAAGGTCAAATTAATTGGCGTAAATGTCAAATTTGACAGAAATGTGCATTTTTTTACCTAAATGTCATTTTTCAACTGTCAAAATCAAAATATTTGACAAAGTGTCAAATTTATGACGTAAATGTCATCTGTCAAAACTGTCAAATTTGACGTAATTGCGCAATTTTCCATCCAAACGTCATTTTTCAACCGTTAAAATTTTTGATGAAATGTAAAAAGTTATGACGTAAATGTCATTTGTCAACTTTCAAATTCGACATAAACGTACTTTTTTTGACCCAAATGTCATTTTTCAATTGTCAAAACTGTCAAATTTGACGTAACTGGGCATTTTTTTATCTAAATGTCAAATTTATGACGTAAATGTCATTTGTCAACTGTCAATACTGTCAAATTTGACATAAACGTTCTTTTTTTTGACCCAAATGTCATTTGTCAACTGTCAAAGTCAATATTTTTGACGAAATGTCAAATTTATGACGTAAATGTGCATTTTTCTCCGTGTATATATTAAAATGGTGTAAATTAATAGACTGAGAGAAATAAATAAAATTATACCGAATATCAAAAAAATTTTTATTAATGTACGCAAAAGAGTAAAAATGAAATCCCGAAAAAAAAATTTCTTGATGTAAAAAAATTACCATTTTTTTTTTAGTGTATAAACAAGGACAGTGTTTTATATATATAAAAAAATATATAATTTTTCCTCGTGTACATATATAGTCAAAAAAATAATTTAAACAAATCTAATTTTATTTTTTCGCGTGTATATAAAATTTAAATCTACAATTCATTTTTTCTTAGTGTATATATAAATATATAAAAAAAAAATAACCGATAGGAAATTTTTTTTAACTGTATATAGTTGGCTAAAAAAAATAAAAAAATAAAACAACGTCGCTTGTAGAAATAAATTCGCTTCCATTTTTTTTATTAATCCACTGTCCAATTATTATTATTATTATTATTATTTTAACGAAACAGTACGAAGTATATATGAGATTTTTAGATTAAAAAAAAAATCCACTAAAATTAATTTCGCTATATTCGATTTTGTCCTCTATTTATTTATCTATTAGAAAAAATACGAATTTTCTTGCACTATTTTATTGCTTTTTTTTCAAGCTTTAAAATATATCGACAAAATTCCGTATTTTATTTTTTTTTGTATCGTTTTTAAACCAAACTGCCGATATAGAAATATATCAATACAAATTTGACGTCACTGTCAAGTTCCATTTGACATTGTCATACGTCATTTGTCGCTGTCAAGCTTCATTTTTCGCTGTCAAACGTCATTTTTCGCTGTCAGAATTCATTTATCGCTGTCAGAATTCATTTATCGCTATCAGACTTCATTTTTCACTGTCAAACGTCATTTGTCGCTGTCAGACTTCATTTTTCACTGTCAAACGTCATTTGTCGCTGTCAGACTTCATTTGTAAATGTCAAACGTCATTTGTCACTGTCAAGCTTCATTTGTCAGTGTCAAACGTCATTTTTCGCTGTCAAATGTCACTTGTCACGTGTCGATGTCAAAAAAAACGATACCGAAAAGAGATTTTAACGGTTATTTTTTAAAAAAATTTTGTATTTAAAAAAAAAGTGGAAGAATAACAACCTGTAAATATTATTTATTATTGAATGTAAATTCGCTCGAAATGGAAACAAAACAAAAAAAAAACTGAAAAAAAAAACAGCAATATTTTGAAAAAAAAAAGAAAAAAAAAACCTTGAGCGATCGTTTTTTTTTTTTTTTTTTTCGAAAGTTTCTCAAAATTCCAATTTTTCAGTTACCTTTTTCTCTATAAAATAATAATTTTTTTCTTGTACGGAATTTGCGTAACTTTTGATAATTTCCAGTGGCGTACGCACCCGCCGGAATAATTCCTACCGCTATATAAAAAATTTAATTTAAGATTAAAACTTGGATATATTTATTTTGTACATTTTTCTTGTTGCGCCACTGACTTGGTAGGGTTATTGTTTGTTACGAAAGATGGCGGCATCTTCCAAATATTTTTTATACTTGCGAAAAACCATATATATATATATATATATATAAATATATATATGATTTTTTTTTTCTTTTTGTAAAAGGAACACGCATACATATAAAAAAAAGCCATTTTTTTCTAAAAATATTCATTTTTTTATGTAACAAATCAATGTTTTGAAGAAATGTAAAATACAAATTGTACTCGTTATATATTTAGGTAATAAATATAAGTGAAAAATTAATTAGTGTTTTCTTCTTTTTTTTTCAAACCTCTAAGAATATCCTCAAATTAAACATTTTCCTGGACTATAATGAAAAAAATTATTCGAGACTAATTTTCCTGGACCATAACATGATTTTCATTTTTTTAATAATTTTCCTGGGCTATAACATGTTTTCCATTTTTTATAACTCATTTTCCTGGACTATTACATGATTTTCATTTTTTTTAAATAATTTTCTTGGACTATAATTTAAACTATTTATTCCAGAATAAATTTCCTGGACTATAACATTGTTTTTTTTTTAACTAATTTTCCTGGACTATAATTAAAAATATTTATTCTAGAATAAATTTCCTGGACTATAACATTGTTTTTTTTTTAACTAATTTTCCTGGACTATAATTAAAAATATTTATTCTAGAATAATTTTCCTGGACTATAACATTCTTTTTATTTTTTTAAACTAATTTTCCTGGACTATAATTAAAAATATTTATTCCAGAATAAATTTCCTGGACTATTACATTGTTTTTATTTTTTTAAACTAATTTTCCCGGACTATAATTAAAAATATTTATTCTAGAATAAATTTCCTAGACTATAACATTCTTTTTATTTTTTTTAAACTAATTTTCCTGGACTATAATTAAAAATATTTATTCTAGAATAAATTTCCTGGACTATAACATTCTTTTTATTTTTTTTAAACTAATTTTCCTGGACTAGAATTAAAAATATTTATTCTAGAATAAATTTCCTGGACTATAACATTCTTTTTATTTTTTTAAACTAATTTTCCTGGACTATAATTAAAAATATTTATTCCAGAATAAATTTCCTGGACTATTACATTATTTTTATTTTTTTTAAACTAATTTTCCTGGACTATAATTAAAATTATTTATTCTTGAATAAATTTTCTGGACTATAACATTCTTTTTATTTTTTTGAAACTAATTTTCCTGGACTATAATTAAAAATATTTATTCTAGAATAAATTTCCTGGACTATGACATTCTTTTTATTTTTTTAAACTAATTTTCCTGGACTATAATTAAAAATATTTATTCCAGAATAAATTTCCTGGACTATTACATTGTTTTTATTTTTTTTAAACTAATTTTCCTGGACTATAATTAAAATTATTTATTCTTGAATAAATTTCCTGGACTAACATTATTATTATTTTTTTGAAACTAATTTTCCTGGACTATAATTAAAAATATTTATTCCTGAATAAATTTCCTGGACTATAACATTCTTTTTATTTTTTTAAACTAATTTTCCTGGACTATAATTAAAAATATTTATTCCAGAATAAATTTCCTGGACTATTACATTATTTTTATTTTTTTTAAACTAATTTTCCTGGACTATAATTAAAATTATTTATTCTTGAATAAATTTCCTGGACTATAACATTATTATTATTTTTTTGAAACTAATTTTCCTGGACTATAATTAAAAATATTTATTCCGGAATAAATTTCCTGGACTATAACATTATTTTTATTTTTTTAAAACTATTTTTCCTGGACTTTAATTAAAAATATTTATTCCAGAATAAATTTCCTGGACTATTACATTATTTTTATTTTTTTTAAACTAATTTTCCTGGACTATAATTAAAATTATTTATTCTTGAATAAATTTCCTGGACTATAACATTATTATTATTTTTTTGAAACTAATTTTCCTGGACTATAATTAAAAATATTTATTCCAGATTAAATTTCCTGGACTATAACATTATTTTTATTTTTTTTTAAACTAATTTTCCCGGACTATAATTAAAAATATTTATTCTAGAATAAATTTCCTGGACTATAACATTCTTTTTATTTTTTTTAAACTAATTTTCCTGGACTATAATTAAAAATATTTATTCTAGAATAAATTTCCTGGACTATAACATTCTTTTTTATTTTTTTAAACTATTTTTCCTGGACTTTAATTAAAAATATTTATTCCTGAATAAATTTCCTGGACTATTACATTATTTTTATTTTTTTTAAACTAATTTTCCTGGACTATAATTAAAATTATTTATTCTTGAATAAATTTCCTGGACTATAACATTATTATTATTTTTTTGAAACTAATTTTCCTGGACTATAATTAAAAATATTTATTCCAGATTAAATTTCCTGGACTATAACATTATTTTTATTTTTTTTTAAACTAATTTTCCCGGACTATAATTAAAAATATTTATTCTAGAATAAATTTCCTGGACTATAACATTCTTTTTATTTTTTTTAAACTAATTTTCCTGGACTATAATTAAAAATATTTATTCTAGAATAAATTTCCTGGACTATAACATTCTTTTTTATTTTTTTAAACTAATTTTCCTGGACTATAATTAAAAATATTTATTCCTGAATAAATTTCCTGGACTATAACATTATTTTTATTTTTTTTAAACTAATTTTCCTGGACTATAATTAAAAATATTTATTCCTGAATAAATTTCCTGGACTATAACATTATTTTTATTTTTTTTAAACTAATTTTCCTGGACTATAATTAAAAATATTTATTCCTGAATAAATTTCCTGGACTATAACATTATTTTTATTTTTTTTAAACTAATTTTCCTGGACTATAATTAAAAATATTTATTCCTGAATAAATTTCCTGGACTATAACATTATTTTTATTTTTTTTAAACTAATTTTCCTGGACTATAATAAAAAATATTCATTCCAGAATAAATTTCCTGGACTATAACATTATTTTTATTTTTTTAAACTAATTTTCCTGGCCTATAATTAAAAATATTCATTCCAGAATAAATTTCCTGGACTATAACATTGTTTTTATTTTTTTAAACTAATTTTCCTGGACTATAATAAAAAATATTCATTCCAGAATAAATTTCCTGGACTATAACATTCTTTTTATTTTTTTTAAACTAATTTTCCTGGACTATAATTAAAAATATTCATTCCAGAATAAATTTCCTGGACTATAACATTGTTTTTATTTTTTTTAAACTCATTTTCCTGGACTAACATGCTTTTCATTTTTTAAACTAATTTTCCTGGACATGATTTTGTATATTTAAAACCAGTTTTCCTGGACTATAATTAAAAAAAAAGTATTTGAAAATAATTTTCCCAAGCCATAACAGGATTTTCATTTTTTTAACTAAATTTCCTGGTCTATAATTAAAAAAATAATCATTCGAGAATAATTTTTCTTTACTAAAACATGATTTTGTATATTTAAAACTAATTTTCCATACGAAATTAATTTTCCTGAGCTATAACATGATTTTCATTTATTTTTAATTTATTTTCCTGGACTATTATAAAAAAAATTATTCGAAAATGATTTTCCCGGGCTATAATAAAAAAATCATTCGAGTATAATTTTCATGTTATATAACACTAATTTTCCTGAACTAATTAAAAAATAAATTTCCTTGACTTACATGATTTTCATTTTTTTTTTTAATAATTTTCTTGGACTATTACATGATTTTCATTTTTCAAACCAATTTTCCTGGACTATAATAAATAGATTATCATTCCAGAATAATTTTCCCGGACTATAACATGATTTTCATTGTTTTAAACTAATTCTCCTGGACTGTAATAAAAAAATAAGTATTTGAGATAATTTTCCTGGACTATTACATGATTTTCATTTTTTTAAACCAATTTTCCTGGACTATAATAAAAATAAGTATTCATTCCAGAATAATTTTCCTGGACTATAACATGATTTTCATTTTTTATAAATAAATTTCCCTGGACTATAATAAAAATATTCGTTCCAGAATAATTTTCCTGGACAATTACATAATTTTCATTTTTTTAAACCAATTTTCCTGGACTATAACATGAATTTCATTTTTTATATACTAATTTTCCTGGACTATTACATAATTTTTATTTTTTAAAACCAATTTTCCTGGACTAAAATAAAAATAAATATTCATTCCAGAATAATTTTCCTGGACTATAACATGATTTTCATTTTTTATAAACCAATTTCCCTGGACTATAAGAAAAAATATTCGTTCCAGAATAATTTTCCTGGACAATTACATAATTTTCATTTTTTTAAACTAATTTTACTGGACTATTACATGACTTTCATTTTTTTAACTAATTTTCCTAGATTATAATAAAAAAATATTCATTCCAGAATAATCTCCTGGACCATTAGATGGTTTTAATTTATTTAAACTAATTTTCCTGGACCATGGTAAAAAGTAATAATCATTCTAGCATAATTTTCCTGGACTATAACATTATTTTCATTTTTATACTAATTTTCCTGGACTGTAATAAAAAAAGATTTTCCTGGACTGTAACGTGATTTTAAATATTTTTTTGGACCAAGATGATTTTCATTTTTTGTAATTTATTTTCCTTGAAATTCTTATGTCAAAATACTGACATTTGACACTTTTATTGTGTCAAAGGACTGACATTTGACACTTTTATTGTGTCAAATGATTGACATTTGACATTGAATCGATATCTGACAAGCTGATTTAAATTTATCAGAGGTTTGTTTGCTTGGAATCACTTTTTGACAAGAATGATATTTGTGACGTCATAACTTGTCTATTAAAATTACATTAGGAAATGTACAAAATATTATTAATTATGGGGATTTTCTGTTCTGACATTCTTTATTCCCTCTATATGCTAATGCCCTTTTGTCGTTGTCAATGTACAAAATTTTTCTTTACATGTTTATTCTACGTCACAATTATAATTAATACAAAGGTGTTAAATTCATGAAGTGGCCTCTGTTGAAAAGCCATTTTGTTACGCGAATATTAAATACTTGACGTGGAGTTATCGGGAGACAAATATTCCATATTACGCGCATGCGCATGCGTCCCAAATGTCAGATTAGATGTTTTTCGATTATTTAAACTAAAAAAGAAAACTACTGTTCAAACCAAACCGGGAATGATTGTTTATAAAAAATTATATTTATTTCTTAAAACGAAATTATTTTTATGGAATATTTGTCTCTCAATAGGCGTTCCTAATATTTAAGATATGTAGCGTGCTGTCATCGACGCCATTTTTAGTCCACAATAAAAGTTTTTTTCCTACTACCAAACTCTAGGCTGAGTTCGAAAAGTAGATTCGAGTACACTCGATTGACACTAGCATTTAGAAAACTCTAAGATGATCAGTCTAACGTTACACTATACAGTTCGAAAACTACACTACACTACACTTTTGACTGACAAGAATAACAACCTTTGACTAAATACTACGCGTTCGAAAATAAGTCACACGAGCGAGACAACCGAATCGCACAAACGTCACATCATGGAATAAAAATGATCTATCGGAACGTACCCCTTTTCGTATTCAGTCTCTTTCTCTCTCTAATACATTGACAGCCCTATAACTGAAGACGATAGATTTCATTAGTAGATGGCGCCACTAAAGTAAAATTAAAAAAAATTAACTTTATTAAGACGTATTTGTAAACAATAGAAAAATAGTTTAAAAATTAATAAATAATATAACATTAAGTGGAATATTAGTTTCGCTCGGTGGAACTCGATGGGTCTTCAAAATGGCGGATACACAACACAAATGTATTATCCACTCTGGATGTGCCTGTTTAACCGGCACCGGATACATAAATAGTATTTCTTATTTTCTTTTTCCAGTACAATAATATACATAGTGAGATCATTAATTATTGCCTTTTAATTCAATTATAAAAAACTAAGTTATAAACGTTATTTACTTTCATTTCAAACTTTTCGATGCGTTCGGAATTGCCACAAAATCAGATAACGAAATAAATTTGAATAAATTGATATTTTTTGTACATATTATTGGATATCGATTATTGATTATAGGGATGATTAGAATTACGCTAAAATAAAATATAATGGATAAACAATGGCGGATATCGCTTACTCTTTATAATTTTTAATACCTATTAGACATTGGATAAAAGATGGCGGATATCGCTTACTCTTTATAATTTTTGATAATTATTAGACATTGGATAAACAATGGCGGTTGTTTGTCA
The DNA here is from genome assembly GCA_963243735.1 of Neocrepidodera transversa. Taxonomy (NCBI): domain Eukaryota; kingdom Metazoa; phylum Arthropoda; class Insecta; order Coleoptera; family Chrysomelidae; genus Neocrepidodera; species Neocrepidodera transversa. The sequence goes on from OY725356.1 coordinate 14,099,656, forward strand.
ATTACTGTCTCTATTGTCGGCGACGGTAAATTTGTTTTCAAAATAAGAATCTAATTTAAATTTTTGTTCCATTGCCTCATTTATTTCTTAAAAAATATAACACCACCAGAAACCATCAAAACAAGCATAATTAACAAATTATATTAAAATTATTATTCGTTCGAAGCCACTACTTCGGCTCTGAGCCGTTCGGCCAAAGTTTTACGCAACTGCAGTTGCTGATGTTCGACGCTCGGTTTCGTTCCAGTCAAAACGGCCTCGGCCGCTTTAGCTGACTTCGGTCTACCCTTCGATTTCGAACCGGAACTAGACGAATCCAACTGTTTACGTCTCGCCTCTTTTTTCAACGCCACGAGCTTATCGCGCTGCGCTCGCAAGTATTCTTGACGTTTTTTCAGTTCGACCGCATCGATCTTTCAACAAAAAAAAAACATAGTCACTTGTCAACGTCAAATGTCAATATAAATTTATCACTTGTCAACGTCAATAGTGTCATATGTCAAAATATGTGTCAAACTGTCACTAATGACGTCATTATTACCTCTTTTTTATTTTTGTCGTCCATTTTCACTTCTTGAATTTGAGCTGTCACTATTTCCGTGTTTCTTTTTGGTAATTCGAATGACACGGAAGGTTTCAGATGTTTTTCTAAAATATAAGAGAAAAAATACAAAAATTTCTAGTATCTAAAAAAACATACCTTTGGTTTCCTCCAAGGTTTTTTCCAATTTTTCTTTCTCTTCTAAAAACGTTTCAACTTTAATCGGGGAAGATGGCGGTTCTTCAGGGCCGGTAGTAAAATTTCTAAAAAACAAAAGACAGACATTTGACATTCTTATGTCAAATGAGTGACATTTGACATTATATTATGTCAAAATAGTGACATTTGACGTAATATAACGTGATATTTGACATTTTTATGACATTTGACATTATTTATGACATACTTAGCTACTTCATCCATGACGTCCTTTTCTAAACTGGACGATTTTTCGATGGTGACGGGAATTTGTCGTACGTTGTCGTTTTCTTTTCCTTTCGGTACGAACGATTGCGGAGTGATGCCGTATTTCTTTTCTATGAGTTCTAAAGCTTGAAGTTGCAGTTCGACGTTTCTTTGAGCCATCATTTTTTTGAACATTTCGTAGTCGTTGGCCGCCCAAACTTGTTCGAAAGAATTCTAGTAATAAAATATAGATGTGTCAATTAGTTATTTGTCAACGTCATATAGTTATTTGTTAATGTCAATTGTCATTTGTCAACGTCACTTGTCAACGTCAAACGGATCATTATTGAAAACTTTTCATGGAATTTTTTGAATAATTTTATAGAGAGATTTACTTACTGGGTCAAAGGCCACCTGATAGTAATTTCTCAATGGTCACTTGTCAATGTCAAATAGTAACTTGTCAATTTTCAATTGTCATTTGTCAACGTTAGTTATCAATGTCATTTGTTAACGTCAAAGGTTTTTTTTTTGGTTTCTTTGAACAATTTTGTGGTAGAGAGATATTTACTACTTACTGGGTCAAAGGCCACCTGATATTGTTTGCTTTCCTTGCATGCGTTTTCGAATTGTTCTGAATTTATTCCGATGTCTTCCATGAATGTTCCAAGCATAAAATCCACCTAAAAATAATTTGTTTATAAATTTATATTTAAGTTTTTATCGAGCGACGTTGCCAAAGTTTTCAAAAATTTCCCTAAATCTGGGGATTTTTTTATAAAATTATAAATTGCTAAAAAAAGGGCAAAATTGTGTTAATTTAACTTAAATTTATATTCAACTGTTTTTATACAAAAAATTCCATCCAACTTGGTCATTTTTATTTTTATAAAAATGTCCAGATTTAGGGAAATTTTTGGAAACTGGCAACGTCGCCCGAAAATTTTTTCCAGTTTTTTTCAATTTTTTAAATCTTATCAAAAACTCCAGATTTAGGAAAATTTTTGGAAACTTTGGCAACGTCGCCGGAAGTTTTTTTTTCAATTATTCATTTTTTTCAATTTTTCATCTTTTAAAAAATCCCCAGATTTAGGGAAATTTTTGGAAACTTTGGCAACGTCGCCGGATGTTTTTTTTCAATTATTCATTTTTTTTCAATTTTTCATCTTTTAAAAAATCCCCAGATTTAGGGAAATTTTTGGAAACTTTGGCAACGTCGCCGGAAGTTTTTTTTTCAATTTTTTATCATATAAAAAATCCCCAGATTTAGGGAAATTTTTGGAAACTTTGGCAACGTCGCCGGATGTTTTTTTTCAATTATTCATTTTTTTTCAATTTTTCATCTTTTAAAAAATCCCCAGATTTAGGGAAATTTTTGGAAACTTTGGCAACGTCGCCGGAAGTTTTTTTTTTTCAATTTTTCATCTTATAAAAAATCCCCAGATTTAGGGAAATTTTTGGAAACTTTGGCAACGTCGCCGGAAGTTTTTTTTTCAATTTTTTATCATATAAACAATCCCCAGATTTAGGGAAATTTTTGGAAACTTTGGCAACGTCGCCGGATGTTTTTTTTTCAATTTTTCATCTTATAAAAAATCCCCAGATTTAGGGAAATTTTTGGAAACTTTGGCAACGTCGCCGGATGTTTTTTTTTCAATTTTTCATCTTATAAAAAATCCCCAGATTTAGGGAAATTTTTGGAAACTTTGGCAACGTCGCCGGAAGTTTTTTTTTTCAATTTTTCATCTTATAAAAAATCCCCAGATTTAGGGAAATTTTTGGAAACTTTGGCAACGTCGCCGGATGTTTTTTTTTCAATTTTTCATCTTATAAAAAATCCCCAGATTTAGGGAAATTTTTGGAAACTTTGGCAACGTCGCCGGAAGTTTTTTTTTTCAATTTTTCATCTTATAAAAAATCCCCAGATTTAGGGAAATTTTTGGAAACTTTGGCAACGTCGCGGAAGTTTTTTTTCAATTTTTTATCATATAAAAAATCCCCAGATTTAGGGAAATTTTTGGAAACTTTGGCAACGTCGCCGGATGTTTTTTTTTCAATTTTTTATCATATAAAAAATCCCCAGATTTAGGGAAATTTTTGGAAACTTTGGCAACGTCGTCGGAAGTTTTTTTTTCAATTTTTTATCATATAAAAAATCCCCAGATTTAGGGAAATTTTTGGAAACTTTAGCAACGTCGCCGGATGTTTTTTTTTCAATTTTTCATCTTATAAAAAATCCCCAGATTTAGGGAAATTTTTGGAAACTTTGGCAACGTCGCGGAAGTTTTTTTTCAATTTTTTATCATAAAAAAAATCCCCAGATTTAGGGAAATTTTTGGAAACTTTGGCAACGTCGCCGGAAGTTTTTTTTTCAATTTTTTATCATATAAAAAATCCCCAGATTTAGGGAAATTTTTGGAAACTTTGGCAACGTCGCCGGATGTTTTTTTTTCAATTTTTCATCTTATAAAAAATCCCCAGATTTAGGGAAATTTTTGGAAACTTTGGCAACGTCGCCGGATGTTTTTTTTTCAATTTTTCATCTTATAAAAAATCCCCAGATTTAGGGAAATTTTTGGAAACTTTGGCAACGTCGCCGGATGTTTTTTTTTCAATTTTTCATCTTATAAAAAATCCCCAGATTTAGGGAAATTTTTGGAAACTTTGGCAACGTCGCCGGATGTTTTTTTTTCAATTTTTCATCTTATAAAAAATCCCCAGATTTAGGGAAATTTTTGGAAACTTTGGCAACGTCGCCGGATGTTTTTTTTTCAATTTTTCATCTTATAAAAAATCCCCAGATTTAGGGAAATTTTTGAAAACTTTGGCAACGTCGCCGGAAGTTTTTTTTTTCAATTTTTCATCTTATAAAAAATCCCCAGATTTAGGGAAATTTTTGGAAACTTTGGCAACGTCGCCGGAAGTTTTTTTTTCAATTTTTCATCCAATAAAAAATCCCCAGATTTAGGGAAAATTTTGGAAACTGGCAACGTCGCCGGAAGTTTTTTTTCCAATTTTTTATCATATAAAAAGTCCCCAGATTTAGGGAATTTTTGGAAACTTTGGCAACGTCGCCGGAAGTTTTTTTTTTCAATTTTTCATCTTATAAAAAATCCCCAGATTTAGGGAAATTTTTGGAAACTTTGGCAACGTCGCCGGATGTTTTTTTTCAATTATTCATTTTTTTTCAATTTTTCATCTTTTAAAAAATCCCCAGATTTAGGGAAATTTTTGGAAACTTTGGCAACGTCGCCGGAAGTTTTTTTTTTCAATTTTTTATCATATAAAAAATCCCCAGATTTAGGGAAATTTTTGGAAACTTTGGCAACGTCGCCGGAAGTTTTTTTTTCAATTTTTCATCCAATAAAAAATCCCCAGATTTAGGGAAAATTTTGGAAACTGGCAACGTCGCCGGAAGTTTTTTTTCCAATTTTTTATCATATAAAAAGTCCCCAGATTTAGGGAATTTTTGGAAACTTTGGCAACGTCGCCGGAAGTTTTTTTTTTCAATTTTTCATCTTATAAAAAATCCCCAGATTTAGGGAAATTTTTGGAAACTTTGGCAACGTCGCCGGATGTTTTTTTTCAATTATTCATTTTTTTTCAATTTTTCATCTTTTAAAAAATCCCCAGATTTAGGGAAATTTTTGGAAACTTTGACAACGTCGCCGGAAGTTTTTTTTTTTCAATTTTTCATCTTATAAAAAATCCCCAGATTTAGGGAAATTTTTGGAAACTTTGGCAACGTCGCCGGAAGTTTTTTTTTTCAATTTTTTATCATATAAAAAATCCCCAGATTTAGGGAAATTTTTGGAAACTTTGGCAACGTCGCCGGATGTTTTTTTTTCAATTTTTTATCATATAAAAAATCCCCAGATTTAGGGAAATTTTTGGAAACTTTGGCAACGTCGCGGAAGTTTTTTTTTCAATTTTTTATCATATAAAAAATCCCCAGATTTAGGGAAATTTTTGGAAACTTTGGCAACGTCGCCGGATGTTTTTTTTTCAATTTTTTATCATATAAAAAATCCCCAGATTTAGGGAAATTTTTGGAAACTTTGGCAACGTCGCCGGAAGTTTTTTTTTCAATTTTTTATCATATAAAAAATCCCCAGATTTAGGGAAATTTTTGGAAACTTTGGCAACGTCGCCGGATGTTTTTTTTCAATTATTCATTTTTTTTCAATTTTTCATCTTTTAAAAAATCCCCAGATTTAGGGAAATTTTTGGAAACTTTGGCAACGTCGTCGGATGTTTTTTTTTCAATTTTTCATCTTATAAAAAATCCCCAGATTTAGGGAAATTTTTGGAAACTTTGGCAACGTCGCCGGAAGTTTTTTTTTTCAATTTTTTATCATATAAACAATCCCCAGATTTAGGGAAATTTTTGGAAACTTTGGCAACGTCGCCGGATGATTTTTTTTCAATTTTTTATCTTATAAAAAATCCTCAGATTTAGGGAAATTTTTGGAAACTTTGGCAACGTCGCCGGATGTTTTTTTTTCAATTTTTCATCTTATAAAAAATCCCCAGATTTAGGGAAATTTTTGGAAACTTTGGCAACGTCGCCGGAAGTTTTTTTTTTCAATTTTTCATCTCATAAAAAATCCCCAGATTTAGGGAAATTTTTGGAAACTTTGGCAACGTCGCCGGATGTTTTTTTTTCAATTTTTCATCTTATAAAAAATCCCCAGATTTAGGGAAATTTTTGGAAACTTTGGCAACGTCGCGGAAGTTTTTTTTTCAATTTTTTATCATATAAAAAATCCCCAGATTTAGGGAAATTTTTGGAAACTTTGGCAACGTCGCCGGATGTTTTTTTTTCAATTTTTTATCATATAAAAAATCCCCAGATTTAGGGAAATTTTTGGAAACTTTGGCAACGTCGCCGGAAGTTTTTTTTTCAATTTTTTATCATATAAACAATCCCCAGATTTTGGAAAATTTTTGGAAACTTTGGCAACGTCGCCGGATGTTTTTTTTTCAATTTTTCATCTTATAAAAAATCCCCAGATTTAGGGAAATTTTTGGAAACTTTGGCAACGTCGCCGGAAGTTTTTTTTTTCAATTTTTCATCTCATAAAAAATCCCCAGATTTAGGGAAATTTTTGGAAACTTTGGCAACGTCGCCGGATGTTTTTTTTTCAATTTTTCATCTTATAAAAAATCCCCAGATTTAGGGAAATTTTTGGAAACTTTGGCAACGTCGCGGAAGTTTTTTTTTCAATTTTTTATCATATAAAAAATCCCCAGATTTAGGGAAATTTTTGGAAACTTTGGCAACGTCGCCGGATGTTTTTTTTTCAATTTTTTATCATATAAAAAATCCCCAGATTTAGGGAAATTTTTGGAAACTTTGGCAACGTCGCGGAAGTTTTTTTTTCAATTTTTTATCATATAAAAAATCCCCAGATTTAGGGAAATTTTTGGAAACTTTGGCAACGTCGCCGGATGTTTTTTTTTCAATTTTTTATCATATAAAAAATCCCCAGATTTAGGGAAATTTTTGGAAACTTTGGCAACGTCGTCGGAAGTTTTTTTTTCAATTTTTTATCATATAAAAAATCCCCAGATTTAGGGAAATTTTTGGAAACTTTGGCAACGTCGCCGGATGTTTTTTTTTCAATTTTTTATCATATAAAAAATCCCCAGATTTAGGGAAATTTTTGGAAACTTTGGCAACGTCGCGGAAGTTTTTTTTTCAATTTTTTATCATATAAAAAATCCCCAGATTTAGGGAAATTTTTGGAAACTTTGGCAACGTCGCCGGATGTTTTTTTTTCAATTTTTTATCATATAAAAAATCCCCAGATTTAGGGAAATTTTTGGAAACTTTGGCAACGTCGCCGGAAGTTTTTTTTTCAATTTTTTATCATATAAACAATCCCCAGATTTAGGAAAATTTTTGGAAACTGGCAACGTCGCCGGAAGTTTTTTTTCCAATTTTTTATCATATAAAAAGTCCCCAGATTTAGGGAATTTTTGGAAACTTTGGCAACGTCGCCGGAAGTTTTTTTTTTTCAATTTTTCATCTTATAAAAAATCCCCAGATTTAGGGAAATTTTTGGAAACTTTGGCAACGTCGCCGGAAGTTTTTTTTCCAATTTTTTATCATATAAAAAGTCCCCAGATTTAGGGAATTTTTGGAAACTTTGGCAACGTCGCCGGAAGTTTTTTTTTTTCAATTTTTCATCTTATAAAAAATCCCCAGATTTAGGGAAATTTTTGGAAACTTTGGCAACGTCGCCGGAAGTTTTTTTTTTCAATTTTTCATCTTATAAAAAATCCCCAGATTTAGGGAAATTTTTGGAAACTTTGGCAACGTCGCCGGAAGTTTTTTTTTCAATTTTTTATCATATAAACAATCCCCAGATTTAGGGAAATTTTTGGATACTTTGGCAACGTCGCCGGATGTTTTTTTTTCAATTTTTCATCTTATAAAAAATCCCCAGATTTAGGGAAAATTTTGGAAACTTTGGCAACGTCGCCGGATGTTTTTTTTTCAATTTTTCATCTTATAAAAAATCCCCAGATTTAGGGAAATTTTTGGAAACTTTGGCAACGTCGCCGGAAGTTTTTTTTTCAATTTTTCATCTTATAAAAAATCCCCAGATTTAGGGAAATTTTTGGAAACTTTGGCAACGTCGCGGAAGTTTTTTTTCAATTTTTTATCATATAAAAAATCCCCAGATTTAGGGAAATTTTTGGAAACTTTGGCAACGTCGCCGGATGTTTTTTTTTCAATTTTTTATCATATAAAAAATCCCCAGATTTAGGGAAATTTTTGGAAACTTTGGCAACGTCGTCGGAAGTTTTTTTTTCAATTTTTTATCATATAAAAAATCCCCAGATTTAGGGAAATTTTTGGAAACTTTAGCAACGTCGCCGGATGTTTTTTTTTCAATTTTTCATCTTATAAAAAATCCCCAGATTTAGGGAAATTTTTGGAAACTTTGGCAACGTCGCGGAAGTTTTTTTTCAATTTTTTATCATAAAAAAAATCCCCAGATTTAGGGAAATTTTTGGAAACTTTGGCAACGTCGCCGGAAGTTTTTTTTTCAATTTTTTATCATATAAAAAATCCCCAGATTTAGGGAAATTTTTGGAAACTTTGGCAACGTCGCCGGATGTTTTTTTTTCAATTTTTCATCTTATAAAAAATCCCCAGATTTAGGGAAATTTTTGGAAACTTTGGCAACGTCGCCGGATGTTTTTTTTTCAATTTTTCATCTTATAAAAAATCCCCAGATTTAGGGAAATTTTTGGAAACTTTGGCAACGTCGCCGGATGTTTTTTTTTCAATTTTTCATCTTATAAAAAATCCCCAGATTTAGGGAAATTTTTGGAAACTTTGGCAACGTCGCCGGATGTTTTTTTTTCAATTTTTCATCTTATAAAAAATCCCCAGATTTAGGGAAATTTTTGGAAACTTTGGCAACGTCGCCGGATGTTTTTTTTTCAATTTTTCATCTTATAAAAAATCCCCAGATTTAGGGAAATTTTTGAAAACTTTGGCAACGTCGCCGGAAGTTTTTTTTTTCAATTTTTCATCTTATAAAAAATCCCCAGATTTAGGGAAATTTTTGGAAACTTTGGCAACGTCGCCGGAAGTTTTTTTTTCAATTTTTCATCCAATAAAAAATCCCCAGATTTAGGGAAAATTTTGGAAACTGGCAACGTCGCCGGAAGTTTTTTTTCCAATTTTTTATCATATAAAAAGTCCCCAGATTTAGGGAATTTTTGGAAACTTTGGCAACGTCGCCGGAAGTTTTTTTTTTTCAATTTTTCATCTCATAAAAAATCCCCAGATTTAGGGAAATTTTTGGAAACTTTGGCAACGTCGCCGGAAGTTTTTTTTTCAATTTTTTATCATATAAAAAATCCCCAGATTTAGGAAAATTTTTGGAAACTTTGGCAACGTCGCCGCAAGTTTTTTTTTTTCAATTTTTCATCTTATAAAAAATCCCCAGATTTAGGGAAATTTTTGGAAACTTTGGCAACGTCGCCGGAAGTTTTTTTTTCAATTTTTCATCCAATAAAAAATCCCCAGATTTAGGGAAAATTTTGGAAACTGGCAACGTCGCCGGAAGTTTTTTTTCCAATTTTTTATCATATAAAAAGTCCCCAGATTTAGGGAATTTTTGGAAACTTTGGCAACGTCGCCGGAAGTTTTTTTTTTCAATTTTTCATCTTATAAAAAATCCCCAGATTTAGGGAAATTTTTGGAAACTTTGGCAACGTCGCCGGATGTTTTTTTTCAATTATTCATTTTTTTTCAATTTTTCATCTTTTAAAAAATCCCCAGATTTAGGGAAATTTTTGGAAACTTTGACAACGTCGCCGGAAGTTTTTTTTTTTCAATTTTTCATCTTATAAAAAATCCCCAGATTTAGGGAAATTTTTGGAAACTTTGGCAACGTCGCCGGAAGTTTTTTTTTTCAATTTTTTATCATATAAAAAATCCCCAGATTTAGGGAAATTTTTGGAAACTTTGGCAACGTCGCCGGATGTTTTTTTTTCAATTTTTTATCATATAAAAAATCCCCAGATTTAGGGAAATTTTTGGAAACTTTGGCAACGTCGCGGAAGTTTTTTTTTCAATTTTTTATCATATAAAAAATCCCCAGATTTAGGGAAATTTTTGGAAACTTTGGCAACGTCGCCGGATGTTTTTTTTTCAATTTTTTATCATATAAAAAATCCCCAGATTTAGGGAAATTTTTGGAAACTTTGGCAACGTCGCCGGAAGTTTTTTTTTCAATTTTTTATCATATAAAAAATCCCCAGATTTAGGGAAATTTTTGGAAACTTTGGCAACGTCGCCGGATGTTTTTTTTCAATTATTCATTTTTTTTCAATTTTTCATCTTTTAAAAAATCCCCAGATTTAGGGAAATTTTTGGAAACTTTGGCAACGTCGTCGGATGTTTTTTTTTCAATTTTTCATCTTATAAAAAATCCCCAGATTTAGGGAAATTTTTGGAAACTTTGGCAACGTCGCCGGAAGTTTTTTTTTTCAATTTTTTATCATATAAACAATCCCCAGATTTAGGGAAATTTTTGGAAACTTTGGCAACGTCGCCGGATGATTTTTTTTCAATTTTTTATCTTATAAAAAATCCTCAGATTTAGGGAAATTTTTGGAAACTTTGGCAACGTCGCCGGATGTTTTTTTTTCAATTTTTCATCTTATAAAAAATCCCCAGATTTAGGGAAATTTTTGGAAACTTTGGCAACGTCGCCGGAAGTTTTTTTTTTCAATTTTTCATCTCATAAAAAATCCCCAGATTTAGGGAAATTTTTGGAAACTTTGGCAACGTCGCCGGATGTTTTTTTTTCAATTTTTCATCTTATAAAAAATCCCCAGATTTAGGGAAATTTTTGGAAACTTTGGCAACGTCGTCGGAAGTTTTTTTTTCAATTTTTTATCATATAAAAAATCCCCAGATTTAGGGAAATTTTTGGAAACTTTGGCAACGTCGCCGGATGTTTTTTTTTCAATTTTTTATCATATAAAAAATCCCCAGATTTAGGGAAATTTTTGGAAACTTTGGCAACGTCGCGGAAGTTTTTTTTTCAATTTTTTATCATATAAAAAATCCCCAGATTTAGGGAAATTTTTGGAAACTTTGGCAACGTCGCCGGATGTTTTTTTTTCAATTTTTTATCATATAAAAAATCCCCAGATTTAGGGAAATTTTTGGAAACTTTGGCAACGTCGCCGGAAGTTTTTTTTTCAATTTTTTATCATATAAACAATCCCCAGATTTTGGAAAATTTTTGGAAACTTTGGCAACGTCGCCGGAAGTTTTTTTTTTTCAATTTTTCATCTTATAAAAAATCCCCAGATTTAGGAAAATTTTTGGAAACTGGCAACGTCGCCGGAAGTTTTTTTTCCAATTTTTTATCATATAAAAAGTCCCCAGATTTAGGGAATTTTTGGAAACTTTGGCAACGTCGCCGGAAGTTTTTTTTTTTCAATTTTTCATCTTATAAAAAATCCCCAGATTTAGGGAAATTTTTGGAAACTTTGGCAACGTCGCCGGAAGTTTTTTTTTTCAATTTTTCATCTTATAAAAAATCCCCAGATTTAGGGAAATTTTTGGAAACTTTGGCAACGTCGCCGGAAGTTTTTTTTTCAATTTTTTATCATATAAACAATCCCCAGATTTAGGGAAATTTTTGGATACTTTGGCAACGTCGCCGGATGTTTTTTTTTCAATTTTTCATCTTATAAAAAATCCCCAGATTTAGGGAAAATTTTGGAAACTTTGGCAACGTCGCCGGATGTTTTTTTTTCAATTTTTCATCTTATAAAAAATCCCCAGATTTAGGGAAATTTTTGGAAACTTTGGCAACGTCGCCGGAAGTTTTTTTTTCAATTTTTTATCATATAAAAAATCCCCAGATTTAGGGAAATTTTTGGAAACTTTGGCAACGTCGCCGGAAGTTTTTTTTTTCAATTTTTCATCTTATAAAAAATCCCCAGATTTAGGGAAATTTTTGGAAACTTTGGCAACGTCGCCGGATGTTTTTTTTTCAATTTTTCATCTTATAAAAAATCCCAGATTTAGGGAAATTTTTGGAAACTTTGGCAACGTCGCCGGAAGTTTTTTTTTTCAATTTTTCATCTTATAAAAAATCCCCAGATTTAGGGAAATTTTTGGAAACTTTGGCAACGTCGCCGGAAGTTTTTTTTTTTCAATTTTTCATCTTATAAAAAATCCCCAGATTTAGGGAAATTTTTGGAAACTTTGGCAACGTCGCGGAAGTTTTTTTTTCAATTTTTTATCATATAGAAAATCCCCAGATTTAGGGAAATTTTTGGAAACTTTGGCAACGTCGCCGGATGTTTTTTTTTCAATTTTTTATCATATAAAAAATCCCCAGATTTAGGGAAATTTTTGGAAACTTTGGCAACGTCGTCGGAAGTTTTTTTTTCAATTTTTTATCATATAAAAAATCCCCAGATTTAGGGAAATTTTTGGAAACTTTGGCAACGTCGCCGGATGTTTTTTTTTCAATTTTTCATCTTATAAAAAATCCCCAGATTTAGGGAAATTTTTGGAAACTTTGGCAACGTCGCGGAAGTTTTTTTTCAATTTTTTATCATATAAAAAATCCCCAGATTTAGGGAAATTTTTGGAAACTAGCAACGTCGCCGGATGTTTTTTTTTCAATTTTTTATCATATAAAAAATCCCCAGATTTAGGGAAATTTTTGGAAACTTTGGCAACGTCGCCGGATGTTTTTTTTTCAATTTTTCATCTTATAAAAAATCCCCAGATTTAGGGAAATTTTTGGAAACTTTGGCAACGTCGCCGGAAGTTTTTTTTTTCAATTTTTCATCTTATAAAAAATCCCCAGATTTAGGGAAATTTTTGGAAACTTTGGCAACGTCGTCGGATGTTTTTTTTTAAATTTTTCATCTTTTAAAAAATCCCCAGATTTAGGGAAATTTTTGGAAACTTTGGCAACGTCGCCGAAAGTTTTTTTTTTCAATTTTTCATCTTATAAAAAATCCCCAGATTTAGGGAAATTTTTGGAAACTTTGGCAACGTCGCCGGATGTTTTTTTTTCAATTTTTCATCTTATAAAAAATCCCCAGATTTAGGGAAATTTTTGAAAACTTTGGCAACGTCGCCGGAAGTTTTTTTTTCAATTTTTCATCTTATAAAAAATCCCCAGATTTAGGGAAATTTTTGGAAACTTTGGCAACGTCGCCGGAAGTTTTTTTTTCAATTTTTTATCATATAAAAAATCCCCAGATTTAGGAAAATTTTTGGAAACTTTGGCAACGTCGCCGGATGTTTTTTTTTTTCAATTTTTCATCTTATAAAAAATCCCCAGATTTAGGGAAAATTTTGGAAACTGGCAACGTCGCCGGAAGTTTTTTTTCCAATTTTTTATCATATAAAAAGTCCCCAGATTTAGGGAATTTTTGGAAACTTTGGCAACGTCGCCGGAAGTTTTTTTTTTTCAATTTTTCATCTTATAAAAAATCCCCAGATTTAGGGAAATTTTTGGAAACTTTGGCAACGTCGCCGGAAGTTTTTTTTTTTCAATTTTTCATCTTATAAAAAATCCCCAGATTTAGGGAAATTTTTGGAAACTTTGACAACGTCGCCGGAAGTTTTTTTTTTCAATTTTTCATCTTATAAAAAATCCCCAGATTTAGGGAAATTTTTGGAAACTTTGGCAACGTCGCCGGAAGTTTTTTTTTCAATTTTTCATCTTATAAAAAATCCCCAGATTTAGGGAAATTTTTGGAAACTTTGGCAACGTCGCGGAAGTTTTTTTTTCAATTTTTTATCATATAAAAAATCCCCAGATTTAGGGAAATTTTTGGAAACTTTGGCAACGTCGCCGGATGTTTTTTTTTCAATTTTTTATCATATAAAAAATCCCCAGATTTAGGGAAATTTTTGGAAACTTTGGCAACGTCGTCGGAAGTTTTTTTTTCAATTTTTTATCATATAAAAAATCCCCAGATTTAGGGAAATTTTTGGAAACTTTGGCAACGTCGCCGGATGTTTTTTTTTCAATTTTTTATCATATAAAAAATCCCCAGATTTAGGGAAATTTTTGGAAACTTTGGCAACGTCGCGGAAGTTTTTTTTTCAATTTTTTATCATATAAAAAATCCCCAGATTTAGGGAAATTTTTGGAAACTTTGGCAACGTCGCCGGATGTTTTTTTTTCAATTTTTTATCATATAAAAAATCCCCAGATTTATTGAAATTTTTGGAAACTTTGGCAACGTCGCCGGATGTTTTTTTTTCAATTTTTCATCTTATAAAAAATCCCCAGATTTAGGGAAATTTTTGGAAACTTTGGCAACGTCGGCGGAAGTTTTTTTTTCAATTTTTTATCATATAAACAATCCCCAGATTTAGGGAAATTTTTGGAAACTTTGGCAACGTCGCCGGATGATTTTTTTTCAATTTTTTATCTTATAAAAAATCCCCAGATTTAGGGAAATTTTTGGAAACTTTGGCAACGTCGCCGGAAGTTTTTTTTTCAATTTTTTATCATATAAAAAATCCCCAGATTTAGGAAAATTTTTGGAAACTTTGGCAACGTCGCCGGAAGTTTTTTTTTTTCAATTTTTCATCTTATAAAAAATCCCCAGATTTAGGGAAATTTTTGGAAACTTTGGCAACGTCGCCGGAAGTTTTTTTTTCAATTTTTCATCCAATAAAAAATCCCCAGATTTAGGGAAAATTTTGGAAACTGGCAACGTCGCCGGAAGTTTTTTTTCCAAATTTTTTATCATATAAAAAGTCCCCAGATTTAGGGAATTTTTGGAAACTTTGGCAACGTCGCCGGAAGTTTTTTTTTTCAATTTTTCATCTTATAAAAAATTCCCAGATTTAGGGAAATTTTTGGAAACTTTGGCAACGTCGCCGGATGTTTTTTTTCAATTATTCATTTTTTTTCAATTTTTCATCTTTTAAAAAATCCCCAGATTTAGGGAAATTTTTGGAAACTTTGACAACGTCGCCGGAAGTTTTTTTTTTTCAATTTTTCATCTTATAAAAAATCCCCAGATTTAGGGAAATTTTTGGAAACTTTGGCAACGTCGCCGGAAGTTTTTTTTTTCAATTTTTTATCATATAAACAATCCCCAGATTTAGGGAAATTTTTGGAAACTTTGGCAACGTCGCCGGATGATTTTTTTTCAATTTTTTATCTTATAAAAAATCCTCAGATTTAGGGAAATTTTTGGAAACTTTGGCAACGTCGCCGGATGTTTTTTTTTCAATTTTTCATCTTATAAAAAATCCCCAGATTTAGGGAAATTTTTGGAAACTTTGGCAACGTCGCCGGAAGTTTTTTTTTTCAATTTTTCATCTTATAAAAAATCCCCAGATTTAGGGAAATTTTTGGAAACTTTGGCAACGTCGCCGGATGTTTTTTTTTCAATTTTTCATCTTATAAAAAATCCCCAGATTTAGGGAAATTTTTGGAAACTTTGGCAACGTCGTCGGAAGTTTTTTTTTCAATTTTTTATCATATAAAAAATCCACAGATTTAGGGAAATTTTTGGAAACTTTGGCAACGTCGCCGGATGTTTTTTTTTCAATTTTTTATCATATAAAAAATCCCCAGATTTAGGGAAATTTTTGGAAACTTTGGCAACGTCGCGGAAGTTTTTTTTTCAATTTTTTATCATATAAAAAATCCCCAGATTTAGGGAAATTTTTGGAAACTTTGGCAACGTCGCCGGATGTTTTTTTTTCAATTTTTTATCATATAAAAAATCCCCAGATTTAGGGAAATTTTTGGAAACTTTGGCAACGTCGCCGGAAGTTTTTTTTTTTCAATTTTTCATCTTATAAAAAATCCCCAGATTTAGGGAAATTTTTGGAAACTTTGGCAACGTCGCCGGAAGTTTTTTTTTCAATTTTTTATCATATAAAAAATCCCCAGATTTAGGGAAATTTTTGGAAACTTTGGCAACGTCGCCGGAAGTTTTTTTTTTTCAATTTTTCATCTTATAAAAAATCCCCAGATTTAGGGAAAATTTTGGAAACTGGCAACGTCGCCGGAAGTTTTTTTTCCAATTTTTTATCATATAAAAAGTCCCCAGATTTAGGGAATTTTTGGAAACTTTGGCAACGTCGCCGGAAGTTTTTTTTTTCAATTTTTCATCTTATAAAAAATCCCCAGATTTAGGGAAATTTTTGGAAACTTTGGCAACGTCGCCGGAAGTTTTTTTTTCAATTTTTTTATCATATAAAAAATCCCCAGATTTAGGGAAATTTTTGGAAACTTTGGCAACGTCGCCGGAAGTTTTTTTTTTCAATTTTTCATCTTATAAAAAATCCCCAGATTTAGGGAAATTTTTGGAAACTTTGGCAACGTCGCCGGAAGTTTTTTTTTCAATTTTTTATCATATAAACAATCCCCAGATTTAGGGAAATTTTTGGATACTTTGGCAACGTCGCCGGATGTTTTTTTTTCAATTTTTCATCTTATAAAAAATCCCCAGATTTAGGGAAAATTTTGGAAACTTTGGCAACGTAGCCGGATGTTTTTTTTTCAATTTTTCATCTTATAAAAAATCCCCAGATTTAGGGAAATTTTTGGAAACTTTGGCAACGTCGCCGGAAGTTTTTTTTTTCAATTTTTCATCTTATAAAAAATCCCCAGATTTAGGGAAATTTTTGGAAACTTTGGCAACGTCGCCGGAAGTTTTTTTTTTCAATTTTTCATCTTATAAAAAATCCCCAGATTTAGGGAAATTTTTGGAAACTTTGGCAACGTCGCGGAAGTTTTTTTTTCAATTTTTTATCATATAGAAAATCCCCAGATTTAGGGAAATTTTTGGAAACTTTGGCAACGTCGCCGGATGTTTTTTTTTCAATTTTTTATCATATAAAAAATCCCCAGATTTAGGGAAATTTTTGGAAACTTTGGCAACGTCGTCGGAAGTTTTTTTTTCAATTTTTTATCATATAAAAAATCCCCAGATTTAGGGAAATTTTTGGAAACTTTGGCAACGTCGCCGGATGTTTTTTTTTCAATTTTTCATCTTATAAAAAATCCCCAGATTTAGGGAAATTTTTGGAAACTTTGGCAACGTCGCGGAAGTTTTTTTTCAATTTTTTATCATATAAAAAATCCCCAGATTTAGGGAAATTTTTGGAAACTAGCAACGTCGCCGGATGTTTTTTTTTCAATTTTTTATCATATAAAAAATCCCCAGATTTAGGGAAATTTTTGGAAACTTTGGCAACGTCGCCGGATGTTTTTTTTTCAATTTTTCATCTTATAAAAAATCCCCAGATTTAGGGAAATTTTTGGAAACTTTGGCAACGTCGCCGGAAGTTTTTTTTTTCAATTTTTCATCTTATAAAAAATCCCCAGATTTAGGGAAATTTTTGGAAACTTTGGCAACGTCGTCGGATGTTTTTTTTTCAATTTTTCATCTTTTAAAAAATCCCCAGATTTAGGGAAATTTTTGGAAACTTTGGCAACGTCGCCGAAAGTTTTTTTTTTCAATTTTTCATCTTATAAAAAATCCCCAGATTTAGGGAAATTTTTGGAAACTTTGGCAACGTCGCCGGATGTTTTTTTTTCAATTTTTCATCTTATAAAAAATCCCCAGATTTAGGGAAATTTTTGGAAACTTTGGCAACGTCGCCGGAAGTTTTTTTTTTCAATTTTTCATCTTATAAAAAATCCCCAGATTTAGGGAAATTTTTGGAAACTTTGGCAACGTCGTCGGATGTTTTTTTTTCAATTTTTCATCTTTTAAAAAATCCCCAGATTTAGGGAAATTTTTGGAAACTTTGGCAACGTCGCCGAAAGTTTTTTTTTTCAATTTTTCATCTTATAAAAAATCCCCAGATTTAGGGAAATTTTTGGAAACTTTGGCAACGTCGCCGGATGTTTTTTTTTCAATTTTTCATCTTATAAAAAATCCCCAGATTTAGGGAAATTTTTGGAAACTTTGGCAACGTCGCCGGAAGTTTTTTTTTTCAATTTTTCATCTTATAAAAAATCCCCAGATTTAGGGAAATTTTTGGAAACTTTGGCAACGTCGTCGGATGTTTTTTTTTCAATTTTTCATCTTTTAAAAAATCCCCAGATTTAGGGAAATTTTTGGAAACTTTGGCAACGTCGCCGAAAGTTTTTTTTTTCAATTTTTCATCTTATAAAAAATCCCCAGATTTAGGGAAATTTTTGGAAACTTTGGCAACGTCGCCGAAAGTTTTTTTTTTCAATTTTTCATCTTATAAAAAATCCCCAGATTTAGGG
Source organism: Neocrepidodera transversa (assembly GCA_963243735.1). NCBI lineage: Eukaryota > Metazoa > Arthropoda > Insecta > Coleoptera > Chrysomelidae > Neocrepidodera > Neocrepidodera transversa. The sequence goes on from OY725356.1 coordinate 14,117,368, forward strand.
AAATTTTTGAAAACTTTGGCAACGTCGCCGGAAGTTTTTTTTTCAATTTTTCATCTTATAAAAAATCCCCAGATTTAGGGAAATTTTTGGAAACTTTGGCAACGTCGCCGGAAGTTTTTTTTTCAATTTTTTATCATATAAAAAATCCCCAGATTTAGGAAAATTTTTGGAAACTTTGGCAACGTCGCCGGAAGTTTCTTTTTTCAATTTTTCATCTTATAAAAAATCCCCAGATTTAGGGAAATTTTTGGAAACTTTGGCAACGTCGCCGGAAGTTTTTTTTTCAATTTATCATCCAATAAAAAATCCCCAGATTTAGGGAAAATTTTGGAAACTGGCAACGTCGCCGGAAGTTTTTTTTTTTCAATTTTTCATCTTATAAAAAATCCCCAGATTTAGGGAAATTTTTGGAAACTTTGGCAACGTCGCCGGAAGTTTTTTTTTTTCAATTTTTCATCTTATAAAAAATCCCCAGATTTAGGGAAATTTTTGGAAACTTTGGCAACGTCGCCGGAAGTTTTTTTTTTCAATTTTTCATCTTATAAAAAATCCCCAGATTTAGGGAAATTTTTGGAAACTTTGGCAACGTCGCCGGAAGTTTTTTTTTTCAATTTTTCATCTTATAAAAAATCCCCAGATTTAGGGAAATTTTTGGAAACTTTGGCAACGTCGCCGGATGTTTTTTTTTCAATTTTTTATCATATAAAAAATCCCCAGATTTAGGGAAATTTTTGGAAACTTTGGCAACGTCGCCGGATGTTTTTTTTTCAATTTTTTATCATATAAAAAATCCCCAGATTTAGGGAAATTTTTGGAAACTTTGGCAACGTCGTCGGAAGTTTTTTTTTCAATTTTTTATCATATAAAAAATCCCCAGATTTATTGAAATTTTTGGAAACTTTGGCAACGTCGCCGGAAGTTTTTTTTTTTCAATTTTTCATCTTATAAAAAATCCCCAGATTTAGGGAAATTTTTGGAAACTTTGGCAACGTCGCCGGAAGTTTTTTTTTCAATTTTTTATCATATAAAAAATCCCCAGATTTAGGGAAATTTTTGGAAACTTTGGCAACGTCGCCGGATGTTTTTTTTCAATTATTCATTTTTTTTCAATTTTTCATCTTTTAAAAAATCCCCAGATTTAGGGAAATTTTTGGAAACTTTGGCAACGTCGCCGGATGTTTTTTTTCAATTATTCATTTTTTTTCAATTTTTCATCTTTTAAAAAATCCCCAGATTTAGGGAAATTTTTGGAAACTTTGGCAACGTCGCCGGAAGTTTTTTTTTCAATTTTTCATCCAATAAAAAATCCCCCGATTTAGGGAAAATTTTGGAAACTGGCAACGTCGCCGGAAGTTTTTTTTCCAATTTTTTATCATATAAAAAGTCCCCAGATTTAGGGAATTTTTGGAAACTTTGGCAACGTCGCCGGATGTTTTTTTTCAATTATTCATTTTTTTTCAATTTTTCATCTTATAAAAAATCCCCAGATTTAGGGAAATTTTTGGAAACTTTGGCAACGTCGCCGGAAGTTTTTTTTTCAATTTTTTATCATATAAACAATCCCCAGATTTAGGGAAATTTTTGGAAACTTTGGCAACGTCGCCGGATGTTTTTTTTTCAATTTTTCATCTTATAAAAAATCCCCAGATTTAGGGAAATTTTTGGAAACTTTGGCAACGTCGCCGGATGTTTTTTTTTCAATTTTTCATCTTATAAAAAATCCCCAGATTTAGGGAAATTTTTGGAAACTTTGGCAACGTCGCCGGAAGTTTTTTTTTTCAATTTTTCATCTTATAAAAAATCCCCAGATTTAGAAAAATTTTTGGAAACTTTGGCAACGTCGCCGGAAGTTTTTTTTTTCAATTTTTCATCTTATAAAAAATCCCCAGATTTAGGGAAATTTTTGGAAACTTTGGCAACGTCGCCGGAAGTTTTTTTTTTCAATTTTTCATCTTATAAAAAATCCCCAGATTTAGGGAAATTTTTGGAAACTTTGGCAACGTCGCGGAAGTTTTTTTTCAATTTTTTATCATATAAAAAATCCCCAGATTTAGGGAAATTTTTGGAAACTAGCAACGTCGCCGGATGTTTTTTTTTCAATTTTTTATCATATAAAAAATCCCCAGATTTAGGGAAATTTTTGGAAACTTTGGCAACGTCGTCGGAAGTTTTTTTTTCAATTTTTTATCATATAAAAAATCCCTAGATTTAGGGAAATTTTTGGAAACTTTGGCAACGTCGCCGGATGTTTTTTTTTCAATTTTTCATCTTATAAAAAATCCCCAGATTTAGGGAAATTTTTGGAAACTTTGGCAACGTCGCCGGAAGTTTTTTTTTTCAATTTTTCATCTTATAAAAAATCCCCAGATTTAGGGAAATTTTTGGAAACTTTGGCAACGTCGTCGGATGTTTTTTTTTCAATTTTTCATCTTATAAAAAATCCCCAGATTTAGGGAAATTTTTGGAAACTTTGGCAACGTCGCCGGATGTTTTTTTTTCAATTTTTCATCTTATAAAAAATCCCCAGATTTAGGGAAATTTTTGAAAACTTTGGCAACGTCGCCGGAAGTTTTTTTTTCAATTTTTCATCCAATAAAAAATCCCCAGATTTAGGGAAAATTTTGGAAACTGGCAACGTCGCCGGAAGTTTTTTTTCCAATTTTTTATCATATAAAAAGTCCCCAGATTTAGGGAATTTTTGGAAACTTTGGCAACATCGCCGGAAGTTTTTTTTTTTCAATTTTTCATCTTATAAAAAATCCCCAGATTTAGGGAAATTTTTGGAAACTTTGGCAACGTCGCGGAAGTTTTTTTTCAATTTTTTATCATATAAAAAATCCCCAGATTTAGGGAAATTTTTGGAAACTTTGGCAACGTCGCCGGAAGTTTTTTTTTCAATTTTTTATCATATAAAAAATCCCCAGATTTAGGGAAATTTTTGAAAACTTTGGCAACGTCGCCGGAAGTTTTTTTTTCAATTTTTCATCCAATAAAAAATCCCCAGATTTAGGGAAAATTTTGGAAACTGGCAACGTCGCCGGAAGTTTTTTTTTCAATTTTTTATCATATAAAAAATCCCCAGATTTAGGGAAATTTTTGGAAACTTTGGCAACGTCGTCGGAAGTTTTTTTTTCAATTTTTTATCATATAAAAAATCCCCAGATTTAGGGAAATTTTTGGAAACTTTAGCAACGTCGCCGGATGTTTTTTTTTCAATTTTTCATCTTATAAAAAATCCCCAGATTTAGGGAAATTTTTGGAAACTTTGGCAACGTCGCGGAAGTTTTTTTTCAATTTTTTATCATATAAAAAATCCCCAGATTTAGGGAAATTTTTGGAAACTTTGGCAACGTCGCCGGAAGTTTTTTTTTCAATTTTTTATCATATAAAAAATCCCCAGATTTAGGGAAATTTTTGGAACCTTTGGCAACGTCGCCGGATGTTTTTTTTTCAATTTTTCATCTTATAAAAAATCCCCAGATTTAGGGAAATTTTTGGAAACTTTGGCAACGTCGCCGGATGTTTTTTTTTCAATTTTTCATCTTATAAAAAATCCCCAGATTTAGGGAAATTTTTGGAAACTTTGGCAACGTCGCCGGATGTTTTTTTTTCAATTTTTCATCTTATAAAAAATCCCCAGATTTAGGGAAATTTTTGAAAACTTTGGCAACGTCGCCGGAAGTTTTTTTTTTCAATTTTTCATCTTATAAAAAATCCCCAGATTTAGGGAAATTTTTGGAAACTTTGGCAACGTCGCCGGAAGTTTTTTTTTCAATTTTTCATCCAATAAAAAATCCCCAGATTTAGGGAAAATTTTGGAAACTTTGGCAACGTCGCCGCAAGTTTTTTTTTTTCAATTTTTCATCTCATAAAAAATCCCCAGATTTAGGGAAATTTTTGGAAACTTTGGCAACGTCGCCGGAAGTTTTTTTTTCAATTTTTTATCATATAAAAAATCCCCAGATTTAGGAAAATTTTTGGAAACTTTGGCAACGTCGCCGCAAGTTTTTTTTTTTCAATTTTTCATCTTATAAAAAATCCCCAGATTTAGGGAAATTTTTGGAAACTTTGGCAACGTCGCGGAAGTTTTTTTTCAATTTTTTATCATATAAAAAATCCCCAGATTTAGGGAAATTTTTGGAAACTAGCAACGTCGCCGGATGTTTTTTTTTCAATTTTTTATCATATAAAAAATCCCCAGATTTAGGGAAATTTTTGGAAACTTTGGCAACGTCGCCGGATGTTTTTTTTTCAATTTTTCATCTTATAAAAAATCCCCAGATTTAGGGAAATTTTTGGAAACTTTGGCAACGTCGCCGGAAGTTTTTTTTTTCAATTTTTCATCTTATAAAAAATCCCCAGATTTAGGGAAATTTTTGGAAACTTTGGCAACGTCGTCGGATGTTTTTTTTTCAATTTTTCATCTTTTAAAAAATCCCCAGATTTAGGGAAATTTTTGGAAACTTTGGCAACGTCGCCGAAAGTTTTTTTTTTCAATTTTTCATCTTATAAAAAATCCCCAGATTTAGGGAAATTTTTGGAAACTTTGGCAACGTCGCCGGATGTTTTTTTTTCAATTTTTCATCTTATAAAAAATCCCCAGATTTAGGGAAATTTTTGAAAACTTTGGCAACGTCGCCGGAAGTTTTTTTATTCAATTTTTCATCTTATAAAAAATCCCCAGATTTAGGGAAATTTTTGGAAACTTTGGCAACGTCGCCGGAAGTTTTTTTTTCAATTTTTCATCCAATAAAAAATCCCCAGATTTAGGGAAAATTTTGAAAACTTTGGCAACGTCGCCGGAAGTTTTTTTTTCAATTTTTCATCTTATAAAAAATCCCCAGATTTAGGGAAATTTTTGGAAACTTTGGCAACGTCGCCGGAAGTTTTTTTTTTCAATTTTTCATCTTATAAAAAATCCCCAGATTTAGGGAAATTTTTGGAAACTTTGGCAACGTCGTCGGATGTTTTTTTTTCAATTTTTCATCTTTTAAAAAATCCCCAGATTTAGGGAAATTTTTGGAAACTTTGGCAACGTCGCCGAAAGTTTTTTTTTTCAATTTTTCATCTTATAAAAAATCCCCAGATTTAGGGAAATTTTTGGAAACTTTGGCAACGTCGCCGGATGTTTTTTTTTCAATTTTTCATCTTATAAAAAATCCCCAGATTTAGGGAAATTTTTGAAAACTTTGGCAACGTCGCCGGAAGTTTTTTTATTCAATTTTTCATCTTATAAAAAATCCCCAGATTTAGGGAAATTTTTGGAAACTTTGGCAACGTCGCCGGAAGTTTTTTTTTCAATTTTTCATCCAATAAAAAATCCCCAGATTTAGGGAAAATTTTGGAAACTGGCAACGTCGCCGGAAGTTTTTTTTCCAATTTTTTATCATATAAAAAGTCCCCAGATTTAGGGAATTTTTGGAAACTTTGGCAACGTCGCCGGAAGTTTTTTTTTTTCAATTTTTCATCTTATAAAAAATCCCCAGATTTAGGGAAATTTTTGGAAACTTTGGCAACGTCGCCGGAAGTTTTTTTTTCAATTTTTCATCTTATAAAAAATCCCCAGATTTAGGGAAATTTTTGGAAACTTTGGCAACGTCGTCGGATGTTTTTTTTTCAATTTTTCATCTTATAAAAAATCCCCAGATTTAGGGAAATTTTTGAAAACTTTGGCAACGTCGCCGGAAGTTTTTTTTTCAATTTTTTATCATATAAAAAATCCCCAGATTTAGGGAAATTTTTGGAAACTTTGGCAACGTCGTCGGATGTTTTTTTTTCAATTTTTCATCTTATAAAAAATCCCCAGATTTAGGGAAATTTTTGGAAACTTTGGCAACGTCGCCGGATGTTTTTTTTTCAATTTTTCATCTTATAAAAAATCCCCAGATTTAGGGAAATTTTTGAAAACTTTGGCAACGTCGCCGGAAGTTTTTTTTTTCAATTTTTCATCTTATAAAAAATCCCCAGATTTAGGGAAATTTTTGGAGACTTTGGCAACGTCGCGGAAGTTTTTTTTTCAATTTTTTATCATATAAAAAATCCCCAGATTTAGGGAAATTTTTGGAAACTTTGGCAACGTCGCCGGATGTTTCTTTTTCAATTTTTCATCTTATAAAAAATCCCCAGATTTAGGGAAATTTTTGGAAACTTTGGCAACGTCGCCGGAAGTTTTTTTTTTCAATTTTTCACCTTATAAAAAATCCCCAGATTTAGGGAAATTTTTGGAAACTTTGGCAACGTCGCCGGATGTTTTTTTTTCAATTTTTCATCTTATAAAAAATCCCCAGATTTAGGGAAATTTTTGGAAACTTTGGCAACGTCGCCGGATGTTTTTTTTTCAATTTTTCATCTTATAAAAAATCTCCAGATTTAGGGAAATTTTTGGAAACTTTGGCAACGTCGCCGGAAGTTTTTTTTTTCAATTATTCATCTTATAAAAAATCCCCAGATTTAGGGAAATTTTTGGAAACTTTGGCAACGTCGCCGGATGTTTTTTTTTTCAATTTTTCATCTTATAAAAAATCCCCAGATTTAGGGAAATTTTTGGAAACTTTGGCAACGTCGCCGGATGTTTTTTTTTCAATTTTTCATCTTATAAAAAATCCCCAGATTTAGGGAAATTTTTGAAAACTTTGGCAACGTCGCCGGAAGTTTTTTTTTTCAATTTTTCATCTTATAAAAAATCCCCAGATTTAGGGAAATTTTTGAAAACTTTGGCAACGTCGCCGGAAGTTTTTTTTTTTCAATTTTTCATCTTATAAAAAATCCCCAGATTTAGAGAAATTTTTGGAAACTTTGGCAACGTCGCGGAAGTTTTTTTTTCAATTTTTTATCATATAAAAAATCCCCAGATTTAGGGAAATTTTTGGAAACTTTGGCAACGTTGTCGGAAGTTTTTTTTTCAATTTTTTATCATATAAAAAATCCCCAGATTTAGGGAAATTTTTGGAAACTTTGGCAACGTCGCCGGATGTTTTTTTTTCAATTTTTCATCTTATAAAAAATCCCCAGATTTAGGGAAATTTTTGAAAACTTTGGCAACGTCGCCGGAAGTTTTTTTTTTCAATTTTTTATCTTATAAAAAATCCCCAGATTTAGAGAAATTTTTGGAAACTTTGGCAACGTCGCGGAAGTTTTTTTTTCAATTTTTTATCATATAAAAAATCCCCAGATTTAGGGAAATTTTTGGAAACTTTGGCAACGTCGTCGGAAGTTTTTTTTTCAATTTTTTATCATATAAAAAATCCCCAGATTTAGGGAAATTTTTGGAAACTTTGGCAACGTCGCCGGATGTTTTTTTTTCAATTTTTTATCTTATAAAAAATCCCCAGATTTAGGGAAATTTTTGGAAACTTTGGCAACGTCGCAGAAGTTTTTTTTTCAATTTTTTATCATATAAAAAATCCCCAGATTAAGGGAAATTTTTGGAAACTTTGGCAACGTCGCCGGATGTTTTTTTTTCAATTTTTTATCATATTAAAAATCCCCAGATTTAGGGAAATTTTTGGAAACTTTAGCAACGTCGCCGGAAGTGTTTTTTTTCAATTTTTCATCTTATAAAAAATCCCCAGATTTAGGGAAATTTTTGGAAACTTTGGCAACGTCGCCGGAAGTTTTTTTTTTCAATTTTTCATCTTATAAAAAATCCCCAGATTTAGGGAAATTTTTGGAAACTGGCAACGTCGCCGGATGTTTTTTTTTCAATTTTTCATCTTATAAAAACTCCCCAGATTTAGGGAAATTTTTGGAAACTTTGGCAACGTCGCCAGAAGTTTTTTTTTTCAATTTTTCATCTTATAAAAAATCCCCAGATTTAGGGAAATTTTTGGAAACTTTGGCAACGTCGCCGGATGTTTTTTTTTCAATTTTTCATCTTATAAAAAATCCCCAGATTTAGGGAAATTTTTGGAGACTGGCAACGTCGCGGAAGTTTTTTTTTCAATTTTTTATCATATAAAAAATCCCCAGATTTTGGGAAATTTTTGGAAACTTTGGCAACGTCGTCGGATGTTTTTTTTTCAATTTTTCATCTTATAAAAAATCCCCAGATTTAGGGAAATTTTTGGAAACTTTGGCAACGTCGTCGGATGTTTTTTTTTCAATTTTTCATCTTATAAAAAATCCCCAGATTTAGGGAAATTTTTGGAAACTTTGGCAACGTCGCCGGATGTTTTTTTTTTCAATTTTTCATCTTATAAAAAATCCCCAGATTTAGGGAAATTTTTGGAAACTTTGGCAACGTTGCCGGAAGTTTTTTTTTTCAATTTTTCATCTTATAAAAAATCCCCAGATTTAGGGAAATTTTTGGAAACTTTGGCAACGTCGCCGGATGTTTTTTTTTCAATTTTTCATCTTATAAAAAATCCCCAGATTTAGGGAAATTTTTGGAAACTTTGGCAACGTCGCCGGATGTTTTTTTTTTCAATTTTTCATCTTATAAAAAATCCCCAGATTTAGGGAAATTTTTGGAAACTTTGGCAACGTCGCCGGATGTTTTTTTTTCAATTTTTCATCTTATAAAAAATCCCCAGATTTAGGGAAATTTTTGGAAACTTTGGCAACGTCGCCGGATGTTTTTTTTTTCAATTTTTCATCTTATAAAAAATCCCCCGATTTAGGGAAATTTTTGGAAACTTTGGCAACGTCGCCGGATGTTTTTTTTTCAATTTTTCATCTTATAAAAAATCCCCAGATTTAGGGAAATTTTTGGAAACTTTGGCAACGTCGCCGGAAGTTTTTTTTTTCAATTTTTCATCTTATAAAAAATCCCCAGATTTAGGGAAATTTTTGGAAACTTTGGCAACGTCGCCGGATGTTTTTTTTTCAATTTTTCATCTTATAAAAAATCCCCAGATTTAGGGAAATTTTTGGAAACTTTGGCAACGTCGCCGGAAGTTTTTTTTTTCAATTTTTCATCTTATAAAAAATCCCCAGATTTAGGGAAATTTTTGGAAACTTTGGCAACGTCGCCGGATGTTTTTTTTTCAATTTTTCATCTTATAAAAAATCCCCAGATTTAGGGAAATTTTTGAAAACTTTGGCAACGTCGCCGGAAGTTTTTTTTTTCAATTTTTCATCTTATAAAAAATCTCCAGATTTAGGGAAATTTTTGGAGACTTTGGCAACGTCGCGGAAGTTTTTTTTTTCAATTTTTCATCTTATAATAAATCCCCAGATTTAGGGAAATTTTAGGAAACTTTGGCAACGTCGCCGGAAGTTTTTTTTTTCAATTTTTCATCTTATAAAAAATCCCCAGATTTAGGGAAATTTTTGGAAACTTTGGCAACGTCGCCGGAAGTGTTTTTTTTCAATTTTTCATCTTATAAAAAATCCCCAGATTTAGGGAAATTTTTGAAAACTTTGGCAACGTCGCCGGATGTTTTTTTTTCAATTTTTTATCATATAAAAAATCCCCAGATTTAGGGAAATTTTTGGAAACTTTGGCAACGTCCCGGAAGTTTTTTTTTCAATTTTTTATCATATAAAAAATCCCCAGATTTAGGGAAATTTTTGGAAACTTTGGCAACGTCGCCGGAAGTTTTTTTTTCAATTTTTTATCATATAAAAAATCCCCAGATTTAGGGAAATTTTTGGAAACTTTGGCAACGTCGCCGGAAGTTTTTTTTTTCAATTTTTCATCTTATAAAAAATCCCCAGATTTAGGGAAATTTTTGGAAACTTTGGCAACGTCGCCGGAAGTTTTTTTTTTCAATTTTTCATCTTATAAAAAATCCCCAGATTTAGGGAAATTTTTGGAAACTTTGGCAACGTCGCCGGAAGTTTTTTTTTTCAATTTTTCATCTTATAAAAAATCCCCAGATTTAGGGAAATTTTTGGAAACTTTGGCAACGTCGTCGGATGTTTTTTTTTCAATTTTTCATCTTATAAAAAATCCCCAGATTTAGGGAAATTTTTGGAAACTTTGGCAACGTCGCCGGAAGTGTTTTTTTTCAATTTTTCATCTTATAAAAAATCCCCAGATTTAGGGAAATTTTTGGAAACTTTGGCAACGTCGCCGGATGTTTTTTTTCAATTTTTCATCTTATAAAAAATCCCCAGATTTAGGGAAATTTTTGGAGACTTTGGCAACGTCGCGGAAGTTTTTTTTTCAATTTTTTATCATATAAAAAATCCCCACATTTAGGGAAATTTTTGGAAACTTTGGCAACGTCGTCGGATGTTTTTTTTTCAATTTTTCATATTATAAAAAATCCCCAGATTTAGGGAAATTTTTGGAAACTTTGGCAACGTCGTCGGATGTTTTTTTTTCAATTTTTCATCTTATAAAAAATCCCCAGATTTAGGGAAATTTTTGAAAACTTTGGCAACGTCGCCGGAAGTTTTTTTTTCAATTTTTTATCATATAAAAAATCCCCAGATTTAGGGAAATTTTTGGAAACTTTGGCAACGTCGTCGGATGTTTTTTTTTCAATTTTTCATCTTATAAAAAATCCCCAGATTTAGGGAAATTTTTGGAAACTTTGGCAACGTCGCCGGATGTTTTTTTTTCAATTTTTCATCTTATAAAAAATCCCCAGATTTAGGGAAATTTTTGAAAACTTTGGCAACGTCGCCGGAAGTTTTTTTTTTCAATTTTTCATCTTATAAAAAATCCCCAGATTTAGGGAAATTTTTGGAAACTTTGGCAACGTCGCCGGAAGTTTTTTTTTCAATTTTTTATCATATAAAAAATCCCCAGATTTAGGGAAATTTTTGGAAACTTTGGCAACGTCGCCGGATGTTTTTTTCTCAATTTTTCATCTTATAAAAAATCCCCAGATTTAGGGAAATTTTTGGAAACTTTGGCAACGTCGCCGGAAGTTTTTTTTTTCAATTTTTCATCTTATAAAAAATCCCCAGATTTAGGGAAATTTTTGGAAACTTTGGCAACGTCGCCGGAAGTTTTTTTTTTCAATTTTTCATCTTATAAAAAATCCCCAGATTTAGGGAAATTTTTGGAAACTTTGGCAACGTCGCCGGAAGTTTTTTTTTTCAATTTTTCATCTTATAAAAAATCCCCAGATTTAGGGAAATTTTTGGAAACTTTGGCAACGTCGTCGGATGTTTTTTTTTCAATTTTTCATCTTATAAAAAATCCCCAGATTTAGGGAAATTTTTGGAAACTTTGGCAACGTCGCCGGAAGTGTTTTTTTTCAATTTTTCATCTTATAAAAAATCCCCAGATTTAGGGAAATTTTTGGAAACTTTGGCAACGTCGCCGGATGTTTTTTTTCAATTTTTCATCTTATAAAAAATCCCCAGATTTAGGGACATTTTTGGAGACTTTGGCAACGTCGCGGAAGTTTTTTTTTCAATTTTTTATCATATAAAAAATCCCCACATTTAGGGAAATTTTTGGAAACTTTGGCAACGTCGTCGGATGTTTTTTTTTCAATTTTTCATCTTATAAAAAATCCCCAGATTTAGGGAAATTTTTGGAAACTTTGGCAACGTCGTCGGATGTTTTTTTTTCAATTTTTCATCTTATAAAAAATCCCCAGATTTAGGGAAATTTTTGAAAACTTTGGCAACGTCGCCGGAAGTTTTTTTTTCAATTTTTTATCATATAAAAAATCCCCAGATTTAGGGAAATTTTTGGAAACTTTGGCAACGTCGTCGGATGTTTTTTTTTCAATTTTTCATCTTATAAAAAATCCCCAGATTTACGGAAATTTTTGGAAACTTTGGCAACGTCGCCGGATGTTTTTTTTTCAATTTTTCATCTTATAAAAAATCCCCAGATTTAGGGAAATTTTTGAAAACTTTGGCAACGTCGCCGGAAGTTTTTTTTTTCAATTTTTCATCTTATAAAAAATCCCCAGATTTAGGGAAATTTTTGGAGACTTTGGCAACGTCGCGGAAGTTTTTTTTTCAATTTTTTATCATATAAAAAATCCCCAGATTTAGGGAAATTTTTGGAAACTTTGGCAACGTCGCCGGATGTTTTTTTTTCAATTTTTCATCTCATAAAAAATCCCCAGATTTAGGGAAATTTTTGGAAACTTTGGCAACGTCGCCGGATGTTTTTTTTTCAATTTTTCATCTTATAAAAAATCCCCAGATTTAGGGAAATTTTTGAAAACTTTGGCAACGTCGCCGGAAGTTTTTTTTTTCAATTTTTCATCTTATAAAAAATCCCCAGATTTAGGGAAATTTTTGGAAACTTTGGCAACGTCGCCGGATGTTTTTTTTTCAATTTTTCATCTTATAAAAAATCCCCAGATTTAGGGAAATTTTTGAAAACTTTGGCAACGTCGCCGGAAGTTTTTTTTTTCAATTTTTCATCTTATAAAAAATCTCCAGATTTAGGGAAATTTTTGGAGACTTTGGCAACGTCGCGGAAGTTTTTTTTTTCAATTTTTCATCTTATAATAAATCCCCAGATTTAGGGAAATTTTAGGAAACTTTGGCAACGTCGCCGGAAGTTTTTTTTTTCAATTTTTCATCTTATAAAAAATCCCCAGATTTAGGGAAATTTTTGGAAACTTTGGCAACGTCGCCGGAAGTGTTTTTTTTCAATTTTTCATCTTATAAAAAATCCCCAGATTTAGGGAAATTTTTGGAAACTTTGGCAACGTCGCCGGATGTTTTTTTTTCAATTTTTTATCATATAAAAAATCCCCAGATTTAGGGAAATTTTTGGAAACTTTGGCAACGTCCCGGAAGTTTTTTTTTCAATTTTTTATCATATAAAAAATCCCCAGATTTAGGGAAATTTTTGGAAACTTTGGCAACGTCGCCGGAAGTTTTTTTTTCAATTTTTCATCTTATAAAAAATCCCCAGATTTAGGGAAATTTTTGGAAACTTTGGCAACGTCGCCGGAAGTTTTTTTTTTCAATTTTTCATCTTATAAAAAATCCCCAGATTTAGGGAAATTTTTGGAAACTTTGGCAACGTCGCCGGAAGTTTTTTTTTTCAATTTTTCATCTTATAAAAAATCCCCAGATTTAGGGAAATTTTTGGAAACTTTGGCAACGTCGCCGGAAGTTTTTTTTTTCAATTTTTCATCTTATAAAAAATCCCCAGATTTAGGGAAATTTTTGGAAACTTTGGCAACGTCGTCGGATGTTTTTTTTTCAATTTTTCATCTTATAAAAAATCCCCAGATTTAGGGAAATTTTTGGAAACTTTGGCAACGTCGCCGGAAGTGTTTTTTTTCAATTTTTCATCTTATAAAAAATCCCCAGATTTAGGGAAATTTTTGGAAACTTTGGCAACGTCGCCGGATGTTTTTTTTCAATTTTTCATCTTATAAAAAATCCCCAGATTTAGGGAAATTTTTGGAGACTTTGGCAACGTCGCGGAAGTTTTTTTTTCAATTTTTTATCATATAAAAAATCCCCACATTTAGGGAAATTTTTGGAAACTTTGGCAACGTCGTCGGATGTTTTTTTTTCAATTTTTCATATTATAAAAAATCCCCAGATTTAGGGAAATTTTTGGAAACTTTGGCAACGTCGTCGGATGTTTTTTTTTCAATTTTTCATCTTATAAAAAATCCCCAGATTTAGGGAAATTTTTGAAAACTTTGGCAACGTCGCCGGAAGTTTTTTTTTCAATTTTTTATCATATAAAAAATCCCCAGATTTAGGGAAATTTTTGGAAACTTTGGCAACGTCGTCGGATGTTTTTTTTTCAATTTTTCATCTTATAAAAAATCCCCAGATTTAGGGAAATTTTTGGAAACTTTGGCAACGTCGCCGGATGTTTTTTTTTCAATTTTTCATCTTATAAAAAATCCCCAGATTTAGGGAAATTTTTGAAAACTTTGGCAACGTCGCCGGAAGTTTTTTTTTTCAATTTTTCATCTTATAAAAAATCCCCAGATTTAGGGAAATTTTTGGAAACTTTGGCAACGTCGCCGGAAGTTTTTTTTTCAATTTTTTATCATATAAAAAATCCCCAGATTTAGGGAAATTTTTGGAAACTTTGGCAACGTCGCCGGAAGTTTTTTTTTTCAATTTTTCATCTTATAAAAAATCCCCAGATTTAGGGAAATTTTTGGAAACTTTGGCAACGTCGCCGGAAGTTTTTTTTTTCAATTTTTCATCTTATAAAAAATCCCCAGATTTAGGGAAATTTTTGGAAACTTTGGCAACGTCGTCGGATGTTTTTTTTTCAATTTTTCATCTTATAAAAAATCCCCAGATTTAGGGAAATTTTTGGAAACTTTGGCAACGTCGCCGGAAGTGTTTTTTTTCAATTTTTCATCTTATAAAAAATCCCCAGATTTAGGGAAATTTTTGGAAACTTTGGCAACGTCGCCGGATGTTTTTTTTCAATTTTTCATCTTATAAAAAATCCCCAGATTTAGGGAAATTTTTGGAGACTTTGGCAACGTCGCGGAAGTTTTTTTTTCAATTTTTTATCATATAAAAAATCCCCACATTTAGGGAAATTTTTGGAAACTTTGGCAACGTCGTCGGATGTTTTTTTTTCAATTTTTCATCTTATAAAAAATCCCCAGATTTAGGGAAATTTTTGAAAACTTTGGCAACGTCGCCGGAAGTTTTTTTTTTCAATTTTTCATCTTATAAAAAATCCCCAGATTTAGGGAAATTTTTGGAAACTTTGGCAACGTCGCCGGAAGTTTTTTTTTCAATTTTTCATCCAATAAAAAATCCCCAGATTTAGGGAAAATTTTGGAAACTTTGGCAACGTCGCCGCAAGTTTTTTTTTTTCAATTTTTCATCTCATAAAAAATCCCCAGATTTAGGGAAATTTTTGGAAACTTTGGCAACGTCGCCGGAAGTTTTTTTTTCAATTTTTTATCATATAAAAAATCCCCAGATTTAGGAAAATTTTTGGAAACTTTGGCAACGTCGCCGCAAGTTTTTTTTTTTCAATTTTTCATCTTATAAAAAATCCCCAGATTTAGGGAAATTTTTGGAAACTTTGGCAACGTCGCGGAAGTTTTTTTTCAATTTTTTATCATATAAAAAATCCCCAGATTTAGGGAAATTTTTGGAAACTAGCAACGTCGCCGGATGTTTTTTTTTCAATTTTTTATCATATAAAAAATCCCCAGATTTAGGGAAATTTTTGGAAACTTTGGCAACGTCGCCGGATGTTTTTTTTTCAATTTTTCATCTTATAAAAAATCCCCAGATTTAGGGAAATTTTTGGAAACTTTGGCAACGTCGCCGGAAGTTTTTTTTTTCAATTTTTCATCTTATAAAAAATCCCCAGATTTAGGGAAATTTTTGGAAACTTTGGCAACGTCGTCGGATGTTTTTTTTTCAATTTTTCATCTTTTAAAAAATCCCCAGATTTAGGGAAATTTTTGGAAACTTTGGCAACGTCGCCGAAAGTTTTTTTTTTCAATTTTTCATCTTATAAAAAATCCCCAGATTTAGGGAAATTTTTGGAAACTTTGGCAACGTCGCCGGATGTTTTTTTTTCAATTTTTCATCTTATAAAAAATCCCCAGATTTAGGGAAATTTTTGAAAACTTTGGCAACGTCGCCGGAAGTTTTTTTATTCAATTTTTCATCTTATAAAAAATCCCCAGATTTAGGGAAATTTTTGGAAACTTTGGCAACGTCGCCGGAAGTTTTTTTTTCAATTTTTCATCCAATAAAAAATCCCCAGATTTAGGGAAAATTTTGAAAACTTTGGCAACGTCGCCGGAAGTTTTTTTTTCAATTTTTCATCTTATAAAAAATCCCCAGATTTAGGGAAATTTTTGGAAACTTTGGCAACGTCGCCGGAAGTTTTTTTTTTCAATTTTTCATCTTATAAAAAATCCCCAGATTTAGGGAAATTTTTGGAAACTTTGGCAACGTCGTCGGATGTTTTTTTTTCAATTTTTCATCTTTTAAAAAATCCCCAGATTTAGGGAAATTTTTGGAAACTTTGGCAACGTCGCCGAAAGTTTTTTTTTTCAATTTTTCATCTTATAAAAAATCCCCAGATTTAGGGAAATTTTTGGAAACTTTGGCAACGTCGCCGGATGTTTTTTTTTCAATTTTTCATCTTATAAAAAATCCCCAGATTTAGGGAAATTTTTGAAAACTTTGGCAACGTCGCCGGAAGTTTTTTTATTCAATTTTTCATCTTATAAAAAATCCCCAGATTTAGGGAAATTTTTGGAAACTTTGGCAACGTCGCCGGAAGTTTTTTTTTCAATTTTTCATCCAATAAAAAATCCCCAGATTTAGGGAAAATTTTGGAAACTGGCAACGTCGCCGGAAGTTTTTTTTCCAATTTTTTATCATATAAAAAGTCCCCAGATTTAGGGAATTTTTGGAAACTTTGGCAACGTCGCCGGAAGTTTTTTTTTTTCAATTTTTCATCTTATAAAAAATCCCCAGATTTAGGGAAATTTTTGGAAACTTTGGCAACGTCGCCGGAAGTTTTTTTTTCAATTTTTCATCTTATAAAAAATCCCCAGATTTAGGGAAATTTTTGGAAACTTTGGCAACGTCGTCGGATGTTTTTTTTTCAATTTTTCATCTTATAAAAAATCCCCAGATTTAGGGAAATTTTTGAAAACTTTGGCAACGTCGCCGGAAGTTTTTTTTTCAATTTTTTATCATATAAAAAATCCCCAGATTTAGGGAAATTTTTGGAAACTTTGGCAACGTCGTCGGATGTTTTTTTTTCAATTTTTCATCTTATAAAAAATCCCCAGATTTAGGGAAATTTTTGGAAACTTTGGCAACGTCGCCGGATGTTTTTTTTTCAATTTTTCATCTTATAAAAAATCCCCAGATTTAGGGAAATTTTTGAAAACTTTGGCAACGTCGCCGGAAGTTTTTTTTTTCAATTTTTCATCTTATAAAAAATCCCCAGATTTAGGGAAATTTTTGGAGACTTTGGCAACGTCGCGGAAGTTTTTTTTTCAATTTTTTATCATATAAAAAATCCCCAGATTTAGGGAAATTTTTGGAAACTTTGGCAACGTCGCCGGATGTTTCTTTTTCAATTTTTCATCTTATAAAAAATCCCCAGATTTAGGGAAATTTTTGGAAACTTTGGCAACGTCGCCGGAAGTTTTTTTTTTCAATTTTTCACCTTATAAAAAATCCCCAGATTTAGGGAAATTTTTGGAAACTTTGGCAACGTCGCCGGATGTTTTTTTTTCAATTTTTCATCTTATAAAAAATCCCCAGATTTAGGGAAATTTTTGGAAACTTTGGCAACGTCGCCGGATGTTTTTTTTTCAATTTTTCATCTTATAAAAAATCTCCAGATTTAGGGAAATTTTTGGAAACTTTGGCAACGTCGCCGGAAGTTTTTTTTTTCAATTATTCATCTTATAAAAAATCCCCAGATTTAGGGAAATTTTTGGAAACTTTGGCAACGTCGCCGGATGTTTTTTTTTTCAATTTTTCATCTTATAAAAAATCCCCAGATTTAGGGAAATTTTTGGAAACTTTGGCAACGTCGCCGGATGTTTTTTTTTCAATTTTTCATCTTATAAAAAATCCCCAGATTTAGGGAAATTTTTGAAAACTTTGGCAACGTCGCCGGAAGTTTTTTTTTTCAATTTTTCATCTTATAAAAAATCCCCAGATTTAGGGAAATTTTTGAAAACTTTGGCAACGTCGCCGGAAGTTTTTTTTTTTCAATTTTTCATCTTATAAAAAATCCCCAGATTTAGAGAAATTTTTGGAAACTTTGGCAACGTCGCGGAAGTTTTTTTTTCAATTTTTTATCATATAAAAAATCCCCAGATTTAGGGAAATTTTTGGAAACTTTGGCAACGTTGTCGGAAGTTTTTTTTTCAATTTTTTATCATATAAAAAATCCCCAGATTTAGGGAAATTTTTGGAAACTTTGGCAACGTCGCCGGATGTTTTTTTTTCAATTTTTCATCTTATAAAAAATCCCCAGATTTAGGGAAATTTTTGAAAACTTTGGCAACGTCGCCGGAAGTTTTTTTTTTCAATTTTTTATCTTATAAAAAATCCCCAGATTTAGAGAAATTTTTGGAAACTTTGGCAACGTCGCGGAAGTTTTTTTTTCAATTTTTTATCATATAAAAAATCCCCAGATTTAGGGAAATTTTTGGAAACTTTGGCAACGTCGTCGGAAGTTTTTTTTTCAATTTTTTATCATATAAAAAATCCCCAGATTTAGGGAAATTTTTGGAAACTTTGGCAACGTCGCCGGATGTTTTTTTTTCAATTTTTTATCTTATAAAAAATCCCCAGATTTAGGGAAATTTTTGGAAACTTTGGCAACGTCGCAGAAGTTTTTTTTTCAATTTTTTATCATATAAAAAATCCCCAGATTAAGGGAAATTTTTGGAAACTTTGGCAACGTCGCCGGATGTTTTTTTTTCAATTTTTTATCATATTAAAAATCCCCAGATTTAGGGAAATTTTTGGAAACTTTAGCAACGTCGCCGGAAGTGTTTTTTTTCAATTTTTCATCTTATAAAAAATCCCCAGATTTAGGGAAATTTTTGGAAACTTTGGCAACGTCGCCGGAAGTTTTTTTTTTCAATTTTTCATCTTATAAAAAATCCCCAGATTTAGGGAAATTTTTGGAAACTGGCAACGTCGCCGGATGTTTTTTTTTCAATTTTTCATCTTATAAAAACTCCCCAGATTTAGGGAAATTTTTGGAAACTTTGGCAACGTCGCCAGAAGTTTTTTTTTTCAATTTTTCATCTTATAAAAAATCCCCAGATTTAGGGAAATTTTTGGAAACTTTGGCAACGTCGCCGGATGTTTTTTTTTCAATTTTTCATCTTATAAAAAATCCCCAGATTTAGGGAAATTTTTGGAGACTGGCAACGTCGCGGAAGTTTTTTTTTCAATTTTTTATCATATAAAAAATCCCCAGATTTTGGGAAATTTTTGGAAACTTTGGCAACGTCGTCGGATGTTTTTTTTTCAATTTTTCATCTTATAAAAAATCCCCAGATTTAGGGAAATTTTTGGAAACTTTGGCAACGTCGTCGGATGTTTTTTTTTCAATTTTTCATCTTATAAAAAATCCCCAGATTTAGGGAAATTTTTGGAAACTTTGGCAACGTCGCCGGATGTTTTTTTTTTCAATTTTTCATCTTATAAAAAATCCCCAGATTTAGGGAAATTTTTGGAAACTTTGGCAACGTTGCCGGAAGTTTTTTTTTTCAATTTTTCATCTTATAAAAAATCCCCAGATTTAGGGAAATTTTTGGAAACTTTGGCAACGTCGCCGGATGTTTTTTTTTCAATTTTTCATCTTATAAAAAATCCCCAGATTTAGGGAAATTTTTGGAAACTTTGGCAACGTCGCCGGATGTTTTTTTTTTCAATTTTTCATCTTATAAAAAATCCCCAGATTTAGGGAAATTTTTGGAAACTTTGGCAACGTCGCCGGATGTTTTTTTTTCAATTTTTCATCTTATAAAAAATCCCCAGATTTAGGGAAATTTTTGGAAACTTTGGCAACGTCGCCGGATGTTTTTTTTTTCAATTTTTCATCTTATAAAAAATCCCCCGATTTAGGGAAATTTTTGGAAACTTTGGCAACGTCGCCGGATGTTTTTTTTTCAATTTTTCATCTTATAAAAAATCCCCAGATTTAGGGAAATTTTTGGAAACTTTGGCAACGTCGCCGGAAGTTTTTTTTTTCAATTTTTCATCTTATAAAAAATCCCCAGATTTAGGGAAATTTTTGGAAACTTTGGCAACGTCGCCGGATGTTTTTTTTTCAATTTTTCATCTTATAAAAAATCCCCAGATTTAGGGAAATTTTTGGAAACTTTGGCAACGTCGCCGGAAGTTTTTTTTTTCAATTTTTCATCTTATAAAAAATCCCCAGATTTAGGGAAATTTTTGGAAACTTTGGCAACGTCGCCGGATGTTTTTTTTTCAATTTTTCATCTTATAAAAAATCCCCAGATTTAGGGAAATTTTTGAAAACTTTGGCAACGTCGCCGGAAGTTTTTTTTTTCAATTTTTCATCTTATAAAAAATCTCCAGATTTAGGGAAATTTTTGGAGACTTTGGCAACGTCGCGGAAGTTTTTTTTTTCAATTTTTCATCTTATAATAAATCCCCAGATTTAGGGAAATTTTAGGAAACTTTGGCAACGTCGCCGGAAGTTTTTTTTTTCAATTTTTCATCTTATAAAAAATCCCCAGATTTAGGGAAATTTTTGGAAACTTTGGCAACGTCGCCGGAAGTGTTTTTTTTCAATTTTTCATCTTATAAAAAATCCCCAGATTTAGGGAAATTTTTGAAAACTTTGGCAACGTCGCCGGATGTTTTTTTTTCAATTTTTTATCATATAAAAAATCCCCAGATTTAGGGAAATTTTTGGAAACTTTGGCAACGTCCCGGAAGTTTTTTTTTCAATTTTTTATCATATAAAAAATCCCCAGATTTAGGGAAATTTTTGGAAACTTTGGCAACGTCGCCGGAAGTTTTTTTTTCAATTTTTTATCATATAAAAAATCCCCAGATTTAGGGAAATTTTTGGAAACTTTGGCAACGTCGCCGGAAGTTTTTTTTTTCAATTTTTCATCTTATAAAAAATCCCCAGATTTAGGGAAATTTTTGGAAACTTTGGCAACGTCGCCGGAAGTTTTTTTTTTCAATTTTTCATCTTATAAAAAATCCCCAGATTTAGGGAAATTTTTGGAAACTTTGGCAACGTCGCCGGAAGTTTTTTTTTTCAATTTTTCATCTTATAAAAAATCCCCAGATTTAGGGAAATTTTTGGAAACTTTGGCAACGTCGTCGGATGTTTTTTTTTCAATTTTTCATCTTATAAAAAATCCCCAGATTTAGGGAAATTTTTGGAAACTTTGGCAACGTCGCCGGAAGTGTTTTTTTTCAATTTTTCATCTTATAAAAAATCCCCAGATTTAGGGAAATTTTTGGAAACTTTGGCAACGTCGCCGGATGTTTTTTTTCAATTTTTCATCTTATAAAAAATCCCCAGATTTAGGGAAATTTTTGGAGACTTTGGCAACGTCGCGGAAGTTTTTTTTTCAATTTTTTATCATATAAAAAATCCCCACATTTAGGGAAATTTTTGGAAACTTTGGCAACGTCGTCGGATGTTTTTTTTTCAATTTTTCATATTATAAAAAATCCCCAGATTTAGGGAAATTTTTGGAAACTTTGGCAACGTCGTCGGATGTTTTTTTTTCAATTTTTCATCTTATAAAAAATCCCCAGATTTAGGGAAATTTTTGAAAACTTTGGCAACGTCGCCGGAAGTTTTTTTTTCAATTTTTTATCATATAAAAAATCCCCAGATTTAGGGAAATTTTTGGAAACTTTGGCAACGTCGTCGGATGTTTTTTTTTCAATTTTTCATCTTATAAAAAATCCCCAGATTTAGGGAAATTTTTGGAAACTTTGGCAACGTCGCCGGATGTTTTTTTTTCAATTTTTCATCTTATAAAAAATCCCCAGATTTAGGGAAATTTTTGAAAACTTTGGCAACGTCGCCGGAAGTTTTTTTTTTCAATTTTTCATCTTATAAAAAATCCCCAGATTTAGGGAAATTTTTGGAAACTTTGGCAACGTCGCCGGAAGTTTTTTTTTCAATTTTTTATCATATAAAAAATCCCCAGATTTAGGGAAATTTTTGGAAACTTTGGCAACGTCGCCGGATGTTTTTTTCTCAATTTTTCATCTTATAAAAAATCCCCAGATTTAGGGAAATTTTTGGAAACTTTGGCAACGTCGCCGGAAGTTTTTTTTTTCAATTTTTCATCTTATAAAAAATCCCCAGATTTAGGGAAATTTTTGGAAACTTTGGCAACGTCGCCGGAAGTTTTTTTTTTCAATTTTTCATCTTATAAAAAATCCCCAGATTTAGGGAAATTTTTGGAAACTTTGGCAACGTCGCCGGAAGTTTTTTTTTTCAATTTTTCATCTTATAAAAAATCCCCAGATTTAGGGAAATTTTTGGAAACTTTGGCAACGTCGTCGGATGTTTTTTTTTCAATTTTTCATCTTATAAAAAATCCCCAGATTTAGGGAAATTTTTGGAAACTTTGGCAACGTCGCCGGAAGTGTTTTTTTTCAATTTTTCATCTTATAAAAAATCCCCAGATTTAGGGAAATTTTTGGAAACTTTGGCAACGTCGCCGGATGTTTTTTTTCAATTTTTCATCTTATAAAAAATCCCCAGATTTAGGGACATTTTTGGAGACTTTGGCAACGTCGCGGAAGTTTTTTTTTCAATTTTTTATCATATAAAAAATCCCCACATTTAGGGAAATTTTTGGAAACTTTGGCAACGTCGTCGGATGTTTTTTTTTCAATTTTTCATCTTATAAAAAATCCCCAGATTTAGGGAAATTTTTGGAAACTTTGGCAACGTCGTCGGATGTTTTTTTTTCAATTTTTCATCTTATAAAAAATCCCCAGATTTAGGGAAATTTTTGAAAACTTTGGCAACGTCGCCGGAAGTTTTTTTTTCAATTTTTTATCATATAAAAAATCCCCAGATTTAGGGAAATTTTTGGAAACTTTGGCAACGTCGTCGGATGTTTTTTTTTCAATTTTTCATCTTATAAAAAATCCCCAGATTTACGGAAATTTTTGGAAACTTTGGCAACGTCGCCGGATGTTTTTTTTTCAATTTTTCATCTTATAAAAAATCCCCAGATTTAGGGAAATTTTTGAAAACTTTGGCAACGTCGCCGGAAGTTTTTTTTTTCAATTTTTCATCTTATAAAAAATCCCCAGATTTAGGGAAATTTTTGGAGACTTTGGCAACGTCGCGGAAGTTTTTTTTTCAATTTTTTATCATATAAAAAATCCCCAGATTTAGGGAAATTTTTGGAAACTTTGGCAACGTCGCCGGATGTTTTTTTTTCAATTTTTCATCTCATAAAAAATCCCCAGATTTAGGGAAATTTTTGGAAACTTTGGCAACGTCGCCGGATGTTTTTTTTTCAATTTTTCATCTTATAAAAAATCCCCAGATTTAGGGAAATTTTTGAAAACTTTGGCAACGTCGCCGGAAGTTTTTTTTTTCAATTTTTCATCTTATAAAAAATCCCCAGATTTAGGGAAATTTTTGGAAACTTTGGCAACGTCGCCGGATGTTTTTTTTTCAATTTTTCATCTTATAAAAAATCCCCAGATTTAGGGAAATTTTTGAAAACTTTGGCAACGTCGCCGGAAGTTTTTTTTTTCAATTTTTCATCTTATAAAAAATCTCCAGATTTAGGGAAATTTTTGGAGACTTTGGCAACGTCGCGGAAGTTTTTTTTTTCAATTTTTCATCTTATAATAAATCCCCAGATTTAGGGAAATTTTAGGAAACTTTGGCAACGTCGCCGGAAGTTTTTTTTTTCAATTTTTCATCTTATAAAAAATCCCCAGATTTAGGGAAATTTTTGGAAACTTTGGCAACGTCGCCGGAAGTGTTTTTTTTCAATTTTTCATCTTATAAAAAATCCCCAGATTTAGGGAAATTTTTGGAAACTTTGGCAACGTCGCCGGATGTTTTTTTTTCAATTTTTTATCATATAAAAAATCCCCAGATTTAGGGAAATTTTTGGAAACTTTGGCAACGTCCCGGAAGTTTTTTTTTCAATTTTTTATCATATAAAAAATCCCCAGATTTAGGGAAATTTTTGGAAACTTTGGCAACGTCGCCGGAAGTTTTTTTTTCAATTTTTCATCTTATAAAAAATCCCCAGATTTAGGGAAATTTTTGGAAACTTTGGCAACGTCGCCGGAAGTTTTTTTTTTCAATTTTTCATCTTATAAAAAATCCCCAGATTTAGGGAAATTTTTGGAAACTTTGGCAACGTCGCCGGAAGTTTTTTTTTTCAATTTTTCATCTTATAAAAAATCCCCAGATTTAGGGAAATTTTTGGAAACTTTGGCAACGTCGCCGGAAGTTTTTTTTTTCAATTTTTCATCTTATAAAAAATCCCCAGATTTAGGGAAATTTTTGGAAACTTTGGCAACGTCGTCGGATGTTTTTTTTTCAATTTTTCATCTTATAAAAAATCCCCAGATTTAGGGAAATTTTTGGAAACTTTGGCAACGTCGCCGGAAGTGTTTTTTTTCAATTTTTCATCTTATAAAAAATCCCCAGATTTAGGGAAATTTTTGGAAACTTTGGCAACGTCGCCGGATGTTTTTTTTCAATTTTTCATCTTATAAAAAATCCCCAGATTTAGGGAAATTTTTGGAGACTTTGGCAACGTCGCGGAAGTTTTTTTTTCAATTTTTTATCATATAAAAAATCCCCACATTTAGGGAAATTTTTGGAAACTTTGGCAACGTCGTCGGATGTTTTTTTTTCAATTTTTCATATTATAAAAAATCCCCAGATTTAGGGAAATTTTTGGAAACTTTGGCAACGTCGTCGGATGTTTTTTTTTCAATTTTTCATCTTATAAAAAATCCCCAGATTTAGGGAAATTTTTGAAAACTTTGGCAACGTCGCCGGAAGTTTTTTTTTCAATTTTTTATCATATAAAAAATCCCCAGATTTAGGGAAATTTTTGGAAACTTTGGCAACGTCGTCGGATGTTTTTTTTTCAATTTTTCATCTTATAAAAAATCCCCAGATTTAGGGAAATTTTTGGAAACTTTGGCAACGTCGCCGGATGTTTTTTTTTCAATTTTTCATCTTATAAAAAATCCCCAGATTTAGGGAAATTTTTGAAAACTTTGGCAACGTCGCCGGAAGTTTTTTTTTTCAATTTTTCATCTTATAAAAAATCCCCAGATTTAGGGAAATTTTTGGAAACTTTGGCAACGTCGCCGGAAGTTTTTTTTTCAATTTTTTATCATATAAAAAATCCCCAGATTTAGGGAAATTTTTGGAAACTTTGGCAACGTCGCCGGAAGTTTTTTTTTTCAATTTTTCATCTTATAAAAAATCCCCAGATTTAGGGAAATTTTTGGAAACTTTGGCAACGTCGCCGGAAGTTTTTTTTTTCAATTTTTCATCTTATAAAAAATCCCCAGATTTAGGGAAATTTTTGGAAACTTTGGCAACGTCGTCGGATGTTTTTTTTTCAATTTTTCATCTTATAAAAAATCCCCAGATTTAGGGAAATTTTTGGAAACTTTGGCAACGTCGCCGGAAGTGTTTTTTTTCAATTTTTCATCTTATAAAAAATCCCCAGATTTAGGGAAATTTTTGGAAACTTTGGCAACGTCGCCGGATGTTTTTTTTCAATTTTTCATCTTATAAAAAATCCCCAGATTTAGGGAAATTTTTGGAGACTTTGGCAACGTCGCGGAAGTTTTTTTTTCAATTTTTTATCATATAAAAAATCCCCACATTTAGGGAAATTTTTGGAAACTTTGGCAACGTCGTCGGATGTTTTTTTTTCAATTTTTCATCTTATAAAAAATCCCCAGATTTAGGGAAATTTTTGGAAACTTTGGCAACGTCGTCGGATGTTTTTTTTTCAATTTTTCATCTTATAAAAAATCCCCAGATTTAGGGAAATTTTTGAAAACTTTGGCAACGTCGCCGGAAGTTTTTTTTTCAATTTTTTATCATATAAAAAATCCCCAGATTTAGGGAAATTTTTGGAAACTTTGGCAACGTCGTCGGATGTTTTTTTTTCAATTTTTCATCTTATAAAAAATCCCCAGATTTAGGGAAATTTTTGGAAACTTTGGCAACGTCGCCGGATGTTTTTTTTTCAATTTTTCATCTTATAAAAAATCCCCAGATTTAGGGAAATTTTTGAAAACTTTGGCAACGTCGCCGGAAGTTTTTTTTTTCAATTTTTCATCTTATAAAAAATCCCCAGATTTAGGGAAATTTTTGGAGACTTTGGCAACGTCGCGGAAGTTTTTTTTTCAATTTTTTATCATATAAAAAATCCCCAGATTTAGGGAAATTTTTGGAAACTTTGGCAACGTCGCCGGATGTTTTTTTTTCAATTTTTCATCTCATAAAAAATCCCCAGATTTAGGGAAATTTTTGGAAACTTTGGCAACGTCGCCGGAAGTTTTTTTTTTCAATTTTTCACCTTATAAAAAATCCCCAGATTTAGGGAAATTTTTGGAAACTTTGGCAACGTCGCCGGATGTTTTTTTTTCAATTTTTCATCTTATAAAAAATCCCCAGATTTAGGGAAATTTTTGGAAACTTTGGCAACGTCGCCGGAAGTTTTTTTTTTCAATTTTTCACCTTATAAAAAATCCCCAGATTTAGGGAAATTTTTGGAAACTTTGGCAACGTCGCCGGATGTTTTTTTTTCAATTTTTCATCTTATAAAAAATCCCCAGATTTAGGGAAATTTTTGGAAACTTTGGCAACGTCGCCGGATGTTTTTTTTTCAATTTTTCATCTTATAAAAAATCTCCAGATTTAGGGAAATTTTTGGAAACTTTGGCAACGTCGCCGGAAGTTTTTTTTTTCAATTTTTCATCTTATAAAAAATCCCCAGATTTAGGGAAATTTTTGGAAACTTTGGCAACGTCGCCGGATGTTTTTTTTTTCAATTTTTCATCTTATAAAAAATCCCCAGATTTAGGGAAATTTTTGGAAACTTTGGCAACGTCGCCGGATGTTTTTTTTTCAATTTTTCATCTTATAAAAAATCCCCAGATTTAGGGAAATTTTTGAAAACTTTGGCAACGTCGCCGGAAGTTTTTTTTTTCAATTTTTCATCTTATAAAAAATCCCCAGATTTAGGGAAATTTTTGAAAACTTTGGCAACGTCGCCGGAAGTTTTTTTTTTCAATTTTTCATCTTATAAAAAATCCCCAGATTTAGAGAAATTTTTGGAAACTTTGGCAACGTCGCGGAAGTTTTTTTTTCAATTTTTTATCATATAAAAAATCCCCAGATTTAGGGAAATTTTTGGAAACTTTGGCAACGTTGTCGGAAGTTTTTTTTTCAATTTTTTATCATATAAAAAATCCCCAGATTTAGGGAAATTTTTGGAAACTTTGGCAACGTCGCCGGATGTTTTTTTTTCAATTTTTCATCTTATAAAAAATCCCCAGATTTAGGGAAATTTTTGAAAACTTTGGCAACGTCGCCGGAAGTTTTTTTTTTCAATTTTTTATCTTATAAAAAATCCCCAGATTTAGAGAAATTTTTGGAAACTTTGGCAACGTCGCGGAAGTTTTTTTTTCAATTTTTTATCATATAAAAAATCCCCAGATTTAGGGAAATTTTTGGAAACTTTGGCAACGTCGTCGGAAGTTTTTTTTTCAATTTTTTATCATATAAAAAATCCCCAGATTTAGGGAAATTTTTGGAAACTTTGGCAACGTCGCCGGATGTTTTTTTTTTAATTTTTCATCTTATAAAAAATCCCCAGATTTAGGGAAATTTTTGGAAACTTTGGCAACGTCGCAGAAGTTTTTTTTTCAATTTTTTATCATATAAAAAATCCCCAGATTAAGGGAAATTTTTGGAAACTTTGGCAACGTCGCCGGATGTTTTTTTTTCAATTTTTTATCATATAAAAAATCCCCAGATTTAGGGAAATTTTTGGAAACTTTAGCAACGTCGCCGGAAGTGTTTTTTTTCAATTTTTCATCTTATAAAAAATCCCCAGATTTAGGGAAATTTTTGGAAACTTTGGCAACGTCGCCGGAAGTTTTTTTTTTCAATTTTTCATCTTATAAAAAATCCCCAGATTTAGGGAAATTTTTGGAAACTGGCAACGTCGCCGGATGTTTTTTTTTCAATTTTTCATCTTATAAAAACTCCCCAGATTTAGGGAAATTTTTGGAAACTTTGGCAACGTCGCCAGAAGTTTTTTTTCAATTTTTCATCTTATAAAAAATCCCCAGATTTAGGGAAATTTTTGGAAACTTTGGCAACGTCGCCGGATGTTTTTTTTTCAATTTTTCATCTTATAAAAAATCCCCAGATTTAGGGTAATTTTTGGAAACTTTGGCAACGTCGTCGGATGTTTTTTTTTCAATTTTTCATCTTATAAAAAATCCCCAGATTTAGGGAAATTTTTGGAAACTTTGGCAACGTCGCCGGAAGTTTTTTTTTTCAATTTTTCATCTTATAAAAAATCCCCAGATTTAGGGAAATTTTTGGAAACTTTGGCAACGTCGCCGGAAGTTTTTTTTTTCAATTTTTCATCTTATAAAAAATCCCCAGATTTAGGGAAATTTTTGGAAACTTTGGCAACGTCGCCGGAAGTTTTTTTTTTCAATTTTTTATCATATAAAAAATCCCCAGATTTAGAGAAATTTTTGGAAACTTTGGCAACGTCGCGGAAGTTTTTTTTTCAATTTTTTATCATATAAAAATCCCCAGATTTAGGGAAATTTTTGGAAACTTTGGCAACGTCGTCGGAAGTTTTTTTTTCAATTTTTTATCATATAAAAAATCCCCAGATTTAGGGAAATTTTTGGAAACTTTGGCAACGTCGCCGGATGTTTTTTTTTCAATTTTTCATCTTATAAAAAATACCCAGATTTAGGGAAATTTTTGGAAACTTTGGCAACGTCGCCGGAAGTTTTTTTTTCAATTTTTCATCTTATAAAAAATCCCCAGATTTAGGGAAATTTTTGGAAACTTTGGCAACGTCGTCGGATGTTTTTTTTTCAATTTTTCATCTTATAAAAAATCCCCATATTTAGGGAAATTTTTGGAAACTTTGGCAACGTCGCCGGAAGTTTTTTTTTTCAATTTTTCATCTTATAAAAAATCCCCAGATTTAGGGAAATTTTTGGAAACTTTGGCAACGTCGCCGGATGTTTTTTTTTCTATTTTTCATCTTATAAAAAATCCCCAGATTTAGGGAAATTTTTGGAAACTTTGGCAACGTCGCCGGAAGTTTTTTTTTTCAATTTTTCATCTTATAAAAAATCCCCAGATTTAGGGAAATTTTTGGAAACTTTGGCAACGTCGCCGGAAGTTTTTTTTTTCAATTTTTTATCATATAAAAAATCCCCAGATTTAGGGAAATTTTTGGAAACTTTGGCAACGTCGTCGGATGTTTTTTTTTCAATTTTTCATCTCATAAAAAATCCCCAGATTTAGGGAAATTTTTGGAAACTTTGGCAACGTCGCCGGAAGTGTTTTTTTTCAATTTTTCATCTTATAAAAAATCCCCAGATTTAGGGAAATTTTTGGAAACTTTGGCAACGTCGCCGGATGTTTTTTTTTCAATTTTCCATCTTATAAAAAATCCCCAGATTTAGGGAAATTTTTGGAAACTTTGGCAACGTCGCCGGAAGTGTTTTTTTTCAATTTTTCATCTTATAAAAAATCCCCAGATTTAGGGAAATTTTTGGAAACTTTGGCAACGTCGCCGGAAGTTTTTTTTTCAATTTTTTATCATATAAAAAATCCCCAGATTTAGGGAAATTTTTGGAAACTTTGGCAACGTCGTCGGAAGTTTTTTTTTCAATTTTTCATCTTATAAAAAATCCCCAGATTTAGGGAAATTTTTGGAAACTTTGGCAACGTCGCCGGAAGTTTTTTTTTTCAATTTTTCACCTTATAAAAAATCCCCAGATTTAGGGAAATTTTTGGAAACTTTGGCAACGTCGCCGGATGTTTTTTTTTCAATTTTTCATCTTATAAAAAATCCCCAGATTTAGGGAAATTTTTGGAAACTTTGACAACGTCGCCGGATGTTTTTTTTTTAATTTTTCATCTTATAAAAAATCCCCAGATTTAGGGAAATTTTTGGAAACTTTGGCAACGTCGCCGGAAGTTTTTTTTTTCAATTTTTCACCTTATAAAAAATCCCCAGATTTAGGGAAATTTTTGGAAACTTTGGCAACGTCGCCGGATGTTTTTTTTTCAATTTTTCATCTTATAAAAAATCCCCAGATTTAGGGAAATTTTTGGAGACTGGCAACGTCGCGGAAGTTTTTTTTTCAATTTTTTATCATATAAAAAATCCCCAGATTTAGGGAAATTTTTGGAAACTTTGTCAACGTCGTCGGATGTTTTTTTTTCAATTTTTCATCTTATAAAAAATCCCCAGATTTAGGGAAATTTTTGGAAACTTTGGCAACGTCGCCGGATGTTTTTTTTTCAATTTTTTATCATATAAAAAATCTCCAGATTTAGGGAAATTTTTGGAAACTTTGGCAACGTCGCCGGAAGTTTTTTTTTTCAATTTTTCATCTTATAAAAAATCCCCAGATTTAGGGAAATTTTTGGAAACTGGCAACGTCGCCGGATGTTTTTTTTTCAATTTTTCATCTTATAAAAACTCCCCAGATTTAGGGAAATTTTTGGAAACTTTGGCAACGTCGCCAGAAGTTTTTTTTTTCAATTTTTCATCTTATAAAAAATCCCCAGATTTAGGGAAATTTTTGGAAACTTTGGCAACGTCGCCGGATGTTTTTTTTTCAATTTTTCATCTTATAAAAAATCCCCAGATTTAGGGAAATTTTTGGAGACTGGCAACGTCGCGGAAGTTTTTTTTTCAATTTTTTATCATATAAAAAATCCCCAGATTTTGGGAAATTTTTGGAAACTTTGGCAACGTCGTCGGATGTTTTTTTTTCAATTTTTCATCTTATAAAAAATCCCCAGATTTAGGGAAATTTTTGGAAACTTTGGCAACGTCGTCGGATGTTTTTTTTTCAATTTTTCATCTTATAAAAAATCCCCAGATTTAGGGAAATTTTTGGAAACTTTGGCAACGTCGCCGGATGTTTTTTTTTTCAATTTTTCATCTTATAAAAAATCCCCAGATTTAGGGAAATTTTTGGAAACTTTGGCAACGTTGCCGGAAGTTTTTTTTTTCAATTTTTCATCTTATAAAAAATCCCCAGATTTAGGGAAATTTTTGGAAACTTTGGCAACGTCGCCGGATGTTTTTTTTTCAATTTTTCATCTTATAAAAAATCCCCAGATTTAGGGAAATTTTTGGAAACTTTGGCAACGTCGCCGGATGTTTTTTTTTTCAATTTTTCATCTTATAAAAAATCCCCAGATTTAGGGAAATTTTTGGAAACTTTGGCAACGTCGCCGGATGTTTTTTTTTCAATTTTTCATCTTATAAAAAATCCCCAGATTTAGGGAAATTTTTGGAAACTTTGGCAACGTCGCCGGATGTTTTTTTTTTCAATTTTTCATCTTATAAAAAATCCCCCGATTTAGGGAAATTTTTGGAAACTTTGGCAACGTCGCCGGATGTTTTTTTTTCAATTTTTCATCTTATAAAAAATCCCCAGATTTAGGGAAATTTTTGGAAACTTTGGCAACGTCGCCGGAAGTTTTTTTTTTCAATTTTTCATCTTATAAAAAATCCCCAGATTTAGGGAAATTTTTGGAAACTTTGGCAACGTCGCCGGAAATTTTTTTTTTCAATTTTTCATCTTATAAAAAATCCCCAGATTTAGGGAAATTTTTGGAAACTTTGGCAACGTCGCCGGATGTTTTTTTTTCAATTTTTCATCTTATAAAAAATCCCCAGATTTAGGGAAATTTTTGGAAACTTTGGCAACGTCGCCGGAAGTTTTTTTTTTCAATTTTTCATCTTATAAAAAATCCCCAGATTTAGGGAAATTTTTGGAAACTTTGGCAACGTCGCCGGATGTTTTTTTTTCAATTTTTCATCTTATAAAAAATCCCCAGATTTAGGGAAATTTTTGAAAACTTTGGCAACGTCGCCGGAAGTTTTTTTTTTCAATTTTTCATCTTATAAAAAATCTCCAGATTTAGGGAAATTTTTGGAGACTTTGGCAACGTCGCGGAAGTTTTTTTTTTCAATTTTTCATCTTATAATAAATCCCCAGATTTAGGGAAATTTTAGGAAACTTTGGCAACGTCGCCGGAAGTTTTTTTTTTCAATTTTTCATCTTATAAAAAATCCCCAGATTTAGGGAAATTTTTGGAAACTTTGGCAACGTCGCCGGAAGTGTTTTTTTTCAATTTTTCATCTTATAAAAAATCCCCAGATTTAGGGAAATTTTTGGAAACTTTGGCAACGTCGCCGGATGTTTTTTTTTCAATTTTTTATCATATAAAAAATCCCCAGATTTAGGGAAATTTTTGGAAACTTTGGCAACGTCCCGGAAGTTTTTTTTTCAATTTTTTATCATATAAAAAATCCCCAGATTTAGGGAAATTTTTGGAAACTTTGGCAACGTCGCCGGAAGTTTTTTTTTCAATTTTTTATCATATAAAAAATCCCCAGATTTAGGGAAATTTTTGGAAACTTTGGCAACGTCGCCGGAAGTTTTTTTTTTCAATTTTTCATCTTATAAAAAATCCCCAGATTTAGGGAAATTTTTGGAAACTTTGGCAACGTCGCCGGAAGTTTTTTTTTTCAATTTTTCATCTTATAAAAAATCCCCAGATTTAGGGAAATTTTTGGAAACTTTGGCAACGTCGCCGGAAGTTTTTTTTTTCAATTTTTCATCTTATAAAAAATCCCCAGATTTAGGGAAATTTTTGGAAACTTTGGCAACGTCGTCGGATGTTTTTTTTTCAATTTTTCATCTTATAAAAAATCCCCAGATTTAGGGAAATTTTTGGAAACTTTGGCAACGTCGCCGGAAGTGTTTTTTTTCAATTTTTCATCTTATAAAAAATCCCCAGATTTAGGGAAATTTTTGGAAACTTTGGCAACGTCGCCGGATGTTTTTTTTCAATTTTTCATCTTATAAAAAATCCCCAGATTTAGGGAAATTTTTGGAGACTTTGGCAACGTCGCGGAAGTTTTTTTTTCAATTTTTTATCATATAAAAAATCCCCACATTTAGGGAAATTTTTAGAAACTTTGGCAACGTCGTCGGATGTTTTTTTTTCAATTTTTCATATTATAAAAAATCCCCAGATTTAGGGAAATTTTTGGAAACTTTGGCAACGTCGTCGGATGTTTTTTTTTCAATTTTTCATCTTATAAAAAATCCCCAGATTTAGGGAAATTTTTGAAAACTTTGGCAACGTCGCCGGAAGTTTTTTTTTCAATTTTTTATCATATAAAAAATCCCCAGATTTAGGGAAATTTTTGGAAACTTTGGCAACGTCGTCGGATGTTTTTTTTTCAATTTTTCATCTTATAAAAAATCCCCAGATTTAGGGAAATTTTTGGAAACTTTGGCAACGTCGCCGGATGTTTTTTTTTCAATTTTTCATCTTATAAAAAATCCCCAGATTTAGGGAAATTTTTGAAAACTTTGGCAACGTCGCCGGAAGTTTTTTTTTTCAATTTTTCATCTTATAAAAAATCCCCAGATTTAGGGAAATTTTTGGAAACTTTGGCAACGTCGCCGGAAGTTTTTTTTTCAATTTTTTATCATATAAAAAATCCCCAGATTTAGGGAAATTTTTGGAAACTTTGGCAACGTCGCCGGATGTTTTTTTCTCAATTTTTCATCTTATAAAAAATCCCCAGATTTAGGGAAATTTTTGGAAACTTTGGCAACGTCGCCGGAAGTTTTTTTTTTCAATTTTTCATCTTATAAAAAATCCCCAGATTTAGGGAAATTTTTGGAAACTTTGGCAACGTCGCCGGAAGTTTTTTTTTTCAATTTTTCATCTTATAAAAAATCCCCAGATTTAGGGAAATTTTTGGAAACTTTGGCAACGTCGCCGGAAGTTTTTTTTTTCAATTTTTCATCTTATAAAAAATCCCCAGATTTAGGGAAATTTTTGGAAACTTTGGCAACGTCGTCGGATGTTTTTTTTTCAATTTTTCATCTTATAAAAAATCCCCAGATTTAGGGAAATTTTTGGAAACTTTGGCAACGTCGCCGGAAGTGTTTTTTTTCAATTTTTCATCTTATAAAAAATCCCCAGATTTAGGGAAATTTTTGGAAACTTTGGCAACGTCGCCGGATGTTTTTTTTCAATTTTTCATCTTATAAAAAATCCCCAGATTTAGGGACATTTTTGGAGACTTTGGCAACGTCGCGGAAGTTTTTTTTTCAATTTTTTATCATATAAAAAATCCCCACATTTAGGGAAATTTTTGGAAACATTGGCAACGTCGTCGGATGTTTTTTTTTCAATTTTTCATCTTATAAAAAATCCCCAGATTTAGGGAAATTTTTGGAAACTTTGGCAACGTCGTCGGATGTTTTTTTTTCAATTTTTCATCTTATAAAAAATCCCCAGATTTAGGGAAATTTTTGAAAACTTTGGCAACGTCGCCGGAAGTTTTTTTTTCAATTTTTTATCATATAAAAAATCCCCAGATTTAGGGAAATTTTTGGAAACTTTGGCAACGTCGTCGGATGTTTTTTTTTCAATTTTTCATCTTATAAAAAATCCCCAGATTTATGGAAATTTTTGGAAACTTTGGCAACGTCGCCGGATGTTTTTTTTTCAATTTTTCATCTTATAAAAAATCCCCAGATTTAGGGAAATTTTTGAAAACTTTGGCAACGTCGCCGGAAGTTTTTTTTTTCAATTTTTCATCTTATAAAAAATCCCCAGATTTAGGGAAATTTTTGGAGACTTTGGCAACGTCGCGGAAGTTTTTTTTTCAATTTTTTATCATATAAAAAATCCCCAGATTTAGGGAAATTTTTGGAAACTTTGGCAACGTCGCCGGATGTTTTTTTTTCAATTTTTCATCTCATAAAAAATCCCCAGATTTAGGGAAATTTTTGGAAACTTTGGCAACGTCGCCGGATGTTTTTTTTTCAATTTTTCATCTTATAAAAAATCCCCAGATTTAGGGAAATTTTTGAAAACTTTGGCAACGTCGCCGGAAGTTTTTTTTTTCAATTTTTCATCTTATAAAAAATCCCCAGATTTAGGGAAATTTTTGGAAACTTTGGCAACGTCGCCGGATGTTTTTTTTTCAATTTTTCATCTTATAAAAAATCCCCAGATTTAGGGAAATTTTTGAAAACTTTGGCAACGTCGCCGGAAGTTTTTTTTTTCAATTTTTCATCTTATAAAAAATCTCCAGATTTAGGGAAATTTTTGGAGACTTTGGCAACGTCGCGGAAGTTTTTTTTTTCAATTTTTCATCTTATAATAAATCCCCAGATTTAGGGAAATTTTAGGAAACTTTGGCAACGTCGCCGGAAGTTTTTTTTTTCAATTTTTCATCTTATAAAAAATCCCCAGATTTAGGGAAATTTTTGGAAACTTTGGCAACGTCGCCGGAAGTGTTTTTTTTCAATTTTTCATCTTATAAAAAATCCCCAGATTTAGGGAAATTTTTGGAAACTTTGGCAACGTCGCCGGATGTTTTTTTTTCAATTTTTTATCATATAAAAAATCCCCAGATTTAGGGAAATTTTTGGAAACTTTGGCAACGTCCCGGAAGTTTTTTTTTCAATTTTTTATCATATAAAAAATCCCCAGATTTAGGGAAATTTTTGGAAACTTTGGCAACGTCGCCGGAAGTTTTTTTTTCAATTTTTCATCTTATAAAAAATCCCCAGATTTAGGGAAATTTTTGGAAACTTTGGCAACGTCGCCGGAAGTTTTTTTTTTCAATTTTTCATCTTATAAAAAATCCCCAGATTTAGGGAAATTTTTGGAAACTTTGGCAACGTCGCCGGAAGTTTTTTTTTTCAATTTTTCATCTTATAAAAAATCCCCAGATTTAGGGAAATTTTTGGAAACTTTGGCAACGTCGCCGGAAGTTTTTTTTTTCAATTTTTCATCTTATAAAAAATCCCCAGATTTAGGGAAATTTTTGGAAACTTTGGCAACGTCGTCGGATGTTTTTTTTTCAATTTTTCATCTTATAAAAAATCCCCAGATTTAGGGAAATTTTTGGAAACTTTGGCAACGTCGCCGGAAGTGTTTTTTTTCAATTTTTCATCTTATAAAAAATCCCCAGATTTAGGGAAATTTTTGGAAACTTTGGCAACGTCGCCGGATGTTTTTTTTCAATTTTTCATCTTATAAAAAATCCCCAGATTTAGGGAAATTTTTGGAGACTTTGGCAACGTCGCGGAAGTTTTTTTTTCAATTTTTTATCATATAAAAAATCCCCACATTTAGGGAAATTTTTGGAAACTTTGGCAACGTCGTCGGATGTTTTTTTTTCAATTTTTCATATTATAAAAAATCCCCAGATTTAGGGAAATTTTTGGAAACTTTGGCAACGTCGTCGGATGTTTTTTTTTCAATTTTTCATCTTATAAAAAATCCCCAGATTTAGGGAAATTTTTGAAAACTTTGGCAACGTCGCCGGAAGTTTTTTTTTCAATTTTTTATCATATAAAAAATCCCCAGATTTAGGGAAATTTTTGGAAACTTTGGCAACGTCGTCGGATGTTTTTTTTTCAATTTTTCATCTTATAAAAAATCCCCAGATTTAGGGAAATTTTTGGAAACTGGCAACGTCGCCGGATGTTTTTTTTTCAATTTTTCATCTTATAAAAAATCCCCAGATTTAGGGAAATTTTTGAAAACTTTGGCAACGTCGCCGGAAGTTTTTTTTTTCAATTTTTCATCTTATAAAAAATCCCCAGATTTAGGGAAATTTTTGGAAACTTTGGCAACGTCGCCGGAAGTTTTTTTTTCAATTTTTTATCATATAAAAAATCCCCAGATTTAGGGAAATTTTTGGAAACTTTGGCAACGTCGCCGGATGTTTTTTTCTCAATTTTTCATCTTATAAAAAATCCCCAGATTTAGGGAAATTTTTGGAAACTTTGGCAACGTCGCCGGAAGTTTTTTTTTTCAATTTTTCATCTTATAAAAAATCCCCAGATTTAGGGAAATTTTTGGAAACTTTGGCAACGTCGCCGGAAGTTTTTTTTTTCAATTTTTCATCTTATAAAAAATCCCCAGATTTAGGGAAATTTTTGGAAACTTTGGCAACGTCGCCGGAAGTTTTTTTTTTCAATTTTTCATCTTATAAAAAATCCCCAGATTTAGGGAAATTTTTGGAAACTTTGGCAACGTCGTCGGATGTTTTTTTTTCAATTTTTCATCTTATAAAAAATCCCCAGATTTAGGGAAATTTTTGGAAACTTTGGCAACGTCGCCGGAAGTGTTTTTTTTCAATTTTTCATCTTATAAAAAATCCCCAGATTTAGGGAAATTTTTGGAAACTTTGGCAACGTCGCCGGATGTTTTTTTTCAATTTTTCATCTTATAAAAAATCCCCAGATTTAGGGAAATTTTTGGAGACTTTGGCAACGTCGCGGAAGTTTTTTTTTCAATTTTTTATCATATAAAAAATCCCCACATTTAGGGAAATTTTTGGAAACTTTGGCAACGTCGTCGGATGTTTTTTTTTCAATTTTTCATCTTATAAAAAATCCCCAGATTTAGGGAAATTTTTGGAAACTTTGGCAACGTCGTCGGATGTTTTTTTTTCAATTTTTCATCTTATAAAAAATCCCCAGATTTAGGGAAATTTTTGAAAACTTTGGCAACGTCGCCGGAAGTTTTTTTTTCAATTTTTTATCATATAAAAAATCCCCAGATTTAGGGAAATTTTTGGAAACTTTGGCAACGTCGTCGGATGTTTTTTTTTCAATTTTTCATCTTATAAAAAATCCCCAGATTTAGGGAAATTTTTGGAAACTTTGGCAACGTCGCCGGATGTTTTTTTTTCAATTTTTCATCTTATAAAAAATCCCCAGATTTAGGGAAATTTTTGAAAACTTTGGCAACGTCGCCGGAAGTTTTTTTTTTCAATTTTTCATCTCATAAAAAATCCCCAGATTTAGGGAAATTTTTGGAGACTTTGGCAACGTCGCGGAAGTTTTTTTTTCAATTTTTTATCATATAAAAAATCCCCAGATTTAGGGAAATTTTTGGAAACTTTGGCAACGTCGCCGGATGTTTTTTTTTCAATTTTTCATCTCATAAAAAATCCCCAGATTTAGGGAAATTTTTGGAAACTTTGGCAACGTCGCCGGAAGTTTTTTTTTTCAATTTTTCACCTTATAAAAAATCCCCAGATTTAGGGAAATTTTTGGAAACTTTGGCAACGTCGCCGGATGTTTTTTTTTCAATTTTTCATCTTATAAAAAATCCCCAGATTTAGGGAAATTTTTGGAAACTTTGGCAACGTCGCCGGAAGTTTTTTTTTTCAATTTTTCACCTTATAAAAAATCCCCAGATTTAGGGAAATTTTTGGAAACTTTGGCAACGTCGCCGGATGTTTTTTTTTCAATTTTTCATCTTATAAAAAATCCCCAGATTTAGGGAAATTTTTGGAAACTTTGGCAACGTCGCCGGATGTTTTTTTTTCAATTTTTCATCTTATAAAAAATCTCCAGATTTAGGGAAATTTTTGGAAACTTTGGCAACGTCGCCGGAAGTTTTTTTTTTCAATTTTTCATCTTATAAAAAATCCCCAGATTTAGGGAAATTTTTGGAAACTTTGGCAACGTCGCCGGATGTTTTTTTTTTCAATTTTTCATCTTATAAAAAATCCCCAGATTTAGGGAAATTTTTGGAAACTTTGGCAACGTCGCCGGATGTTTTTTTTTCAATTTTTCATCTTATAAAAAATCCCCAGATTTAGGGAAATTTTTGAAAACTTTGGCAACGTCGCCGGAAGTTTTTTTTTTCAATTTTTCATCTTATAAAAAATCCCCAGATTTAGGGAAATTTTTGAAAACTTTGGCAACGTCGCCGGAAGTTTTTTTTTTCAATTTTTCATCTTATAAAAAATCCCCAGATTTAGAGAAATTTTTGGAAACTTTGGCAACGTCGCGGAAGTTTTTTTTTCAATTTTTTATCATATAAAAAATCCCCAGATTTAGGGAAATTTTTGGAAACTTTGGCAACGTTGTCGGAAGTTTTTTTTTCAATTTTTTATCATATAAAAAATCCCCAGATTTAGGGAAATTTTTGGAAACTTTGGCAACGTCGCCGGATGTTTTTTTTTCAATTTTTCATCTTATAAAAAATCCCCAGATTTAGGGAAATTTTTGAAAACTTTGGCAACGTCGCCGGAAGTTTTTTTTTTCAATTTTTTATCTTATAAAAAATCCCCAGATTTAGAGAAATTTTTGGAAACTTTGGCAACGTCGCGGAAGTTTTTTTTTCAATTTTTTATCATATAAAAAATCCCCAGATTTAGGGAAATTTTTGGAAACTTTGGCAACGTCGTCGGAAGTTTTTTTTTCAATTTTTTATCATATAAAAAATCCCCAGATTTAGGGAAATTTTTGGAAACTTTGGCAACGTCGCCGGATGTTTTTTTTTTAATTTTTCATCTTATAAAAAATCCCCAGATTTAGGGAAATTTTTGGAAACTTTGGCAACGTCGCAGAAGTTTTTTTTTCAATTTTTTATCATATAAAAAATCCCCAGATTAAGGGAAATTTTTGGAAACTTTGGCAACGTCGCCGGATGTTTTTTTTTCAATTTTTTATCATATAAAAAATCCCCAGATTTAGGGAAATTTTTGGAAACTTTAGCAACGTCGCCGGAAGTGTTTTTTTTCAATTTTTCATCTTATAAAAAATCCCCAGATTTAGGGAAATTTTTGGAAACTTTGGCAACGTCGCCGGAAGTTTTTTTTTTCAATTTTTCATCTTATAAAAAATCCCCAGATTTAGGGAAATTTTTGGAAACTGGCAACGTCGCCGGATGTTTTTTTTTCAATTTTTCATCTTATAAAAACTCCCCAGATTTAGGGAAATTTTTGGAAACTTTGGCAACGTCGCCAGAAGTTTTTTTTCAATTTTTCATCTTATAAAAAATCCCCAGATTTAGGGAAATTTTTGGAAACTTTGGCAACGTCGCCGGATGTTTTTTTTTCAATTTTTCATCTTATAAAAAATCCCCAGATTTAGGGTAATTTTTGGAAACTTTGGCAACGTCGTCGGATGTTTTTTTTTCAATTTTTCATCTTATAAAAAATCCCCAGATTTAGGGAAATTTTTGGAAACTTTGGCAACGTCGCCGGAAGTTTTTTTTTTCAATTTTTCATCTTATAAAAAATCCCCAGATTTAGGGAAATTTTTGGAAACTTTGGCAACGTCGCCGGAAGTTTTTTTTTTCAATTTTTCATCTTATAAAAAATCCCCAGATTTAGGGAAATTTTTGGAAACTTTGGCAACGTCGCCGGAAGTTTTTTTTTTCAATTTTTTATCATATAAAAAATCCCCAGATTTAGAGAAATTTTTGGAAACTTTGGCAACGTCGCGGAAGTTTTTTTTTCAATTTTTTATCATATAAAAATCCCCAGATTTAGGGAAATTTTTGGAAACTTTGGCAACGTCGTCGGAAGTTTTTTTTTCAATTTTTTATCATATAAAAAATCCCCAGATTTAGGGAAATTTTTGGAAACTTTGGCAACGTCGCCGGATGTTTTTTTTTCAATTTTTCATCTTATAAAAAATACCCAGATTTAGGGAAATTTTTGGAAACTTTGGCAACGTCGCCGGAAGTTTTTTTTTCAATTTTTCATCTTATAAAAAATCCCCAGATTTAGGGAAATTTTTGGAAACTTTGGCAACGTCGTCGGATGTTTTTTTTTCAATTTTTCATCTTATAAAAAATCCCCATATTTAGGGAAATTTTTGGAAACTTTGGCAACGTCGCCGGAAGTTTTTTTTTTCAATTTTTCATCTTATAAAAAATCCCCAGATTTAGGGAAATTTTTGGAAACTTTGGCAACGTCGCCGGATGTTTTTTTTTCTATTTTTCATCTTATAAAAAATCCCCAGATTTAGGGAAATTTTTGGAAACTTTGGCAACGTCGCCGGAAGTTTTTTTTTTCAATTTTTCATCTTATAAAAAATCCCCAGATTTAGGGAAATTTTTGGAAACTTTGGCAACGTCGCCGGAAGTTTTTTTTTTCAATTTTTTATCATATAAAAAATCCCCAGATTTAGGGAAATTTTTGGAAACTTTGGCAACGTCGTCGGATGTTTTTTTTTCAATTTTTCATCTCATAAAAAATCCCCAGATTTAGGGAAATTTTTGGAAACTTTGGCAACGTCGCCGGAAGTGTTTTTTTTCAATTTTTCATCTTATAAAAAATCCCCAGATTTAGGGAAATTTTTGGAAACTTTGGCAACGTCGCCGGATGTTTTTTTTTCAATTTTCCATCTTATAAAAAATCCCCAGATTTAGGGAAATTTTTGGAAACTTTGGCAACGTCGCCGGAAGTGTTTTTTTTCAATTTTTCATCTTATAAAAAATCCCCAGATTTAGGGAAATTTTTGGAAACTTTGGCAACGTCGCCGGAAGTTTTTTTTTCAATTTTTTATCATATAAAAAATCCCCAGATTTAGGGAAATTTTTGGAAACTTTGGCAACGTCGTCGGAAGTTTTTTTTTCAATTTTTCATCTTATAAAAAATCCCCAGATTTAGGGAAATTTTTGGAAACTTTGGCAACGTCGCCGGAAGTTTTTTTTTTCAATTTTTCACCTTATAAAAAATCCCCAGATTTAGGGAAATTTTTGGAAACTTTGGCAACGTCGCCGGATGTTTTTTTTTCAATTTTTCATCTTATAAAAAATCCCCAGATTTAGGGAAATTTTTGGAAACTTTGACAACGTCGCCGGATGTTTTTTTTTTAATTTTTCATCTTATAAAAAATCCCCAGATTTAGGGAAATTTTTGGAAACTTTGGCAACGTCGCCGGAAGTTTTTTTTTTCAATTTTTCACCTTATAAAAAATCCCCAGATTTAGGGAAATTTTTGGAAACTTTGGCAACGTCGCCGGATGTTTTTTTTTCAATTTTTCATCTTATAAAAAATCCCCAGATTTAGGGAAATTTTTGGAGACTGGCAACGTCGCGGAAGTTTTTTTTTCAATTTTTTATCATATAAAAAATCCCCAGATTTAGGGAAATTTTTGGAAACTTTGTCAACGTCGTCGGATGTTTTTTTTTCAATTTTTCATCTTATAAAAAATCCCCAGATTTAGGGAAATTTTTGGAAACTTTGGCAACGTCGCCGGATGTTTTTTTTTCAATTTTTTATCATATAAAAAATCTCCAGATTTAGGGAAATTTTTGGAAACTTTGGCAACGTCGCCGGAAGTTTTTTTTTTCAATTTTTCATCTTATAAAAAATCCCCAGATTTAGGGAAATTTTTGGAAACTGGCAACGTCGCCGGATGTTTTTTTTTCAATTTTTCATCTTATAAAAACTCCCCAGATTTAGGGAAATTTTTGGAAACTTTGGCAACGTCGCCAGAAGTTTTTTTTTTCAATTTTTCATCTTATAAAAAATCCCCAGATTTAGGGAAATTTTTGGAAACTTTGGCAACG
Source organism: Neocrepidodera transversa (assembly GCA_963243735.1). Taxonomy (NCBI): domain Eukaryota; kingdom Metazoa; phylum Arthropoda; class Insecta; order Coleoptera; family Chrysomelidae; genus Neocrepidodera; species Neocrepidodera transversa. The sequence goes on from OY725356.1 coordinate 14,159,369, forward strand.
TCGCCGGATGTTTTTTTTTCAATTTTTCATCTTATAAAAAATCCCCAGATTTAGGGAAATTTTTGGAGACTGGCAACGTCGCGGAAGTTTTTTTTTCAATTTTTTATCATATAAAAAATCCCCAGATTTTGGGAAATTTTTGGAAACTTTGGCAACGTCGTCGGATGTTTTTTTTTCAATTTTTCATCTTATAAAAAATCCCCAGATTTAGGGAAATTTTTGGAAACTTTGGCAACGTCGTCGGATGTTTTTTTTTCAATTTTTCATCTTATAAAAAATCCCCAGATTTAGGGAAATTTTTGGAAACTTTGGCAACGTCGCCGGATGTTTTTTTTTTCAATTTTTCATCTTATAAAAAATCCCCAGATTTAGGGAAATTTTTGGAAACTTTGGCAACGTTGCCGGAAGTTTTTTTTTTCAATTTTTCATCTTATAAAAAATCCCCAGATTTAGGGAAATTTTTGGAAACTTTGGCAACGTCGCCGGATGTTTTTTTTTCAATTTTTCATCTTATAAAAAATCCCCAGATTTAGGGAAATTTTTGGAAACTTTGGCAACGTCGCCGGATGTTTTTTTTTTCAATTTTTCATCTTATAAAAAATCCCCAGATTTAGGGAAATTTTTGGAAACTTTGGCAACGTCGCCGGATGTTTTTTTTTCAATTTTTCATCTTATAAAAAATCCCCAGATTTAGGGAAATTTTTGGAAACTTTGGCAACGTCGCCGGATGTTTTTTTTTTCAATTTTTCATCTTATAAAAAATCCCCCGATTTAGGGAAATTTTTGGAAACTTTGGCAACGTCGCCGGATGTTTTTTTTTCAATTTTTCATCTTATAAAAAATCCCCAGATTTAGGGAAATTTTTGGAAACTTTGGCAACGTCGCCGGAAGTTTTTTTTTTCAATTTTTCATCTTATAAAAAATCCCCAGATTTAGGGAAATTTTTGGAAACTTTGGCAACGTCGCCGGAAATTTTTTTTTTCAATTTTTCATCTTATAAAAAATCCCCAGATTTAGGGAAATTTTTGGAAACTTTGGCAACGTCGCCGGATGTTTTTTTTTCAATTTTTCATCTTATAAAAAATCCCCAGATTTAGGGAAATTTTTGGAAACTTTGGCAACGTCGCCGGAAGTTTTTTTTTTCAATTTTTCATCTTATAAAAAATCCCCAGATTTAGGGAAATTTTTGGAAACTTTGGCAACGTCGCCGGATGTTTTTTTTTCAATTTTTCATCTTATAAAAAATCCCCAGATTTAGGGAAATTTTTGAAAACTTTGGCAACGTCGCCGGAAGTTTTTTTTTTCAATTTTTCATCTTATAAAAAATCTCCAGATTTAGGGAAATTTTTGGAGACTTTGGCAACGTCGCGGAAGTTTTTTTTTTCAATTTTTCATCTTATAAAAAATCCCCAGATTTAGGGAAATTTTTGGAAACTTTGGCAACGTCGCCGGATGTTTTTTTTTCAATTTTTTATCATATAAAAAATCCCCAGATTTAGGGAAATTTTTGGAAACTTTGGCAACGTCCCGGAAGTTTTTTTTTCAATTTTTTATCATATAAAAAATCCCCAGATTTAGGGAAATTTTTGGAAACTTTGGCAACGTCGCCGGAAGTTTTTTTTTCAATTTTTTATCATATAAAAAATCCCCAGATTTAGGGAAATTTTTGGAAACTTTGGCAACGTCGCCGGAAGTTTTTTTTTTCAATTTTTCATCTTATAAAAAATCCCCAGATTTAGGGAAATTTTTGGAAACTTTGGCAACGTCGCCGGAAGTTTTCTTTTCAATTTTTCATCTTATAAAAAATCCCCAGATTTAGGGAAATTTTTGGAAACTTTGGCAACGTCGCCGGAAGTTTTTTTTTTCAATTTTTCATCTTATAAAAAATCCCCAGATTTAGGGAAATTTTTGGAAACTTTGGCAACGTCGTCGGATGTTTTTTTTTCAATTTTTCATCTTATAAAAAATCCCCAGATTTAGGGAAATTTTTGGAAACTTTGGCAACGTCGCCGGAAGTGTTTTTTTTCAATTTTTCATCTTATAAAAAATCCCCAGATTTAGGGAAATTTTTGGAAACTTTGGCAACGTCGCCGGATGTTTTTTTTCAATTTTTCATCTTATAAAAAATCCCCAGATTTAGGGAAATTTTTGGAGACTTTGGCAACGTCGCGGAAGTTTTTTTTTCAATTTTTTATCATATAAAAAATCCCCACATTTAGGGAAATTTTTGGAAACTTTGGCAACGTCGTCGGATGTTTTTTTTTCAATTTTTCATATTATAAAAAATCCCCAGATTTAGGGAAATTTTTGGAAACTTTGGCAACGTCGTCGGATGTTTTTTTTTCAATTTTTCATCTTATAAAAAATCCCCAGATTTAGGGAAATTTTTGAAAACTTTGGCAACGTCGCCGGAAGTTTTTTTTTCAATTTTTTATCATATAAAAAATCCCCAGATTTAGGGAAATTTTTGGAAACTTTGGCAACGTCGTCGGATGTTTTTTTTTCAATTTTTCATCTTATAAAAAATCCCCAGATTTAGGGAAATTTTTGGAAACTTTGGCAACGTCGCCGGATGTTTTTTTTTCAATTTTTCATCTTATAAAAAATCCCCAGATTTAGGGAAATTTTTGAAAACTTTGGCAACGTCGCCGGAAGTTTTTTTTTTCAATTTTTCATCTTATAAAAAATCCCCAGATTTAGGGAAATTTTTGGAAACTTTGGCAACGTCGCCGGAAGTTTTTTTTTCAATTTTTTATCATATAAAAAATCCCCAGATTTAGGGAAATTTTTGGAAACTTTGGCAACGTCGCCGGATGTTTTTTTCTCAATTTTTCATCTTATAAAAAATCCCCAGATTTAGGGAAATTTTTGGAAACTTTGGCAACGTCGCCGGAAGTTTTTTTTTTCAATTTTTCATCTTATAAAAAATCCCCAGATTTAGGGAAATTTTTGGAAACTTTGGCAACGTCGCCGGAAGTTTTTTTTTTCAATTTTTCATCTTATAAAAAATCCCCAGATTTAGGGAAATTTTTGGAAACTTTGGCAACGTCGCCGGAAGTTTTTTTTTTCAATTTTTCATCTTATAAAAAATCCCCAGATTTAGGGAAATTTTTGGAAACTTTGGCAACGTCGTCGGATGTTTTTTTTTCAATTTTTCATCTTATAAAAAATCCCCAGATTTAGGGAAATTTTTGGAAACTTTGGCAACGTCGCCGGAAGTGTTTTTTTTCAATTTTTCATCATATAAAAAATCCCCAGATTTAGGGAAATTTTTGGAAACTTTGGCAACGTCGCCGGATGTTTTTTTTCAATTTTTCATCTTATAAAAAATCCCCAGATTTAGGGACATTTTTGGAGACTTTGGCAACGTCGCGGAAGTTTTTTTTTCAATTTTTTATCATATAAAAAATCCCCACATTTAGGGAAATTTTTGGAAACTTTGGCAACGTCGTCGGATGTTTTTTTTTCAATTTTTCATCTTATAAAAAATCCCCAGATTTAGGGAAATTTTTGGAAACTTTGGCAACGTCGTCGGATGTTTTTTTTTCAATTTTTCATCTTATAAAAAATCCCCAGATTTAGGGAAATTTTTGAAAACTTTGGCAACGTCGCCGGAAGTTTTTTTTTCAATTTTTTATCATATAAAAAATCCCCAGATTTAGGGAAATTTTTGGAAACTTTGGCAACGTCGTCGGATGTTTTTTTTTCAATTTTTCATCTTATAAAAAATCCCCAGATTTATGGAAATTTTTGGAAACTTTGGCAACGTCGCCGGATGTTTTTTTTTCAATTTTTCATCTTATAAAAAATCCCCAGATTTAGGGAAATTTTTGAAAACTTTGGCAACGTCGCCGGAAGTTTTTTTTTTCAATTTTTCATCTTATAAAAAATCCCCAGATTTAGGGAAATTTTTGGAGACTTTGGCAACGTCGCGGAAGTTTTTTTTTCAATTTTTTATCATATAAAAAATCCCCAGATTTAGGGAAATTTTTGGAAACTTTGGCAACGTCGCCGGATGTTTTTTTTTCAATTTTTCATCTCATAAAAAATCCCCAGATTTAGGGAAATTTTTGGAAACTTTGGCAACGTCGCCGGATGTTTTTTTTTCAATTTTTCATCTTATAAAAAATCCCCAGATTTAGGGAAATTTTTGAAAACTTTGGCAACGTCGCCGGAAGTTTTTTTTTTCAATTTTTCATCTTATAAAAAATCCCCAGATTTAGGGAAATTTTTGGAAACTTTGGCAACGTCGCCGGATGTTTTTTTTTCAATTTTTCATCTTATAAAAAATCCCCAGATTTAGGGAAATTTTTGAAAACTTTGGCAACGTCGCCGGAAGTTTTTTTTTTCAATTTTTCATCTTATAAAAAATCTCCAGATTTAGGGAAATTTTTGGAGACTTTGGCAACGTCGCGGAAGTTTTTTTTTTCAATTTTTCATCTTATAATAAATCCCCAGATTTAGGGAAATTTTAGGAAACTTTGGCAACGTCGCCGGAAGTTTTTTTTTTCAATTTTTCATCTTATAAAAAATCCCCAGATTTAGGGAAATTTTTGGAAACTTTGGCAACGTCGCCGGAAGTGTTTTTTTTCAATTTTTCATCTTATAAAAAATCCCCAGATTTAGGGAAATTTTTGGAAACTTTGGCAACGTCGCCGGATGTTTTTTTTTCAATTTTTTATCATATAAAAAATCCCCAGATTTAGGGAAATTTTTGGAAACTTTGGCAACGTCCCGGAAGTTTTTTTTTCAATTTTTTATCATATAAAAAATCCCCAGATTTAGGGAAATTTTTGGAAACTTTGGCAACGTCGCCGGAAGTTTTTTTTTCAATTTTTCATCTTATAAAAAATCCCCAGATTTAGGGAAATTTTTGGAAACTTTGGCAACGTCGCCGGAAGTTTTTTTTTTCAATTTTTCATCTTATAAAAAATCCCCAGATTTAGGGAAATTTTTGGAAACTTTGGCAACGTCGCCGGAAGTTTTTTTTTTCAATTTTTCATCTTATAAAAAATCCCCAGATTTAGGGAAATTTTTGGAAACTTTGGCAACGTCGCCGGAAGTTTTTTTTTTCAATTTTTCATCTTATAAAAAATCCCCAGATTTAGGGAAATTTTTGGAAACTTTGGCAACGTCGTCGGATGTTTTTTTTTCAATTTTTCATCTTATAAAAAATCCCCAGATTTAGGGAAATTTTTGGAAACTTTGGCAACGTCGCCGGAAGTGTTTTTTTTCAATTTTTCATCTTATAAAAAATCCCCAGATTTAGGGAAATTTTTGGAAACTTTGGCAACGTCGCCGGATGTTTTTTTTCAATTTTTCATCTTATAAAAAATCCCCAGATTTAGGGAAATTTTTGGAGACTTTGGCAACGTCGCGGAAGTTTTTTTTTCAATTTTTTATCATATAAAAAATCCCCACATTTAGGGAAATTTTTGGAAACTTTGGCAACGTCGTCGGATGTTTTTTTTTCAATTTTTCATATTATAAAAAATCCCCAGATTTAGGGAAATTTTTGGAAACTTTGGCAACGTCGTCGGATGTTTTTTTTTCAATTTTTCATCTTATAAAAAATCCCCAGATTTAGGGAAATTTTTGAAAACTTTGGCAACGTCGCCGGAAGTTTTTTTTTCAATTTTTTATCATATAAAAAATCCCCAGATTTAGGGAAATTTTTGGAAACTTTGGCAACGTCGTCGGATGTTTTTTTTTCAATTTTTCATCTTATAAAAAATCCCCAGATTTAGGGAAATTTTTGGAAACTTTGGCAACGTCGCCGGATGTTTTTTTTTCAATTTTTCATCTTATAAAAAATCCCCAGATTTAGGGAAATTTTTGAAAACTTTGGCAACGTCGCCGGAAGTTTTTTTTTTCAATTTTTCATCTTATAAAAAATCCCCAGATTTAGGGAAATTTTTGGAAACTTTGGCAACGTCGCCGGAAGTTTTTTTTTCAATTTTTTATCATATAAAAAATCCCCAGATTTAGGGAAATTTTTGGAAACTTTGGCAACGTCGCCGGATGTTTTTTTCTCAATTTTTCATCTTATAAAAAATCCCCAGATTTAGGGAAATTTTTGGAAACTTTGGCAACGTCGCCGGAAGTTTTTTTTTTCAATTTTTCATCTTATAAAAAATCCCCAGATTTAGGGAAATTTTTGGAAACTTTGGCAACGTCGCCGGAAGTTTTTTTTTTCAATTTTTCATCTTATAAAAAATCCCCAGATTTAGGGAAATTTTTGGAAACTTTGGCAACGTCGCGGGAAGTTTTTTTTTTCAATTTTTCATCTTATAAAAAATCCCCAGATTTAGGGAAATTTTTGGAAACTTTGGCAACGTCGCCGGAAGTTTTTTTTTTTCAATTTTACATCTTTTAAAAAATCCCCAGATTTAGGGAAATTTTTGGAAACTTTGGCAACGTCGCCGGAAGTTTTTTTTTTCAATTTTTCATCTTATAAAAATCCCCAGATTTAGGGAAATTTTTGGAAACTTTGGCAACGTCGCCGGAAGTTTTTTTTTCAATTTTTTATCATATAAAAAATCCCCAGATTTAGGGAAATTTTTGGAAACTTTGGCAACGTCGCCGGAAGTTTTTTTTTTCAATTTTTCATATAAAAAATCCCCAGATTTAGGGAAATTTTTGGAAACTTTGGCAACGTCGCCGGAAGGTTTTTTTTTTCAATTTTTCATCTAATAAAAAATCCCCAGATTTAGGGAAATTTTTGGAAACTTTGGCAACGTCGCCGGAAGTTTTTTTTTTCAATTATTGGACAATAAAAATGAAAAATTTAAATATAATTAGAAAAAACAAAATTAAAAAAAAAAAGAAATTTTCGAATAAGGCAAATTCGCTTTTAAAATAACGAATTTTAATGATCAACGTTGCCAAATTGTCGAAATTTTCACTAAATCTGGGGATTTTTAATAAGATTAAAAAAATGATCAAAAAAAATTAAAAAAAATGAGCGACGTTGCAAAACTTTCAAAAGATATCCCGAAAACTGCGGATTTTTTATAAGATTAAAAATGAAAAAAAAAAGATGGAAAAAATTTTCGGGCGACGTTGCCAAAGTTTCCAAAAATTTCCCTAAATCTGGGGATTTTTTATAAGATGAAAAATTGAAAAAAAAAACTTCCGGCGACGTTGCCAAAGTTTCCAAAAATTTCCCTAAATCTGGGGATTTTTTATAAGATTAAAAATTACCAAAAAAGATAAAAAAAAAATTTGGGCGACGTTGCCAGTTTTCCAAAAAATTTCCTAAATCTGGGGATTTTTTATAAGATTAAAAATGACAAAAAATGATGGAAAAAAATTTTGGGCGACGTTGCCAAAATTTGCAAAATTTTCCCTTAATCTGGAGATTTTTTTATAAGATTAAAAATGATCCAAAAAAATAGAAAAAAAAATTGGGCGACGTTGCCAAAGTTTCCAAAAAATTCCCTAAATCTGGTGATTTTTTATAAGATTAAAAATGAAAAAAAATGATAGAAAAAAGTTTTGGGCGACGTTGCCAAAATTTGCAAAAATTTCCCTTAATCTGGAGATTTTTTTATAAGATTTAAAATGATCAAAAATAATAGAAAAAAAAATTGGGCGACGTTGCCAAAGTTTCCAAAAATGTCCCTAAATCTGGTATAAGAAAAAAGATTACAAAAAAAGAAATGGAAAAAATTTGATAAAATTTTGATTCCTGCGACGTTGCCAAATTTTCCATAAATTTCCCCAAATCTGGGGAATTTTTATAATAATAAAAATTATCAAAAAAAAATGGTCAAACTGTGTTAAAATTTAAATAAAATTTATAATAAAGAGTTTTTATAGAGCGACGTTGCCAAACGTTACAAAAATTTCCCCAAATCTGAGGGTTTTTTATAAAAAAAAAGATTACAAAAAAAGAAATGGAAAAAATTTGATAAAATTTTGATTCCTGCGACGTTGCCAAATTTTCCATAAATTTCCCCAAATCTGGGGAATTTTTATAATAATTAATAATTATCAAAAAAAAATGGTCAAACTGTGTTAAAATTTAAATAAAATTTATAATAAAGAGTTTATATAAAGCGACGTTGCCAAACGTTACAAAAGTTTCCCTAAATCTGGAGAATTTTTATAAAACGATCAAATAATTATTAAAATTTTTCAATTCTTACCAAATTTTTAAACTCTTCAAATATATTTCGATATTCTTCATTCTCTTCAGCGTTAGGCTCAAAAACTACAAGAAAAAAAAAATAATTACCAATCGACACTAAACACTTTTTTTTCATACGTACTCAACGATTTTTCCTCTATAAACGTTTGCAACGGTGCATTCCAAATGGGCCCGTTCAAAAACGCCACCAACGAATCGAACACCCACGAATTATCTTCTTCCATTTTTTGGAATTTTTGCGACGTTTTTTGACCAATTTTTGAAACGTTTAAATAAAAAATTATGGACGAATAAAAAATACCTTTTTATATTGGTCTTTGTTTACATCGAAATATATCAACGGTTGCCTTGGAAACGGGATGTGTAAACAGCTTTTGTTTTGTGTGTGTGTGACGTTTATTGAAGTATATACACAGGGCGTGACGAAAATAAGGGGATAAAAAAATTGAAAGACGCAAAAAAAAAAAAAAAAAAAAAAAGAGCAAAACGCAATTCGAAAATATCAAAAAAAAATTACAAAATAAATCAAAATATAAAAAACATAAAATGACGTTTAATAAAAAATTACATTGACATTATATAAAATCCTCATAAAATCCTTGTTTGTCCAAATATGGTTTTGACAATTGACAAATGACATTTATGACACAAAATTTGACATTTTATTCTGACAGTTGATATTTGACACAAAATGTTGACAGTTTTTTAATATTTGTTGACAAATGACAGTTGATGTCGCAAAATTTGATAATTAGTCAATACTACAATTTTGACAGCTGGAAAATGACATTTAAGTGATAAAATATTTATTATGATAAAATTTGACTTTTTCATGATGAAAAGAAAAATTAACATTTTTGATATTTCTCCGATTTGACAGTTGACATTAAAATAATAAATCTGATGATTTTGATTTGACAGATTGGAATGACACGTGACATTTAAATTAATAAAATTGACGTTTACGACTTGACAGTTGACATTCTCCATCTTGGAATCGCCATATTGTATTTATTAATTTTGATAATAAATTCATAATCTCCAACCTCAAAACCCCCAAATACCAATTTTGAATAGAATCGTTCAATAATCATAAATCTCATCCGCCATCTTGGAATCGCCATATTGTATTTATTAATTTTGATAATAAATTCATAATCTCCAACCTCAAAAACCCCCAAATACCAATTTTGAATAGAATCGTTCAATAATCATAAATCTCATCCGCCATCTTGGAATCGCCATATTGTATTTATTAATTTTGATAATAAATTCATAATCTCCAACCTCAAAACCCCCAAATACCAATTTTGAATAGAATCGTTCAATAATCATAAATCTCATCCGCCATCTTGGAGTCGCCATCTTGTATTTATTAATTTTGACAACAAATTCATAATCTCCAACCTCAAAAATCCCCAATTTACCAATTTTGAATAGAATCGTTCAATAATCATAAATCTCATCCGCCATCTTGTAGTCGCCATCTTGTATTTATTAATTTTGACAACAAATTCATAATCTCCAACCTCAAAAACCCCCAAATACCAATTTTGAATAGAAACGTTCAATAATCATAAATCTCATCCGCCATCTTGTAGTCGCCATCTTGTATTTATTAATTTTGATAATAAATTCATAATCTCCAACCTCAAAAATCCCCAAATACCAATTTTGATTAGAAACGTTCAATAATCATAAATCTCATCCGCCATCTTGGAGTCGCCATCTTGAATTTATTAATTTTGACAAAAAATTCATAATCTCCAACCTCTAAAACCCCCAAATACCAATTTTGAATAGAATCGTTCAATAATCATAAATTTCATCCGCCATCTTGGATTCGCCATCTTGTATTTATTAATTTTGATAATAAATTCATAATCTCCAACCTCAAAAATCCCCAAATACCAATTTTGATTAGAAACGTTCAATAATCATAAATCTCATCCGCCATCTTGGAGTCGCCATCTTGAATTTATTAATTTTGACAAAAAATTCATAATCTCCAACCTCAAAAACCCCCAAATACCAATTTTGAATAGAATCGTTCAATAATCATAAATCTCATCCACCATCTTGGAGTCGCCATCTTGAATTTATTAATTTTGACAAAAAAATTCATAATCTCCAACCTCTAAAACCCCCAAATACCAATTTTGAATAGAATCGTTCAATAATCATAAATTTCATCCGCCATCTTGGATTCGCCATCTTGAATTTATTAATTTTGATAATAAATTCATAATCTCCAACCTCTAAAACCCCCAAATACCAATTTTGAATAGAATCGTTCAATAATCATAAATTTCATCCGCCATCTTGGAGTCGCCATCTTGTATTTATTAATTTTGATAATAAATTCATAATCTCCAACCACAAAAATCCCCAAATACCAATTTTGAATAGAATCGTTCAATAATCATAAATCTCATCCACCATCTTGGAGTCGCCATCTTGAATTTATTAATTTTGACAAAAAAATTCATAATCTCCAACCTCTAAAACCCCCAATTTACCAATTTTGAATAGAATCGTTCAATAATCATAAATCTCATCCGCCATCTTGTAGTCGCCATCTTGTATTTATTAATTTTGACAACAAATTCATAATCTCCAACCTCAAAAACCCCCAAATACCAATTTTGAATAGAAACGTTCAATAATCATAAATCTCATCCGCCATCTTGTAGTCGCCATCTTGTATTTATTAATTTTGATAATAAATTCATAATCTCCAACCTCAAAAATCCCCAAATACCAATTTTGATTAGAAACGTTCAATAATCATAAATCTCATCCGCCATCTTGGAGTCGCCATCTTGAATTTATTAATTTTGACAACAAATTCATAATCTCCAACCTCAAAAACCCCCAAATACCAATTTTGAATAGAATCGTTCAATAATCATAAATCTCATCCACCATCTTGGAGTCGCCATCTTGAATTTATTAATTTTGACAAAAAAATTCATAATCTCCAACCTCTAAAACCCCCAAATACCAATTTTGAATAGAATCGTTCAATAATCATAAATTTCATCCGCCATCTTGGATTCGCCATCTTGAATTTATTAATTTTGATAATAAATTCATAATCTCCAACCTCTAAAACCCCCAAATACCAATTTTGAATAGAATCGTTCAATAATCATAAATTTCATCCGCCATCTTGGAGTCGCCATCTTGTATTTATTAATTTTGATAATAAATTCATAATCTCCAACCACAAAAATCCCCAAATACCAATTTTGAATAGAATCGTTCAATAATCATAAATCTCATCCACCATCTTGGAGTCGCCATCTTGAATTTATTAATTTTGACAAAAAAATTCATAATCTCCAACCTCTAAAACCCCCAATTTACCAATTTTGAATAGAATCGTTCAATAATCATAAATCTCATCCGCCATCTTGTAGTCGCCATCTTGTATTTATTAATTTTGACAACAAATTCATAATCTCCAACCTCTAAAACCCCCAAATACCAATTTTGAATAGAATCGTTCAATAATCATAAATTTCATCCGCCATCTTGGATTCGCCATCTTGAATTTATTAATTTTGATAATAAATTCATAATCTCCAACCTCTAAAACCCCCAAATACCAATTTTGAATAGAATCGTTCAATAATCATAAATTTCATCCGCCATCTTGGAGTCGCCATCTTGTATTTATTAATTTTGATAATAAATTCATAATCTCCAACCTCAAAAATCCCCAAATACCAATTTTGAATAGAATCGTTCAATAATCATAAATTTCATCCGCCATCTTGGAGTCGCCATCTTGTATTTATTAATTTTGACAACAAATTCATAATCTCCAACCTCTAAAACCCCCAAATACCAATTTTGAATAGAATCGTTCAATAATCATAAATTTCATCCGCCATCTTGGAGTCGCCATCTTGTATTTATTAATTTTGATAATAAATTCATAATCTCCAACCTCAAAAATCCCCAAATACCAATTTTGAATAGAATCGTTCAATAATCATAAATTTCATCCGCCATCTTGGAGTCGCCATCTTGTATTTATTAATTTTGACAACAAATTCATAATCTCCAACCTCTAAAACCCCCAAATACCAATTTTGAATAGAATCGTTCAATAATCATAAATTTCATCCGCCATCTTGGAGTCGCCATCTTGTATTTATTAATTTTGACAACAAATTCATAATCTCCAACCTCTAAAACCCCCAAATACCAATTTTGAATAGAATCGTTCAATAATCATAAATTTCATCCGCCATCTTGGAGTCGCCATCTTGTATTTATTAATTTTGACAACAAATTCATAATCTCCAACCTCTAAAACCCCCAAATACCAATTTTGAATAGAATCGTTCAATAATCATAAATTTCATCCGCCATCTTGGATTCGCCATCTTGAATTTATTAATTTTGATAATAAATTCATAATCTCCAACCTCTAAAACCCCCAAATACCAATTTTGAATAGAATCGTTCAATAATCATAAATTTCATCCGCCATCTTGGAGTCGCCATCTTGTATTTATTAATTTTGATAATAAATTCATAATCTCCAACCACAAAAATCCCCAAATACCAATTTTGAATAGAATCGTTCAATAATCATAAATCTCATCCACCATCTTGGAGTCGCCATCTTGAATTTATTAATTTTGACAAAAAAATTCATAATCTCCAACCTCTAAAACCCCCAATTTACCAATTTTGAATAGAATCGTTCAATAATCATAAATCTCATCCGCCATCTTGTAGTCGCCATCTTGTATTTATTAATTTTGACAACAAATTCATAATCTCCAACCTCAAAAACCCCCAAATACCAATTTTGAATAGAAACGTTCAATAATCATAAATCTCATCCGCCATCTTGTAGTCGCCATCTTGTATTTATTAATTTTGATAATAAATTCATAATCTCCAACCTCAAAAATCCCCAAATACCAATTTTGATTAGAAACGTTCAATAATCATAAATCTCATCCGCCATCTTGGAGTCGCCATCTTGAATTTATTAATTTTGACAACAAATTCATAATCTCCAACCTCAAAAACCCCCAAATACCAATTTTGAATAGAATCGTTCAATAATCATAAATCTCATCCACCATCTTGGAGTCGCCATCTTGAATTTATTAATTTTGACAACAAATTCATAATCTCCAACCTCAAAAACCCCCAAATACCAATTTTGAATAGAATCGTTCAATAATCATAAATTTCATCCGCCATCTTGGATTCGCCATCTTGATATGAATTTTGACAAATAAAGTCAAAGCAAACTTAACGAAAATATATAATAAGAATTTTCCTACAACAACTAAAATATTTATCGATTAATAATAAACATTCGACACAGTTTCTCAATAAAGATCTAAATTTTTTTTAATCCGGTGTAACTTCATCTTCAGATTGTTCAGCATGAGATGATTGTTCAGCATCAGTAGACGCTTCAGTTTCTCCTTCTTCTTCCTGTATAGCCACCAATGACGAAACTTTCTCTTTCGAATCTTTAATCGATACTTTAGAACCGATTCTAGTTCTAGAACCATCCAACACTTCTAATAATTCTTTAGAACTTTTCGGTTCCGATTCGCCTTCAACAATCGAAACGTGCGATTTCACCACAGAACTTTTCGATCCTTTAAGCGACGATTTCGATTTTTTTATCGACGATCTAGATAGAGTCACTTTGCTAGAACCTTTGCTAGATTTTTTACCTTTTTTCTTCTTCTTTTTACCGACGTCGCCTTGTAAACAATGCGGGAATATATCCAAGTAGTCTTTGATCATTTGAAAGGTGTCTAGTTGACGTTCTTTCGTATAGATGGCGTATAATGCTTCGGCGAGTTCGACGTCTTCGACTAATTTTTGGTATCGCATTTTTCTTAAAATTTCTTCGAATTGGGAACGTTTCATTGGTCCGTCAGGTAGATTCAATAAAAAATGACTAAATTTAATTTGATAAATATATATAACAAAAAATTATTAGATTTACCCGAATTCCTGTTTTTTTTTCGCTTTTTTCGGTGCCAAATATATTGCTCTTATTCTTTTCCATATCAATTCGGTCATATTCGGGCCTTTAATTTCCCAATTTTGATATATTCCACCAATTATTATCGTTTTATTGTTAAATTCTGCGTTTAGTATTACCTATAAATAAGTTGGATTAGTAGATACTACCAGAAAATCGTTTTATTTGTCCGCAATATAGGAATCGTAGACACTCCCAAAGGTAAATCATAAAGATTTTTGGTACCTTTATAAATTAAAACGACCTGTCAATTTAGTAATACATTTAAATAAGTTGGACTTGTAGACACTTCCCGAAAATCATTTTATTTGTCCGTAATATAGGAATCTGAGACACACCCAAATTTAAATCTCAAAGATTTTTGTAACTTTTATAAACTAAACGACTTGTCGATTAAATTATTTTTGGAACTTTGATAAATTAAAACGACCTGTTTAATTAAAGTAAAAATAGCAACGTTAAATTTGTAATTCTATGATTGTGTTGTCTACAGTGTTGCCAAATTATTTTTTTTTACATTTAAATATGACAAATTTAATAAACAAAATATAAAATCAAACGACCTTTCTATTAAATTAGTTTTGGAACTTTTATAAAATAAAACGACCTATCCGTTAAAGTAAAAATAGTAAAGTTAACTTTATAATTCTAGGATTGTGTTGTCTACAGTGTTGCCAAGTTAAGTCTTTTACATTTACATATGATAAATTTAATAAATAAAATATAAAATATAACAACCTGTCAATTAAATTATGTTTGGCACTTTTATAAAATATAACGACCTATCAATTAAAGTAAAAATAGTACCGTTAAAAACTTGTAATTCTTAGACTGTGTTGTCTACAGTATTGCCACGTTAAATTTTTTACATTTAAATATGACAAATTTAATAAATAAAATATGAAATCAAACGACCTGTCAATTATATTATTTTGGAACTTTTATAAAATAAAACGACTTGTCAGTTAAAGTAAAAATAGCAACGTTAAATTTATAATTCTAGGATTTTATTATTTACAGTGTTGCCAAGTTAATTTTTTTACATTTAAATATGACAAATATAATAAATACAATATAAAATAAAACGACCTGTCAATTAAATTATTTTTGGAACTTTTATAAACTTAAACGACCTGTCAGTTAAATAATTTTTGGAACTTTTATAAAATAAAAGACATGCTTAATAAATTATTTTTGGAACTTTTATAAAATAAAACGACCTGTCAATTAAACTAAAAATAACATTAAAAACTTGTGGTTTGTGTTTTCTACAGGGTTGCCAAGTTAATTTTTTTTAACATTTAATATATTTAGACTTACCCTTTTGACTCTTTTAGTAAACCAAATATTTTCCATATCCAAAATTTGTAAATTTGGACAAAGCGCTATGAGCTGCGTCAAAGGAAAAGCCTCTTCCGGCGTCCACGGATTAAAACCGAGTTTTAATATTCGCAAAGATTGATTAACTAATACGCCCTTTCTTAATTCTTTTATAAATTTTCCCGCAGGCATTCTATAAAAGAAATATATTTTATTTGAAATTTTATTAACAAAATGTCAATGTCAATCTGTCAACTGTCAAATTATACAAACGTCAAATATAAATGACGTCAATATTATAAACGTCAAATTTTACGTCAACTATTATTAAAATCAACTGTCAAGTCTTATAAACGTCAAAACTGTTAAAGTAAATGTCATTTTAAACTTCATCTGTCAACTTTTAAGTCATAGAAACGGAAAAATCGTAAAATTGTCAATGCAACAGCAGAAAAAATATCAAATAACGAAAAAACACCCGAAATAATAACTAATAAATTCAAAATGGCGAATCCAAGATGGCGGTCGATATCTATGTTTATCGACAGATTTTATTAAAAATTGGTATTTGGAAGTTTTTGGGGTCGGAAAATATGAATTTCTTATCAAAATTAATAAATCCAGAATGGCGAATTCAAGATGGTGGACGATATTTATGATTATTGATCGATTCTATTGAAAACTAGTATGTGTGGATTTTGGGGGACGGGATTATGATTTTTTTGTTAAAATTAATAAATACAAGATGGCGACTCCAAGATGGCGGACGATATTTATGATTATTGACCGATTTTATTAAAAATTAGTATGTGGGGGTTTTTGGGGTCGCAGATTATGATTTTTTTGTCAAATTTAAAATATCAAGATATCGAATCCAATATGGCGGACGATATTTTTGATTACTGAACGATTCTATTAAAAATTGGAATTTGGGGGTTTTTGAGGTTGAAGATTATGAATTTTCTGTCAAAATTAATAAAATCAAGATGGCGAATCCAATATGGCGGACGATATTTTTGATTATTGAACGATTCTATTACAAATTAGTATTTGGGAGTTTTTCAGGTTGGAGATTATGGATTTTTTGTCGAAATGAATAAATTCAAGATGGCGGAAATTACCTGTTCCAACTGAGATCTAATTCTTGTAATTGTGCGGTTTGTTGAAGGTACGAAGTAAAAACCATAAATACTCCGATATCGGCGCAAAAACCGTTATTTGATAAATTTAAAAAGCGCAAACGATCCGATTGCGCAATAGCATTGAAAATGATATCGTAAGCTGTAAAAAACAAAATAGAAATTAATATAATAAATAAATAAAATGTAATCAGAGGAAATCGAAGAAAATGAAAAAAAAGTAGATAAAATCATAGAAAATCGCTAAAAAATCGTGGACAATCGTAGACGATTTTAGAAAATCGAAGAAAATCTTATAAGTTCGTAGAAAGTGGTAAAAAATTGTAGAAAATCTTTGAAAATTATACGAAATCTTAGAAAATCTTAGGAAATCGTAGAAAATATAAAATCGTAGACGATTAAAGAAAATCTTAAAAATTCGTAGAAAGTCGTAGAAAATTATAGAAAATATTAGAAAATTGTAGAAGATCGTTGAAAATCGTTGAAAATCTTAGAAAATCGTAGTAGATCGTAGAAAATCGTAGGCGTTTATAGAAAATCGTAGAAAATCGTAGACAATCGTAGAAAATCGCAGAAATTTGTAGAAAATCGTAGAAAATCGTAGAAAATTGTCGAAAATCGTAAAACATCGTAGAAGATCGTAGCAAATCTTAGAGGATCGTAGAGGATCGTATAAAATCGTAGAATTGTAGAAAAATGTAGAAAATTATAAAAATCGTAGAAAATCATAAAAAATCGTAGAAAATCGTAGAAAACCTTACAGATTATTTGAAAATCGTAGAACCTCGTAGAAAATCGTAGAAAATGGTAAAAATCGTAAAAAAAGTAAAAATTTATAGAAAATCGTAGCAAATCTTAGAAATCATTAGAAAATCGTAGAAAACTGAAGAAAATTATAAAAATCGTAGAAAATCGTAAACATTCGTAGAAGATCGTAGCAAATCTTAGAAAACCTTAGAAAATCGTAGAAACTCGTAGAAAGTGGTAAAAGTCGTAAAAAAACGTAAAGATTTATAAAATCGTAGAAAATCGTAGACAATCGTAGAAAATCGCAGAAATTTGTAGAAAATCGTAGAAAATCGTAGAAAATTGTCGAAAATCGTAAAACATCGTAGAAGATCGTAGCAAATCTTAGAGGATCGTAGAGGATCGTATAAAATCGTAGAATTGTAGAAAAATGTAGAAAATTATAAAAATCGTAGAAAATCATAAAAATTCGTAGAAAATCGTAGAAAACCTTAGATTATTTGAAAATCGTAGACATTCGTAGAAAATCGTAGAAAGTGCTAAAAATCGTAAAAAAACGTAAATATTCATAAAATTGAAGAAAATCGTAGAAAATCGTAGACAATCGTAGAAAATTGCAGAAATTTGTAGAAAATCGTAGAAAATCATAGATAATCATAGAAAAAATTTTTTTTTTCTTACATTCGTCCGATGCTAATCTATTCCAAGACACATCCAATTCCGATAACGTTTTACTATTATTCAAAATCGTCTCTAAATATTCGGCGCTATCGGCCGTCAAATTATTATGAGACAAATTCAACGTCATCAACGATATCATTTCGCCAAATCCGTTTTCGAGATGTTTCAGACCTTCGTCGCCCAAATTGTTATAGCTTATATCCAAATCCGATATTGATTGCGAACGGGCCAAAAGATCGCCCAATTTCGCCGCCCCTGAAACGAACAAAAAATCTATCTATACTATTTTTTATACAATAGACAATAGACAAGTGACAAGTGACAAGTGACAAGTGACAGTAAACAAGTGACAAGTGACAAGTGAATGTGGACAAGTGACAGTGCACAAATGACAGTTGACAAGTGACAGTGCACAAATGACAGTTGATAAGTGACATTGGACAATTGACAGTTGACAAGTGACAGTGCACAAATGACAGTTGACAAGTGACTGTGGATAAATGATAGTTGACAAGTGACTGTGGATAAATGACAGTTGACCAGTGAAAGTGCACAAATGACAGTTGATAGGTGACATTGGACAATTGACAGTTGACAAGTGACAGTGCACAAATGACAGTTGACAAGTGACTGTGGATAAAGGATAGTTGACAAGTGACTGTGGATAAATGACATTTGACCAGTGAAAGTGCACAAATGACAGTTGATAAGTGACATTGGACAATTGACAGTTGACCAGTGAAAGTGCACAAATGACAGTTGATAAGTGACATTGGACAATTGACAGTGGATAAATGACAGTTGACAAGTGACAGTGGACAATTGATAGTGGACAAGTGACAGTTGACAAGTGACAGTTAACAAGTGACAGTTGACAAGTGACAATGGACAAGTGTCTACTTAAAATTGTCATTTTTTTCTACTATCTAGATAAATATACGAGGAAAAAATATTTTTTTTACCTTGTGGTCCGATATTGCAATGTTTCACGTTTAAAATTTTAATCATGGAATTGGCCGCCGTCATTTTACCCAACATTCTCGACATTTCGGCCGTTAGAAAATTATCTTGTAAAATCAAGTGTTCGACGAATCTGTTAGTTTGTAAAGCTTCCATTAGACATTTCATTTGGAATCTTCTTAAACCGTAAAACTAAAAATAAGATCGTAGAAAATTAATAAAAAGTAACTCTAACCTACAAATTTATATCTATTTGACTAATATTCCAAAACAAGTGACATTTGACAAGTGACAGTGGACGAGTAATGAGTGACGAGAGTGACAGTTGACAAGTGATAGTGGATAAGCGATAGCTGACAAGTGACAGTGGGACAGTGGACAAGTAATAAGTAATAAATGACAGTTGACAAGTGACAAGTGATTATTTAAAATTATCGCCTTTGACATAGACTTGACTTGAAAAGCGGGTATTTGAAATAGTACTAGGAAATAGTACTAGGGCGGCGCTGTTATTAGTAATATAGTTTTTTTTTTTTTTTTTTTTTTTTTTTTTTTTTTTTTTTTTTTTTTTTTTTTTTTTTTTTTTTTTTTAGAATAAATGAGACTTGTAACCCTTAAGACTGCATGTAAAGTGATTGAGTTTTCTGGTTGGCTATGCAGTGAGAAAGGCAAAATTACGTTTATTTCATTTTTTTTTTAATTCCTGATTTTTCTGATTTTTTTTATTGTTTTCTCTGATCTTCTCTATTTTTTTTATGATTTTCTGTAATTTTTTTCGATTTTTTATGATTTTCTGATCTTCTGATTTTTCTGATTTTTTTTTTCATTTTCTTTGATTTTTTCAGGTTTTCCTCGATTTTTGTAAGTTTCTTTAAAAAATTTTATTTTCTGAGATTTCCACGATTTTCGACGATTTTATACGATTTTCAATGATCTTCTGCGTTCCTCTTTTTTCTAATTATTTATTTTCTTTATTTTTCTCAATTTTTTGTGATTTTCTCCAATTTTCTCTGATTTTCTACAATTTTCTACGATCGTCTACGATTCTCTACGATCATTTACGATTTTATACGATTTTCTCTAATTTTCTACGATTTTATATGATACTCTACGATTTTTCCGATATTCTCTGATTTTCTACAATTTTCAACGATTTTCTAAGACTGACTACGATTTTTCTGATTTTCTCTGATTTTCTACGATTTCCTACGATTTTTTCGATTTTCTAAGATTTTCTCTGATTTTCTACGATTTTTTACGGTTCTTCTACGATTTTTCACGATCTTCTACGATTTTGTGTGTTTCCTGATTTTTTTACTTTCTCTGTTTTTCTCAATTTTTTTCTGATTTTCTCAGATTTTCTCCGGATTTCTACGATTTTCTACCATTGTCTACGATTTTCGACGAATTTCTACTATTTTCTACAATTTTTTAGGATCATATACGATTATCTACGATTTTTTCTAGTTTTCCACAATTTTTTATGATTTAATACGATTTTCTCTAATTATCTACGATTTTCTACGATTATCTATGTTTTTTTTTCTAATTTTTTATGATTTTCTAAGATTTTCTCTAAAGATTTTCTACAATTTTTTCCGGTTTTCTATGATTTTCATTATTTCCTACGATTTTCTATGACTGTCTACGATTTTTTTCCAATTTTATATGATTTTCTACGATTGTCTTCGGATTTTTTCCGGTTTTCTATGATTTTCATTATTTTCTACGATTTTCTATGACTGTCTACGGTTTTTCCGATTTTATATAATTTTCTACGATTTTCTACGATTGTCTACGATTTTTTCCGGTTTCTATGATTTTCATTATTTTCTACGATTTTCTATGACTGTCTACGGTTTTTCCGATTTTATATAATTTTCTACGATTTTCTACGATTGTCTACGGTTTTTCCGATTTTATATAATTTTCTACGATTGTCTACGATTTTTTCCGGTTTTCTATGATTTTCATTATTTCTACGATTTTCTATGACTGTCTACGGTTTTTCCGATTTTATATAATTTTCTACGATTTTCTACGATTGTCTACGGTTTTTCCGATTTTATATAATTTTCTACGATTTTCTACGATTGTCTTCGGATTTTTTCCGGTTTTCTATGATTTTCATTATTTTCTACGATTTTCTATGACTGTCTACGGTTTTTCCGATTTTATATAATTTTCTACGATTGTCTACGATTTGTTCCGGTTTTCTATGACTGTCTACGGTTTTTCCGATTTTATATAATTTTCTACGATTGTCTACGATTTTTTCCGGTTTTCTATGATTTTCATTATTTCTACGATTTTCTATGACTGTCTACGGTTTTTCCGATTTTATATAATTTTCTACGATTTTCTACGATTGTCTACGGTTTTTCCGATTTCATATAATTTTCTACGATTTTCTACGATTGTCTTCGGATTTTTTCCGGTTTTCTATGATTTTCATTATTTTCTACGATTTTCTATGACTGTCTACGGTTTTTCCGATTTTATATAATTTTCTACGATTGTCTACGATTTGTTCCGGTTTTCTATGACTGTCTACGGTTTTTCCGATTTTATATAATTTTCTACGATTGTCTACGATTTTTTCCGGTTTTCTATGATTTTCATTATTTTCTACGATGTTCTATGACTGTCTACGGTTTTTCCGATTTTATATAATTTTCTACGATTGTCTACGATTTGTTCCGGTTTTCTATGACTGTCTACGGTTTTTCCGATTTTATATAATTTTCTACGATTGTCTACGATTTGTTCCGGTTTTCTATGACTGTCTACGGTTTTTCCGATTTTATATAATTTTCTACGATTGTCTACGATTTTTTCCGGTTTTCTATGATTTTCATTATTTCTACGATTTTCTATGACTGTCTACGGTTTTTCCGATTTTATATAATTTTCTACGATTTTCTACGATTGTCTACGGTTTTTCCGATTTCATATAATTTTCTACGATTTTCTACGATTGTCTTCGGATTTTTTCCGGTTTTCTATGATTTTCATTATTTTCTACGATTTTCTATGACTGTCTACGGTTTTTCCGATTTTATATAATTTTCTACGATTGTCTACGATTTGTTCCGGTTTTCTATGACTGTCTACGGTTTTTCCGATTTTATATAATTTTCTACGATTGTCTACGATTTTTTCCGGTTTTCTATGATTTTCATTATTTTCTACGATGTTCTATGACTGTCTACGGTTTTTCCGATTTTATATAATTTTCTACGATTGTCTACGATTTGTTCCGGTTTTCTATGACTGTCTACGGTTTTTCCGATTTTATATAATTTTCTACGATTGTCTACGATTTTTTCCGGTTTTCTATGATTTTCATTATTTTCTACGATGTTCTATGACTGTCTACGGTTTTTCCGATTTTATATAATTTTCTATGATTGTCTACGATTTTTTCCGGTTTTCTATGACTGTCTACGGTTTTTCCGATTTTATATAATTTTCTACGATTTTCTACGATTGTCTACGGTTTTTTCCGGTTTTCTATGATTTTCATTATTTCTACGATTTTCTATGACTGTCTACGGTTTTTCCGATTTTATATAATTTTCTACGATTTTCTACGATTGTCTACGGTTTTTCCGATTTTATATAATTTTCTACGATTGTCTACGATTTTTTCCGGTTTTCTATGATTTTCATTATTTCTACGATTTTCTATGACTGTCTACGGTTTTTCCGATTTTATATAATTTTCTACGATTTTCTACGATTGTCTACGGTTTTTCCGATTTTATATAATTTTCTACGATTGTCTACGATTTTTTCCGGTTTTCTATGATTTTCATTATTTTCTACGATGTTCTATGACTGTCTACGGTTTTTCCGATTTTATATAATTTTCTACGATTGTCTACGATTTGTTCCGGTTTTCTATGACTGTCTACGGTTTTTCCGATTTTATATAATTTTCTACGATTGTCTACGATTTTTTCCGGTTTTCTATGATTTTCATTATTTTCTACGATGTTCTATGACTGTCTACGGTTTTTCCGATTTTATATAATTTTCTATGATTGTCTACGATTTTTTCCGGTTTTCTATGACTGTCTACGGTTTTTCCGATTTTATATAATTTTCTACGATTTTCTACGATTGTCTACGATTTTTTCCGGTTTTCTATGATTTTCATTATTTCTACGATTTTCTATGACTGTCTACGGTTTTTCCGATTTTATATAATTTTCTACGATTTTCTACGATTGTCTACGGTTTTTCCGATTTTATATAATTTTCTACGATTGTCTACGATTTTTTCCGGTTTTCTATGATTTTCATTATTTCTACGATTTTCTATGACTGTCTACGGTTTTTCCGATTTTATATAATTTTCTACGATTTTCTACGATTGTCTACGGTTTTTCCGATTTTATATAATTTTCTACGATTGTCTATACACGGTTAGGCTAATGGTTTTCATTGAAGTCCGCAGTCAATACGTTGAAATCCCCCCCCCCCCTACGATTGTCTACGATTTTTTCCGGTTTTCTATGATTTTCATTATTTTCTACGATGTTCTATGACTGTCTACGGTTTTTCCGATTTTATATAATTTTCTACGATTGTCTACGATTTGTTCCGGTTTTCTATGACTGTCTACGGTTTTTCCGATTTTATATAATTTTCTACGATTGTCTACGATTTTTTCCGGTTTTCTATGATTTTCATTATTTTCTACGATGTTCTATGACTGTCTACGGTTTTTCAGATTTTATATAATTTTCTACGATTTTCTACGATTGTCTTCGGATTTTTTCCGGTTTTCTATGATTTTCATTATTTTCTACGATTTTCTATGACTGTCTACGGTTTTTCCGATTTTATATAATTTTCTACGATTTTCTACGATTGTCTACGATTTTTTCCGGTTTTCTATGATTTTCATTATTTTCTACGATTTTCTATGACTGTCTACGGTTTTTCCGATTTTATATAATTTTCTACGATTTTCTACGATTGTCTTCGGATTTTTTCCGGTTTTCTATGATTTTCATTATTTTCTACGATTTTCTATGACTGTCTACGGTTTTTTCCGATTTTATATGATTTTCTACGATTGTCTACGATTTTTTCCGGTTTTCTATGATTTTCATTATTTCTACGATTTTCTATGACTGTCTACGGTTTTTCCGATTTTATATAATTTTCTACGATTTTCTACGATTTTTTCCGGTTTTCTATGATTTTCATTATTTCTACGATTTTCTATGACTGTCTACGGTTTTTCCGATTTTATATAATTTTCTACGATTTTCTACGATTTTTTCCGGTTTTCTATGATTTTCATTATTTCTACGATTTTCTATGACTGTCTACGGTTTTTCCGATTTTATATAATTTTCTACGATTTTCTACGATTTTTTCCGGTTTTCTATGATTTTCATTATTTTCTACGATTTTCTATGACTGTCTACGGTTTTTCCGATTTTATATAAATTTCTACGATTTTCTACGATTGTCTACGATTTTTTCCGGTTTTCTATGATATTCATTATTTTCTACAATTTTCTATGATGTCTACGGTTTTTCTGATTTTATATAATTTTCTACGATTGTCTACGATTTTTTCCGGTTTTCTATGATATTCACTATTTTCTACGATTTTCTATGATGTCTACGGTTTTTCTGATTTTATATAATTTTCTACGATTGTCTACGATTTTTTCCGATTTCATATGATTTTCTACGATTTTTTACGATTTTTTACGATTGTCTACGATTTTCTAAGATATTCTCTAATTTTCTACGATTTTCTATGATTCTCAACGATTTTTTCGATTTTTCTGATTTTCTACGACGTTCTACGGTTTTATCCGATTTTCTATGATTTTCCAGAATTTTCTCTAATTTTCTACGATTTTCTCATTCTCTGCGATTTTTCCAATTTTCTACGATTTTCTACGATTTTTTTGATTGTTTCTAATTTTTCAAGTTTTGGATTTATATAATTTCAATAATTTAGTAATAAATTATTCAGAGTATTTTAACGCTTACTATAAACTAACCTTCAAATTCATAACCGACGTTGCCAAACTGTTCTTAACTCTCCTTAAAGCCGCTACTTTATATCTTTTAGACAGTTCGACGAATTTATGCAGACCTATGTCGTCTTTTTCGATTCCAGGTTCTAAAAACATAAAACAAAAAATTAACCCAACAACGTTGCCAAATTGTCTAAAAAAAATAATGATACCAACCTATATAATTCATGGCGTCTTCTATACCGGGATCGCTGACCGGCGGAAAATTATATTCGACGCTTCTCAAAAGCGAACTGCTCGACATGGAAACTTGTGCTAAACATCTAAAAGACAGGGTGTTTCTATAAAGTAGGTCTTGTTCTAAACAACCGACGAACGCTTCGTCATCTTCGTCTTCTTCTTCGTCTTCGTACGGTTCGATTGGTACTCCTGCAGCTCGGGCTGCTCTTACTCTTTCTTGGTATGCGTTAAGTCGTTCTTCTTTCACTGTAGTAAGAGATAAACAGTTTTTTTTTATTTTAATAAATTATACAAGATGGCGGATGAGGATTTATGATTATTGAACGATTCTATTCAAAATTGGTATTTGGGGATTTTTGAGGTTGGAGATTATGAATTTATTATCAAAATTAATAAATACAAGATGGCGACTACAAGATGGCGGATGAGATTTATGATTATTGAACGATTCTATTCAAAATTGGTATTTGGGGATTTTTGAGGTTGGAGATTATGAATTTATTATCAAAATTAATAAATACAAGATGGCGTCTACAAGATGGCGGATGAGATTTATGATTATTGAACGTTTCTAATCAAAATTGGTATTTGGGGATTTTTGAGGTTGGAGATTATGAATTTATTATCAAAATTAATAAATACAAGATGGCGTCTACAAGATGGCGGATGAGATTTATGATTATTGAACGATTCTATTCAAAATTGGTATTTGGGGATTTTTGAGGTTGGAGATTATGAATTTATTATCAAAATTAATAAATACAAGATGGCGTCTACAAGATGGCGGATGAGATTTATGATTATTGAACGATTCTATTCAAAATTGGTATTTGGGGATTTTTGAGGTTGGAGATTATGAATTTATTATCAAAATTAATAAATACAAGATGGCGTCTACAAGATGGCGGATGAGATTTATGATTATTGAACGATTCTATTCAAAATTGTTATTTGGGGATTTTTGAGGTTGGAGATTATGAATTTATTATCAAAATTAATAAATACAAGATGGCGTCTACAAGATGGCGGATGAGATTTATGATTATTGAACGATTCTATTCAAAATTGGTATTTGGGGATTTTTGAGGTTGGAGATTATGAATTTATTATCAAAATTAATAAATACAAGATGGCTACTACAAGATGGCGGATGAGATTTATGATTATTGAACGATTCTATTCAAAATTGTTATTTGGGGATTTTTGAGGTTGGAGATTATGAATTTATTATCAAAATTAATAAATACAAGATGGCGACTACAAGATGGCGGATGAGATTTATGATTATTGAACGATTCTATTCAAAATTGGTATTTGGGGATTTTTGAGGTTGGAGATTATGAATTTATTATCAAAATTAATAAATACAAGATGGCGTCTACAAGATGGCGGATGAGATTTATGATTATTGAACGATTCTATTCAAAATTGGTATTTGGGGATTTTTGAGGTTGGAGATTATGAATTTATTATCAAAATTAATAAATACAAGATGGCGTCTACAAGATGGCGGATGAGATTTATGATTATTGAACGATTCTATTCAAAATTGTTATTTGGGGATTTTTGAGGTTGGAGATTATGAATTTATTATCAAAATTAATAAATACAAGATGGCGTCTACAAGATGGCGGATGAGATTTATGATTATTGAACGATTCTATTCAAAATTGGTATTTGGGGATTTTTGAGGTTGGAGATTATGAATTTATTATCAAAATTAATAAATACAAGATGGCTACTACAAGATGGCGGATGAGATTTATGATTATTGAACGATTCTATTCAAAATTGTTATTTGGGGATTTTTGAGGTTGGAGATTATGAATTTATTATCAAAATTAATAAATACAAGATGGCGACTACAAGATGGCGGATGAGATTTATGATTATTGAACGATTCTATTCAAAATTGGTATTTGGGGATTTTTGAGGTTGGAGATTATGAATTTATTATCAAAATTAATAAATACAAGATGGCGTCTACAAGATGGCGGATGAGATTTATGATTATTGAACGATTCTATTCAAAATTGGTATTTGGGGATTTTTGAGGTTGGAGATTATGAATTTATTATCAAAATTAATAAATACAAGATGGCGTCTACAAGATGGCGGATGAGATTTATGATTATTGAACGATTCTATTCAAAATTGTTATTTGGGGATTTTTGAGGTTGGAGATTATGAATTTATTATCAAAATTAATAAATACAAGATGGCGTCTACAAGATGGCGGATGAGATTTATGATTATTGAACGATTCTATTCAAAATTGGTATTTGGGGATTTTTGAGGTTGGAGATTATGAATTTATTATCAAAATTAATAAATACAAGATGGCGTCTACAAGATGGCGGATGAGATTTATGATTATTGAACGATTCTATTCAAAATTGGTATTTGGGGATTTTTGAGGTTGGAGATTATGAATTTATTATCAAAATTAATAAATACAAGATGGCGTCTACAAGATGGCGGATGAGATTTATGATTATTGAACGATTCTATTCAAAATTGTTATTTGGGGATTTTTGAGGTTGGAGATTATGAATTTATTATCAAAATTAATAAATACAAGATGGCGTCTACAAGATGGCGGATGAGATTTATGATTATTGAACGATTCTATTCAAAATTATTATTTGGGGATTTTTGAGGTTGGAGATTATGAATTTATTATCAAAATTAATAAATACAAGATGGCGTCTACAAGATGGCGGATGAGATTTATGATTATTGAACGATTCTATTCAAAATTGGTATTTGGGGATTTTTGAGGTTGGAGATTATTAATTTTTTGTCAAAATGGATATATTCAAAATGGCGACTCCAAGACAGTAAACTTAATTGAATTCTATTTGATCAAAAAATTTAATAATAAATAAAAATTTTGTTACTTTTAGTTTTAATATCCAAAGGAATTCGCGGTTTTTTGGGTCCAGTAAAAATAATTGGGGCTTGGATTTCTTCCACTTTTTCATCGTCTTCTTCATCTTCAGCATTTTGAGGCGACATTTCGGAATTCTTATGGAAAAACTATTGAATTTATTTTACCAAAAAAAAAATTGATTCGACTGGTTTAAGTCATGGAATTGTCAAATGTGACAAGGATAAGTGAATTATTTTCCAGGGGCGGAGCAAGATAAATTTTGTCGAATATAAAAATGAAATAAAATTGTCAAAATAAAAAGTGTAAAAGTAGATTAAACAGTAGCGTAGTTAAAAATCAGAAATTAATTTTCTAAAAATTAAAAAAAAATTAAATTTGTTACGCCCTGTAGATAATACAGTGGCGTAGTTATTTTTTTTTAATTATTTTATTTCTTAAAACCATAAAAAATTTAATTTCTTGAATTTAGTTAAATTTTTATACATCTGGCAACGTTGCCAATTTTATTTTTAATTCAATTTCTTCAGACAAATTTAAATTTCCTGGATCTAGGGAATTTTGTATACATCTGGCAACGTTGCCAATTTTTTTTTAATTCAATTTCTTCAGACAAATTTAAATTTCCTGGATCTAGGGAATTTTGTATACATCTGGCAACGTTGCCAATTTTTTTTTAATTCAATTTCTTCAGAAAAATTTAAATTTCCTGGATCTAGGGAATTTTGTATACATCTGGCAACGTTGCCAATTTTTTTTTAATTCAATTTCTTCAGAAAAATTTAAATTTCCTGGATCTAGGGAATTTTGTATACATCTGGCAACGTTGCCAATTTTTTTTTTATTCAATTTCTACAGAAAAATTTAAATTTCCTGGATCTAGGGAATTTTGTATACATCTGGCAACGTTGCCATTTTTTTTTTAATTCAATTTCTTCAGAAAAATTTAAATTTCCTGGATCTAGGGAATTTTGTATACATCTGGCAACGTTGCCAATTTTTTTTTATTCAATTTCTTCAGAAAAATTTTAATTTCCTGGATCTAGGGAATTTTGTATACATCTGGCAACGTTGCCAATTTTTTTTTTATTCAATTTCTACAGAAAAATTTAAATTTCCTGGATCTAGGGAATTTTGTATACATCTGGCAACGTTGCCAATTTTTTTTTTAATTCAATTTCTTCAGACAAATTTAAATTTCCTGGATCTAGGGAATTTTGTATACATCTGGCAACGTTGCCAATTTTTTTTTAATTCAATTTCTTCAGAAAAATTTAATTTTCCTAGATCTAGGGATTTTTGTATACATCTGGCAACGTTGTCAATTTTTTTTTTATTCAATTTCTACAGAAAAATTTAAATTTCCTGGATCTAGGGAATTTTGTATACATCTGGCAACGTTGCTAATTTTTTTTTTAATTCAATTTCTTCAGACAAATTTAAA
The DNA here is from genome assembly GCA_963243735.1 of Neocrepidodera transversa. Lineage (NCBI taxonomy): Eukaryota > Metazoa > Arthropoda > Insecta > Coleoptera > Chrysomelidae > Neocrepidodera > Neocrepidodera transversa. The sequence continues at coordinate 14,188,990 of OY725356.1, forward strand.
TTTCCTGGATCTAGGGAATTTTGTATACATCTGGCAACGTTGCCAATTTTTTTTTTTATTCAATTTCTTCAGACAAATTTAAATTTCCTTGATCTAGGGAATTTTGTATACATCTGGCAACGTTGCTAATTTTTTTTTTAATTCAATTTCTTCAGACAAATTTAAATTTCCTGGATCTAGGGAATTTTGTATACATCTGGCAACGTTGCCAATTTTTTTTTTATTCAATTTCTACAGAAAAATTTAAATTTCCTTGATCTAGGGAATTTTGTATACATCTGGCAACGTTGCCAATTTTTTTTTTATTCAATTTCTTCAGACAAATTTAAATTTCCTGGATCTAGGGAATTTTGTATACATCTGGCAACGTTGCCAATTTTTTTTTTATTCAATTTCTTCAGACAAATTTAAATTTCCTGGATCTAGGGAATTTTGTATACATCTGGCAACGTTGCCAATTTTTTTTTTATTCAATTTCTACAGAAAAATTTAAATTTCCTGGATCTAGGGAATTTTGTATACATCTGGCAACGTTGCCAATTTTTTTTTTAATTCAATTTCTTCAGACAAATTTAAATTTCCTGGATCTAGGGAATTTTGTATACATCTGGCAACGTTGCCAATTTTTTTTTAATTCAATTTCTTCAGAAAAATTTAATTTTCCTAGATCTAGGGATTTTTGTATACATCTGGCAACGTTGTCAATTTTTTTTTTATTCAATTTCTACAGAAAAATTTAAATTTCCTGGATCTAGGGAATTTTGTATACATCTGGCAACGTTGCTAATTTTTTTTTTAATTCAATTTCTTCAGACAAATTTAAATTTCCTGGATCTAGGGAATTTTGTATACATCTGGCAACGTTGCCAATTTTTTTTTTTATTCAATTTCTTCAGACAAATTTAAATTTCCTGGATCTAGGGAATTTTGTATACATCTGGCAACGTTGCCAATTTTTTTTTAATTCAATTTCTTCAGAAAAATTTAATTTTCCTAGATCTAGGGATTTTTGTATACATCTGGCAACGTTGCCAATTTTTTTTTTATTCAATTTCTACAGAAAAATTTAAATTTCCTTGATCTAGGGAATTTTGTATACATCTGGCAACGTTGCCAATTTTTTTTTTAATTCAATTTCTTCAGAAAAATTTAAATTTCCTTGATCTAGGGAATTTTGTATACATCTGGCAACGTTGCCAATTTGTTTTTAATTCAATTTCTTCAGAAAAATTTAAATTTCCTTGATCTAGGGAATTTTGTATACATCTGGCAACGTTGCCAATTTTTTTTTAATTCAATTTCTTCAGAAAAATTTAAATTTCCTGGATCTAGGGAATTTTGTATACATCTGGCAACGTTGCCAATTTTTTTTTAATTCAATTTCTTCAGAAAAATTTAAATTTCCTGGATCTAGGGAATTTTGTATACATCTGGCAACGTTGAAAATTTTTTTTTAATTCAATTTCTTCAGAAAAATTTAAATTTCCTGGATCTAGGGAATTTTGTATACATCTGGCAACGTTGCTAATTTTTTTTTAATTCAATTTCTTCAGAAAAAATTTAAATTTCCTGGATCTAAGGAATTTTGCATACATCTGGCAACGTTGCTAATTTTTTTTTAATTATTCAATTTTTTTAAATAATCCAGTGGTGTAGTCATACATAATAATTTTACACCAATATTTTTTATACAATTTAACAAATGTAGATTAAACAGTGGTGGAGTTAAAAATACAAATTAATTTTCTAACAATTAAAATAATTAAAATTTGCCACCCTGTAAATAACCCAGTGGTGTAGTTATACGTAATAATTTTTACACCAATATTTTTTATATAATTTGAAAAACAGTGGTGGAGTTTTAAATAATTTTTTTTTTATAAATTACTTTTCCTCTAATGTTATATTATTTATATATATTAAATTTAATATTTCCTGTAACTAAATCCATATAAAATGATTCATTTTCTATTTATAAAATGGTTATAAGAAAAAAAAAATTGTCTATTATTGACGTATTTAAAAATAATTAATTGGACATTCGATATGCCGATCAGATTTTATTTATTTATTTATTATTTTGTCTTTGCATAATTTATTAGACCGTGAACCATTGTTCGATTCGATTCGATTCTAGATTCTATTAAAAAACGTACCATACAAACACCTGGTCTATGTGACCCATCGAATAAAAATTCATTCTCTTTTCCGGTCGACATATTATCGATTTACGATTGATTTTTTTTTTTTTCAATAATTAGGTTGGCCAACAATTACGAATTTACGAATTATTCTTTTTATTTATTTATTTATTTTTTTTTTTTAGTATACAACGTTGCCAATATTTCCAAAAACTTCCCCAATATTTTTAAACGTTTCTATTAATAAACTAAGATAAAAATTATTACCAAAAAATTATTTCTTAATCATTATTTTAATCGTATTAAAAATCCCCAGATTTAGGGAAATTTTGAAAAGTTTGGCAACGTCGCAGGAATAAAAATTACAACAAAATTTTTCCATTTATTTCTTAATCATTATTTTAATCGTATTAAAAATCCCCAGATTTAGGGAAATTTTGAAAAGTTTGGCAACGTCGCAGGAATAAAAATTACAACAAAATTTTTCCATTTTGTTTTGGTAATTTTTTCTTATAAAAAATTACCAGATTTTGGGAAATTTTTAGATAATTTGGCAACGTCGCAGGAATAAAAATTTTAACGAAATTTTCAACTTTTTTATGGAAATTTTTTATCTTATAAAAAAATCCCCAGATTTAGGGAAATTTTTAGAAAATTTGGCAACGTCGCAGGAATAAAAATTTTAACGAATTTTTTCAACTTTTTTTTTGGTAATTTTTTATATTATAAAAAAATCTCCAGATTTAGGGAAATTTTTAGAAAATTTGGCAACGTCGCAGGAATAAAAATTTCAACATTTTTCCATTTTTTTTTCTTTGGTAATTTTTTATCTTATAAAAAAATCCCTAGATTTTGGAAATTTTTAGAAAGTATGGCAACGTCGCAGAAATAAAAATTTTAACAAAATTTTTTTCCATTTTTTTTGTTTTTAATTTTTTATCGTATAAAAAAATCCCCAGATTTAGGGACCTTTTTGGAAAATTTGACAACGTGGCAGGAATAAAAATTTTAACAATATTTTTCCATTTTTTTAGGTAATTTTTTCAGGTTATTTTTTCTAATAAAAAATCCCCAGATTTAGGGAAATTTTTGGAAACTTGGCAACGTCGCTAGATAAAAACTATTGTATATTGTTGTTATATTATTAGATTATTATTTATGACATTTAAAATTAAAACAAATATACAAGCATATTTGTTTAAAAGTTTGATTACCTCCTCCCAGAAAAAAATATACCTACGCCATTGACACTGGACAGTCTCTATGTACATTTGGCACACGCGCATTCGGAACTCCACAAACCACAATTTTGTATCCATAAACTACCGTCCGCGGCGTCCGCCAGTCCAACCAATGACGGTGCGTGCGTAACACGAACACGTGACAATGCCGGCGTTAATATATACAAAGTGTTGATTAATTTTAGTTACGTTTTGTTAAATGTGATTTGTTTAGTGAATGTTGAAGAAAAATATTAAATTTGTCAGAAAAAAATAACGAGGCAAGTGTATTTATTTATTTATAAGATTTAATTTTTTTATATAAATAAATAAAATTCGTAGATATTTTTCTTAAAAAAAAATATATAACTTTTAATATAAATAACAAATTTTATTTAAATGTTTATTTTGCCACGTTGCCAGATGCTGGACAATGTCCCTAAAATCAAGAAATTTAAATTTTTTTGATTTCCAGAAATTGAATAATAAAAAAATTTAGCAACGTTGCCAAATGTATACAAATTTCCTTGGATCCAGGAAATTTAAATTTTTTTTGGAGAAATTGAATAAAAAAATTAGCAACGTTGCCAAATGTATAAAATTTCCCTAAATTCAAGAAATTTCAATTTTCCTGGTTTCAAGAAATTGAATAATCAAAAAAAAATAATTGCAACGTTGCCAGATGTATACAAATTTCCTGAGATCCAGGAAATTTAATTTTTTTTTTTGAGAAATTGAATTAAGAAAAAAATGTAACGTTGTCAGATCTATAAAAATGTCTCTATATCCATGAAACTTAAATTTTTTCTGTTTCAGGAAATGTGATAATTTTAAAAAAATTTGCAACGTTGCCAGATACCTAGATGCAAGAAATTTAATTTTTTTTAGTTTCAAGAAATTGAATAATTAAAAAAAATTTTGCAACGTTGCCAAAGCGGCATTTTTTTTAAATTCTTATGTTGATGGTTTTTCTATAAAAAGCAACTATAATTTAATGAGCAAAAAAAGTGTAAATTGAATTTTTTTTCTTTGCAATTTTTACCTCTCGAGCAATAATTTTTTTTAATTAAAATTTTTCCGATAAATTGCATCTTTACTCACGAGCAAAAAACATATTACATTTTTTCGGAAAAATGCACTTTTCGTTTTCTCGGTTTTTTTTTTAATACAACAAATTGTAATATAAATATAACCAAATAAATTATCCTGTAAAATGTGTATTTTTTCTACTAGAATAATATTTTAACGAGGTGGAAAATGTTTTTGTAATTCAAAATTACATTTTTGCATAAATTTAATATATTCAAAATTGATATGCCAAGTGAAACATTCATTATTCTTTTTTTTATATGAAAAAAACCTTCATTTTATCTACGGAGGTAATTAAAAAAATATTAAGTCGTTAATAGTTTAGGTTAAAAAAAATTGTAAATATATGACTAAATTTTTGTGATAAGAATAATAAATATGTTTTTAATTTTAACCTAATTAATAATAAAATATATTAAAAATCCTGATAAATTGTTATTTTTTGTACTCTTGGCAACGCAGCATTTATAAAATAAAATATAGAAAAATTATAAAATGGTAAAATTCTTAAAATTCATAAAAAAAACACGGATTTAGGAAAATTTTTTAAAAGTTTGGCAACGTCACAAGAATAAAAATTTAATCAAAATTTTTCCATTTTTTTTTTAAATTTTTTCTCATAAAAAATCCTCAGATTTGAGGAAATTTTTGTAAAGTTTGGCAACATCTCAGGAATTAATTAAATATAAAATCAAACGACCTGTCAATTAAATTATTTTTGGAACTGTTATAAAATAAAACGACCTGTTTAATTAAAATAAAAATAGCAACGTTAAATTTGTAATTCTAGGATTGTGTTGTCTACAATGTTGCCAAGTTAATTTTTTACATTTAAATATGACAAATTTAATAAATAAAATATAAAATCAAACGACCTGTCAATTAAATTATTTTTGGAACTTTTATAAACTAAAACGACCTGTTTAATTAAAATAAAAATGGCAACGTTAAATTTGTAATTCTAGAATTGTGTTGTCTACAATGTTGCCAAGTTAATTTTTTACATTTAAATATGACAAATTTAATAAATAAAATATAAAATCAAACGACCTGTCAATTAAATTATTTTTGGAACTTTTATAAACTAAAACGACCTGTGAATTAAATTATTTTTGGAACTTTAATAAAATAAAACGACCTGTTTAATTAAAATAAAAATAGCAACGTTAAATTTGTAATTCTAGGATTGTGTTGTCTACAGTGTTGCCAAGTTAATTTTTTTACATTTAAATATGACAAATTTAATAAATAAAATATAAAATTAAACGACCTGTCAATTAAATTATTTTTAGAACTTTTATAAAATTAAACGACCTGTTTAATTAAACTAAAAATAGCAACGTTAAATTTGTAATTCTAGGATTGTGTTGTCTACAATGTTGCCAAGTTAATTTTTTACATTTAAATATGACAAATTTAATAAATAAAATATAAAATCAAACGACCTGTCAATTAAATTATTTTTGGAACTGTTATAAAATATAACGACCTGTTTAATTAAAATAAAAATAACAACGTTAAATTTGTAATTCTAGGATTGTGTTGTCTACAGTGTTGCCAAGTTAATTTTTTTACATTTAAATATGACAAATTTAATAAATAAAATATAAAATTAAACGAACTGTCAATTAAATTATTTTTAGAACTTTTATAAACTTAAACGACCTGTTTAATTAAAATAAAAATAGCAACGTTAAATTTGTAATTCTAGGATTGTGTTGTCTACAATGTTGCCAAGTAATTTTTTGTACACTTAAATATGACAAATTTAATAAATAAAATATAAAATCAAACGACCTTTCTATTAAATTATTTTTGGAACTGTTATAAATTATAACGATCTGTGAATTAAATTATTTTTGGAACTTTAATAAAATATAACGACCTGTTTAATTAAAATAAAAATAACAACGTTAAATTTGTAATTCTAGGATTATGTTGTCTACAGTGTTGCCAAGTTAATTTTTTTACATTTAAATATGACAAATTTAATAAATAAAATATAAAATTAAACGACCTGGTAATTAAATTATTTTTAGAACTTTTATGAAATTAAACGACCTGTTTAATTAAAATAAAAATAGCAACGTTAAATTTGTAATTCTAGGATTGTGTTGTCTACAGTGTTGCCAAGTTAATTTTTTTACATTTAAATATGACAAATTTAATAAATAAAATATAAAATTAAACGATCTGTCAATTCTGGAACTTTTATCAACTAAAACGACCTGACTATTAAATTACTTTTGGAACTGTTATAAAATAAAACGACCTGACTCTTAAATTATTTTTGGAACTTTCATAATATATAACGACCTGTCAATTAAAATAAAAACAATAAGGCCGAGACTACATACACGTTAACGTGTGGATAATTTCAGAAATTCCCCACACGTTAAAATATTAAACTTTGTTATCTGACTTAAAAATATATTTATTTTATTAAAAGAAGTTTTATTAACTAAATTTAGCCTGTATATTTAAAAAAATATATTAAAAGAAATCTTACTATCTAAATATAGTCTGTGATTAAAAAAAAAAATTAAAGGGCTACGTGTGAGAGTCGATCCCCGGACCCATTACACCACTAGCGAGCACTACGTGCACGCGGCTATAAGAACTTATAATAAAATATGTTCAAACTTATTATTTAAGCGAATCACGTTTCACGTATAATAAAATTATCCACATATTAACGCGTGTAATATTTTTTACCCATTCGGCAACGTCGCATTAACATAACCTAAAAATCTACCAAAATAGAACTGTCATTTTAGACGTTTATTTTTTATTTCAGATATCAAAAAAATTTTCGATTCAAAACCATCATGAAAAATGGCGACATTTTTCTTAACGGTCCTACTCATCTTCTTATCGATAAAAAACGCTACGTCAACACCAGTGGCGGACTACGATAAATCTTCAAAATATGAAGAATATATAATAGAGCACGAAATATCTACTGGGTCGGCTAAAAATTCCGTTCTAACCATGGACGTTGATTCAAGTAAGTACAAAAAAAATATAATCACCCTGTATATTTAAAAAAAATATATAAAAATTTTATATTCCTATTAATAAAATGCATCGTTTTTAATTAACCTCAAGGTTATATCTATTGTGTTAAAATGGTGACTATTAACTAGGAAAAAAACTTACAGTATATTTGTTAATTATAAGGCAAAAAAACTCTATGAACTCTCTATGAAAGGAAAAAATTATTTAACAATAAAACTGCCTAGGAGAGAGGGGGGGGGTAATTAAACTTTTCTTATATTTTATTTTTTTTTTTTTGTGCTTTTTTTGGTATCCTGAAGGGGGGTGTCCACCCCCTTAACCGACCATATTAAAAAATATACTAAAATATAGTTTTTTAAATTTTTGATCAAAATTAAAATCCAAATGTGATTCTAACATTTAAAAATATTAAAAAATTAAAAAAAAATACGTTCCCAAAATTTCGAAAATGTGTTGCTAATTTCAAAAAATAATTTAATGATTCGAAAAAAAAAAAAATTGAAAATCTGAAAATATTTTAAAAATTTCGAAAATTGCAAAAAGTTGCAAAAAATTTTAAGTCGAAACTTTCAAAAAAAAAGAAAAAGATTCAAAACCATTTAAAAAATATTCAAAAATTAAAAAACAAATAAAATATCAGAAATTCCAAAGTTTTGAAAATATGTCAAAAATTTCAAAAAAATATTTTTAAAATTCAAAAAATAAAAAAAATAGGATTTTTCAATTTTTCAGTAACGATTGAGGTTTAGCAATTTTTAATTGTTATTGTGTTTTTTTTTTCTTTTTGATTCTCAGATATTTTTTTGTTTTTTTATTCACATTTTTGAATTAAATATTTAAAAAAAAAAATGAGGTTTAGCAATTTTCATTTGTTTTTTTTTTAAATTTTTTGAACATTTTACTTTTTCAAAAAAAAATTGATTTTTAACAATTTTCATTTGTATTTTTTTTTTTAAATTTTATAGATTTTTAAATATTTTTTGGGTTTTTCACATTTATGAATTTTTCAAAAAAAATATTAAGGTTTAGCAATTTTTATTTGTTTTTCTTTTCGGGATTTTTAAATCTTTCAAAAAAAAATTGAGATTTTTTTTTATTAGATTTTTGAATTCATCAAAAAATGAGGTTTAACAATTTTATTCATTTTTATTTTTAAATTTTGGGGTTTTTTTAGAAATTTTTTGGTTTATTCTCATTTTTTAATTTTTTAAAAAATATTAAGGTTAACAATTTTCATTTTTTTTTTTTTTGAAAATTTTGGGATTTTTAAATTTCTCAAAAAAAAATTGGGAATTAATAATTTTCATTTATTTTTATTTATTTTTTTTTGACAATTTTGGAAATTATTGAATTTTCGAAAAAAGAAAAAAAATTGATTTTGGGAAGTTACATTTTTTGATTTTTCACTTTTTTGATATTTTCAAAAAAATATGAAGATTTAGCAGTTTCCACTTGTTTTTTTTTTTGAAAATTTTTTTGGATTTTTGAATTTTTCAAAAAACAAATTGAGGTTTAACAATTTTCATTTATTTTAATTTTTTATTTTTGGGGATTTTCGGAAATTTTTTGATTTTTCACATTTTTAAATTTTTCCAAAAAAAATATTAAGATTTGCAATTTTCTTTTGTTTTTTTTTTTTAAATTTTTGAATTTTTCAAAAGAAAAAAAAATGAAGTTTAACAATTTTCATTAATTTTTTTTATTTTTGGGGATTTTTAGAAACTTTTTGGTATTTTCACATTTTTGAATTTTTCGAAAAAAAAATAAGGTTAAGCAATTTTCATTTTTAGATTCCCTTAATTGTTTTTCTAATTATTTTTAGGTTTGAATTTTCATTTTTTAATAAATAATAAATAAAGCACGACAATTTTTAACCCCTAAATAAAAAATTATCGCCAAATCAAAATATATTTCCGGAACATTATTACGTAACCGGAAATTAAAATTAATTACAATACAGACCAGTTAAAAGAAATCAACTCACAATTCACAAAAGTATCGATTTAGACAAATAAGAATATCTCGTGACTTCAAACACGAACGAATATTAATAAAAAATAATCGATATTTATATAAAACGAATGAAATGAATATTAATGAAAATAATCGATTTTTATATAAAACGAATGAATATTAATAAAAATAATCGATATTTATATACAAGAATCTAACCTAATAGGTTAACATGTAACTTTGATTGTTTATTAATATAATATGATGTGGTCGAATGTTAACGTTTCTACTTTACATTTGGACGATCCGGGTTCGATTCCTGAGAGGATCAACATTTTTTTTATTTTTTTTTTACAAAATAAATACATGTTATTTATTTTTTTTTAATGAAAAGGTTAGTTTTAAATAATTAAGATTTTTTTTTGATAAAATAAATTAAAATATACAGGATAATTCATTCATTTCTCTTATTTATCACGGAGGCGGTCAATCCAGGACTGTGGCGCTCCAAGTGACAAAAAGATTAAACAATAATTTTGACAGATGTGACTTAACTATTTATATTTATACTGTGACTAAACACACGTTAACGTGTGGATAATTTTATCATACGTGAAATGTGATTCGCTTAAATAATAAATTTGAACATATTTTACCAATAGCTTTGGTATATAGTGGCCGATAGAGGTGCAGTGGGTTCGAATCCCACATGGTCATTTATTTTTTTTAAACACAAGAAAAAGATTTAAATAGTAAGAATTCTTTTAATATTTTTTTTTTAAATATACAAGCTAGATTTAGATAATTAAAGACTTCTTTTAATAAAATAAATATTTTTTTTAAATCAGATAACCAAGTTTAATATTTTGTCTTCCTAAGTGGGGTTGCGACTGGGTCGTATACTCCAGGGGTTCGAAGAGCCAACTGGGAGCGTCGTCCAGCTGCGTGGATGTGGTTGGTTCTTCGTCGACCGATGGGTCGGCCAAGGGCTGGTGATCGCAGTCACCAGTCATGTCGATAATAATGTAATCATTCATTATTTTATTAACAATAAAACAATACACAATTTTCACTTATAAAGTCAAAGCAACGCTGCGTCTCTCTTTTTGGAAAAAAAGCACAACTGACTCCGGAAGGCCGCGCGTATTCTTCTCTCTCGAACGGTGGCCCTTTTTCTCTTCAGCCACCGTTCGACATCGAAGAGGCCTTCTGTGACGTCACGACAATTTTAACGTGTGGGGAATTTCTGTAATTATCTACACGTTAACGTGTGTGTAGTCTCGGTCTTACCATTTTTAGTTTAATTGACAGGTCGTTTTATGTTATGAAAGTTCCAAAATAATTTAATAGTCAGGTCGTTTTATTTTATAACAGTTCCAAAAATAATTTAATAGTCAGGTCGTTTTAATTGATAAAAGATCTAAAAATAATTTAATTGACAGGTCGTTTGATTTTATATTTTATTTATTAAATTTATCATATTTAAATGTAAAAGACTTAACTTGGCAACACTGTAGACAACACAATCCTAGAATTACAAATTTAACGTTGCTATTTTTATTTTAATTAATCAGGTCGTTTTATGTTATAAAAGTTCCAAAAATAATTTAATTGACAGGTCTCGTTTGAATTTATATTTTATTAGTTTTCTGCTCCCGAACGTTGAAGTGTGTGTATGTGCGACAACGGTTACACCAATTCAAACCGGAGGCAACTGGTGAATATACTAACATTTAATCTTTTTCCTACTTCTAATACATTTGCGCATATTGTAATAATATTAGAAAGGATTTATTGTAAATTAAGCATAATTTTCTTTTAATTTAAAAAAATGTCTTCTGAATCAGGAGGGCCGGAACCTCCTGACCTTGAAACTATTCAAAAAAATAACGACACCGGTATGGATCTGTCCGACACAGAACCGGAAAAAAGTTTACAAAAAACAACCCAAATGGACAATACAATTGTAAATAATACAAACAATGAAACTATAACGAACAATACGAATGAAAAAATGAATAACCTGACTTATCTCACCAACTCAATAGGCCCATTTATAGTTGTTGTCGAGGGTACAGAAAGGGGACATGTAATAGGGAGATATAATCATCTTAAAATTGCAAAAGATATTTTTCAATTAAATCTAAAAGACATCATTGAAGTCAAAGTAAAAGGCAAGAATAAGCTAGGTGTACAATTTCATTCAGCACAGGCTGCTAATAACTTTGTCAAGCATAACTGTCTAAATAAAAATGAATATAAAGTATATATACCACGTAATTTTGTATCTTGCAAAGGCATAGCTAAAAACGTAAATCCGATTTTTTCTGAATCTGAAATTGCGCAACTATGTGAAAGTCCTTTCAACACCCTAGAAGTTAAAAGACTTAATAGAAAAATAACCAAAGATGACGGAACGGTTGACTACGCCCCCTCAGGGACCGTCTTGATCACTTTTGAAGGTATAATATTGCCAAAAGACATAAAAATTTGTTATCTGTCGATTCCTATAATCCCTTATGTATCTAGAGTCACACAGTGCTACAATTGCCTTGCCTTTGGACACACGAAAAAGCAATGCAAAAGTAAAGAAAAATGCCAAAAATGTGGCCAACAACAAGAAAATTGTAATGAAAACACATGTGTTTTGCGTTGTTTTTTCTGTAAATCCAATGAACATTCAGCAACTGACAAAAAATGTCCAGAATTTATTCGACAAACAGATATTAAACAAACAATGTGTTATGAGAACGTCTCATATTATGAAGCCAATTTAATGCATCGAAAAAATTACATAAACGATAAACCCGACTACACAAAAAAATCCTTCCCCCATCAACGCAATGAATTCCCCCCATTACAAACAAAATTCAGCCAATCAGATAATCAAATCCATATTAGTCAAAGAAGGTCAGTTATTAATAACAATATCCTAAAAGCCAAAAGAACCTATTCAAGTGCAACCAATTCCATCCCTCAAAAAAAAACCAATATTAGCGTATTTCAAAACAATCAGAATAATCTTCTCATCTCACCAAATGGTAGACAAAAAGACCTTTTTGGCAACGGACGACTCCTTTCAAAAACAAGCCCAAATCAAGAACCTGGCCCAAGTAGCATAAACATAAAAAAAAATTCTACCAAAAATTCAGAAGAATCAAAAAATTACTTGAACACAGTTGAACAATATTACCAATTCTTTCTTTCGACCCCATCCAATCAAAAATTCCAAATTAGAGATATGATCAATACATATTTTGAGCTGACCAAGTCTCATTCTGACTTGGAAAGCGCAGATGAATACTAAAAAAAAAAAAAAAAAAAAAAAAAAAAAAAAAAAAAAAAAAAAAAAAAAAAAAAAAAAAAAAAAAACTTCGTCACTTAACCTTAACTACTCAATAAATATATAAATATAATTATGTCCAAAATAAATCTTAAAATAACGCAATGGAACATTCGAAGCATAAATTCCAATTATAGCAACCTCATAACACTAATAAGAGATGAAGATCCAGATGTAATTTTCCTAAATGAAACTTTTCTCAAGCCACATCATAACTTCTCAATCAAACACTATGACTCTATCCGAAATGATGTAGAACAGGGCACCAGCATAGCCACATTAATTAAAAAGGAAATTAAATACAATGTTATAAACTGTAATGATAAAATACAAAATAAAAAATTCAGATTCATAATAATAAAAATTGATAACACCAATCTCATCAACATCTACTCTCATCCCACAAATAATATCTCACTCAATTCCTTAAATAAAATGCTTGATTCTTTAACTGGAGAAATAATATTAATGGGGGACTTTAATGCACATCATATCTCCTTTGGAAGTGAGATTTGCAATGTGAATGGCAACCGGGTAATAAACTTCCTTGATGAAAAAAATCTAATCCTAATGAATGATGGTACTCCCACCAGACTAACCCCACCTGGAGAAAGACGCAGTGCCGTTGATCTCACCCTTGTTTCGGACTCAATCTCCCCCTTGTGTAATTGGTATGTATATGATGATTACGGGTTCAGTGATCATCTACCTACCATCCTGCTCATACGAAACTACCCCTTTGTTAAGTACAGGCAACCCATTAACAAAATTAGAAATTTAAAATATGCTAATTGGACATTATACTCTGAGAAAGTCAGTCAATTAATCACAAACAGTATACCTAACTACAACAATCTTGTAAATATTATTGAAGAGGCAGCAGAAGTCTCAATCCCATACAAATCTAATATTATTAAAAAAAAAATTGGGTGTATCTGGTGGGACCATGAATGTTCTGAAAAAATCATAGAAAGAAAACAAGCTCATCTAAAATTTAAACAAAATTTTAACATAGAAAATTACATATTTTTAAAAAAAACAATAGCCTTGACTAGAAAATTTTTAAAACAAAAAAAAAAAGACAAATTTCGCGCGTTTTGCGAAACACTTAATAGAAACTCTGATATAAGCAAAGTATGGACAACAGTTAAAAAATTTCATAAGAACAACTCTATAAACAATAAAAAATTTCCCAATAGCAATGTATGCAATGAAATTTTAGCATCCCTTTCCATATGTCAAATTGATCCTAACTTTAAAATCATCCCTTCCAACAATCCCCCAAAGCCATTCAGCATTGGGGAACTGAAAAACAGCATGAATAAAAAAAAAGACACGGCTCCAGGAATTGACAATATTCCATACTCCATGATAAAAAATTTACCTAAAGAAGCATTGGATGTTCTAATAAAAATATACAACAATGCCCTGTCAAAATTAGAACTCCCTGAATCGTGGAAAACACAAATTATCCTTCCCTTCTTGAAACCTATGCGGAATAAAGACCTGGCAGATAGCTACAGAGCCATAGCACTATCACCTTGCATAGGGAAAATATTTGAACAACTAATAAAAAATAGACTTGAATGGATAACAGAAAATAAAAAAACGTTTAATTGTTACCAAACAGGGTTCAGAAAAGGGATGGGAATTGAGAATAACCTTGCAATGTTAATTTCGTACATCCAAGCCGCGTTTTCGGAAAATAAACAGGTTTGTGCAGTATTCCTTGATATCAAGGCAGCCTATGATCAAGTAAATATCTCCCTATTATATGACAAAATGATTAAACTGAAATTACCTACAGAATTAACAAATTCCGTCTTCTCTATAATCAACAATAGAAAAATCTTCATCAAGGATGAAGACGGAAATTTAATTGGACCAGCATATACCTCACAAGGTCTGCCCCAAGGTTCACCTCTGAGCCCACTCCTTTTCAATACTTACGTACAATCAATATATGATCTAATCCCAGAACATGCCATACTTCTTTCCTATGCTGACGATCTGTCTTTATTGATCTCATGTCTTAATCCTATTCAAGCGACCAGATCAATCAACCTTATCCTATCAGACATACATGATTGGTTCATTAAACACAATTTTGAAATTTCTGTTAATAAAAGCGAAGCTATTTGGTTTTCAAAATGTAAAAAGGTTAACAATCACCCCCCAATTATGATCAACAAACAAATAATCCCTTACAAACAAGAAATCAAATATTTAGGGCTAACTATCACGGAAAACCTCAATTGGAACCCTCACATTGATAAAATCAAAAGCAAAGCAATAAAAGGAATCAATGTCATGCGATCATTCTGTAGAGTCTGGTGGGGAGCCGACCCTTCATCCCTTCTCCTGGCCTACTATGGTCTAGTCAGATCACATCTGGACTTTGGCAGCATATTCATTAAACCCTCTAATAAACAGACCTTAAAAAAATTGGACGTTGTACAATTCCAAGCATTAAGAACTATATTAGGATGTATGAAATCTACGCCCACCAATGTATTATTAGCAGAAACAGCAGAAATGTCCCTTGAATTCAGGAGAAAATGGCTAGCAACGAAGTTCCTCACAAAAATTTACACTTACAAAAACCATCCGTTAATATTAGTTCTAGAAAATATTAGAAAACTTTGCAAATATAACCAGGGATACTGGAGGGGTAAAGAGTGCCCATATCTAGTGGAAGCTCTAAATTATATTGAGCCTTACAAAAATCACTTACACATTAATGACATACTACCATGTTTTTCTATCGAGTACGAGACACTTTTTGAAACGATCCCAATAATTAATTTAAACATTAAAAAAAATAGTATATGTCAAAATACTTTGTTTAAAGTAGAAACCCACCCGTTGGTAAATAAATATCTCTTTGCATTCACGGATGCGTCAAAGAGCGGCAGTAACATCAATGACACACAGTGCGGCTTCGGCGTCTACATCCCCAAAGTAGAATACTCATTCTCATCTAAATTACCACCTCATATCAATATATGTACAGCTGAAATCATTGCCTTAAACAAAGGTGCGTCTGTCTGTTGGCAGAGGGACATGGTGAATTGCATCCTTTTTAGTGATTCAAAAAGTGCAATTGATAAAATAAATCAAATTGGTATTAATTCAAAAGATGATTATAACTCTTTAATAACCAAACAACTACTCATAACGGTAAATAAGAGCAACAACTACAAATTGGCCTGGATACCTGGACACACAGGAATCAAAGAAAATGAATATGTAGATAAGTTAGCTAACATAGGTCGTTCCCTAAAAATACCCGCTGACATTAAAATGGACAAATCAGATTTACAAACTATTTTAAAAAAACAAATTACTGAAAAACATAAAGCCTACTGGAAATCTACAACACATAATAAGGGAAAATGGTATGCAGAGATTCAATCCTCATTCCCTAACAAACCATGGTTCGGTCAAATAGCATTTACTGACAGAAGACATCTCACAAATATTATCAGAATGAGAACGGGTCATGGTATATACGCCTCACATCTATATCGTTTAAAACTAAAAGACCACCCCACATGTGAATGTGGTCAACTTGAAGATCTGGATCACATTTTCCTTTATTGCCCAATCAACAAAAGCAAAAATTGGGATCTAATATCAGAGTTAAAAAAAACAGGTGCAGACACATCAAATTTAATTAAGATTTTGCAAAACATAAATTTCGAACAAAGTAAACTCATCAATAAATTCCTTGCCATAAATAAAATTAATATATAAAGAGTGTATATAAAATTATTACAATATGTATCAAAACTCCTATAACCAAAAGAAGACATAACCTTCTCTTTCTCTCCTATCAAACTCGAATGTTATTCTATGCTATCTATTTTCTAAACTCTAACTAACTAACATTTTCTATCATGTTGCCTAAGTAATATCGCAATCACACAGTATATGAAGCGTAACGTACAAAAAGAAGAAATTTTTTTTTTTTTGGTTAGAATCCAACTCAGGTATTGCATCATTGCCTCGAGCAAGACTAAATGCAATACCAACAAATGTGCTGGCAGATGCACTAGCTTGCAAGCCATCAAACAAGAGAAGAAGAAGAAGAAGTATATTTTATTAATTAAATTTGTTATATTTAAATGTAAAAAAAATAACTTGGCAACATTGTAGACGACACAATCGTAGAATTACAAATTTAACGTTGCTATTATTATTTATTTTATTAAAAAAAGTCTTAATCTAATCTAAAAAAAAAAAATTAAAAAAAATAAAAGTCCATTGTAGGGTTCGAACCCCAGACCCTCTGCACCACTAGCGAAGATTTTAACACGCAGTTACAGAGCTCTTGATAAAATATATTCAAACTTATTATTAAAGCAAATAACGTTTCATAATAAAATAAATATAAATTAGTGTTTTACCTCGTATTTTAATTATTAATATAACAAAGCTAAAGTATTCACATTCGCTAAATCTCATAAAGAAAATGATTTAAGTGACATCTGTCAAAATTATTGTTTAATATTTCTGTCACTTGGAGCGCTACAGTCGTTATTTATCAAATTCGGACAATTTTTGCACGCGCGGCGCATGCGCAAGTTCTGGCTAGAAACTGAACACCGGATCTCTAGACTTAAATCGTTTATGGTAAATATATTTATACAGGGGTTGTTGTAAATGTTGTATCGAAATGTTTGGTATTTTATTTGTTTTAATTATTTTTTTTTTTATTGTTTTAGTTATAATTCCACCTGGTTGTCAAAAATGTAACGATAAAGAAAAACGTTATTGTCTCGGTACGGATCTCATTAGTGACCATTGTTGTTGTGATAAAAGATACCACGGTAAGTCGAAAAGTTGTTTATATAATTATTCATTTATTAGAAATTGATGAGAAAAAAATAATACAACAATTCAAAAAAATTATGTATAAAAAATATTAATCATTTTGACAAAAATTTAGAATTTGCGGCGTTGTCACGTTGTGTAAATATTCCTTGAAATTCAATTTTCTTTTTTTTTTTTTATTTTTTATATTTGATTTTATTGCACTGTTGCCACGTTGTGTAAATTTCTATTGAAACTTGATTTTGTTTTGTTTTTTAATATTTTTATATTTGTTTTTATAATTTGCGGCGTTGTCACGTTGTGTAAATATTCCTTGAAATTCAATTTTCTTTTTTTTTTTTAATTTTTTATATTTGATTTTATTGCACTGTTGCCACGTTGTGTAAATTTCTATTGAAACTTGATTTTGTTTTTTTTTCAATATTTTTATCTTTGTTTTTATAATTTGCGGCGTTGTCACGTTGTGTAAATATTCCTTGAAATTCAATTTTCTTTTTTTTTTTTAATTTTTTATATTTGATTTTATTGCACTGTTGCCACGTTGTGTAAATTTCTATTGAAACTTGATTTTGTTTTTTTTTTCAATATTTTTATCTTTGTTTTTATAATTTGCGGCGTTGTCACGTTGTGTAAATATTCCTTGAAATTCAATTTTCTTTTTTTTTTTTTAATTTTTTATATTTGATTTTATTGCACTGTTGCCACGTTGTGTAAATTTCTATTGAAACTTGATTTTGTTTTTTTTTCAATATTTTTATCTTTGTTTTTATAATTTGCGGCGTTGTCACGTTGTGTAAATATTCCTTGAAATTCAATTTTCTTTTTTTTTTTTTAATTTTTTATATTTGATTTTATTGCACTGTTGCCACGTTGTGTAAATTTCTATTGAAACTTGATTTTGTTTTTTTTTTCAATATTTTTATCTTTGTTTTTATAATTTGCGGCGTTGTCACGTTGTGTAAATATTCCTTGAAATTCAATTTTCTTTTTTTTTTTTTAATTTTTTATATTTGATTTTATTGCACTGTTGCCACGTTGTGTAAATTTCTATTGAAACTTGATTTTGTTTTTTTTTTCAATATTTTTATCTTTGTTTTTATAATTTGCGGCGTTGTCACGTTGTGTAAATATTCCTTGAAATTCAATTTTCTTTTTTTTTTTTTAATTTTTTATATTTGATTTTATTGCACTGTTGCCACGTTGTGTAAATTTCTATTGAAACTTGATTTTGTTTTTTTTTTCAATATTTTTATCTTTGTTTTTATAATTTGCGGCGTTGTCACGTTGTGTAAATATTCCTTGAAATTCAATTTTCTTTTTTTTTTTTAATTTTTTATATTTGATTTTATTGCACTGTTGCCACGTTGTGTAAATTTCTATTGAAACTTGATTTTGTTTTTTTTTTCAATATTTTTATCTTTGTTTTTATAATTTGCGGCGTTGTCACGTTGTGTAAATATTCCTTGAAATTCAATTTTCTTTTTTTTTTTTTAATTTTTTATATTTGATTTTATTGCACTGTTGCCACGTTGTGTAAATTTCTATTGAAACTTGATTTTGTTTTTTTTTCAATATTTTTATCTTTGTTTTTATAATTTGCGGCGTTGTCACGTTGTGTAAATATTCCTTGAAATTCAATTTTCTTTTTTTTTTTTTAATTTTTTATATTTGATTTTATTGCACTGTTGCCACGTTGTGTAAATTTCTATTGAAACTTGATTTTGTTTTTTTTTTCAATATTTTTATCTTTGTTTTTATAATTTGCGGCGTTGTCACGTTGTGTAAATATTCCTTGAAATTCAATTTTCTTTTTTTTTTTTAATTTTTTATATTTGATTTTATTGCACTGTTGCCACGTTGTGTAAATTTCTATTGAAACTTGATTTTGTTTTTTTTTTCAATATTTTTATCTTTGTTTTTATAATTTGCGGCGTTGTCACGTTGTGTAAATATTCCTTGAAATTCAATTTTCTTTTTCTTTTTTAATTTTTTATATTTGATTTTATTGCACTGTTGCCACGTTGTGTAAATTTCTATTGAAACTTGATTTTGTTTTTTTTTCAATATTTTTATCTTTGTTTTTATAATTTGCGGCGTTGTCACGTTGTGTAAATATTCCTTGAAATTCAATTTTCTTTTTCTTTTTTAATTTTTTATATTTGATTTTATTGCACTGTTGCCACGTTGTGTAAATTTCTATTGAAATTTGATTTTATTTTGTTTTAAATTCTTTATCTTTGTTTTTATAATTTGCGGCGTTGTCACGTTGTGTAAAATTTCCTTAAAACTCAATTTTTTTTGTTTTCTTTAAAAAATTTCATCTTTGATTTTATTGCACTGTTGCCACGTTGTGTTAATTTTCTTATTAATTCGCTTAAAACTTTTTTCGATTTGATCTTCATGGGTGGAACTGGAGGGGGTTGAATTTTTAAAAAATTCATGACAACGTCATTTTTTATTTATTTCCACATTCTTTTTATATCATCCTGTATATATTAGTCATTCCAGCAAAAAAAAACTAAAACGTTATAATTGCTGTTGGTCAAAATTGCCTCCTTCTCCCCCCTACCCCCCGCCATTAATTAAGGTTAATCAAGTATTAGATAGAGCATTGAGAGTGTATTTAGGATCGTCAATTTAACAAAAACATGCTAAAAGCGACTAATTCCATTGTGTGATAATTACGTATGGACACGCCTAGTCAGTAGCGGCTCGTCAGGAATTAATTTAATAAAAAAATTAATTTATTTTTTATATCTAAAATTATGAGATTTATAAATAAATAAAAATTGAGTATTAAACATCCTGTATATATTGGCATGTTGGTTAAACAATAATTGACTGGATAATTGTAAAAAAAATGAACGTAATTTTTTTATTTACCAATAAAATTTTTTCATGTGTAACAAATAAGTCGAAATTAGTTTTTTTATTCTCATAAATTATGTTAAATTGTTTGACGAAATTGATTAAAAAAATCAACAAAAAATAAATAATACAGAAAATCAATAATTAATTATTCTTTTTCAATATTTTTATTAAAAAAAAATTTATTTAATGATAAATATTAATATTAAAAATTTAAAAAAAATATCATTAAATTGTTAATAAAAAACTACACAAGTGTGATTTTTTTCAAAATTTTATTACGAAATTTTTATTTAAAAAAAAATTATTTAATGATAAATATTAATATTAAAAATTTAAAAAAAATATCATTAAATTGTTAATAAAAAACTACACAAGTGTGATTTTTTTCAAAATTTTATTACGAAATTTTTATTTAAAAAAAAATTATTTAATGATAAATATTAATATTAAAAATTTAAAAAAAATATCATTAAATTGTTAATAAAAAACTACACAAGTGTGATTTTTTTCAAAATTTTATTACGAAATTTTTATTTAAAAAAAAATTTATTTAATGATAAATATTAATATTAAAAATTTAAAAAAAATATCATTAAATTGTTAATAAAAAACTACACAAGTGTGATTTTTTTCAAAATTTTTGTATGGAATTTTTATTTAAAATAATTTTTCATAAAATGCATAATTTTATGTAAACCTAACGTAATCTAAAAAAAGTAAAATATTCAAAATAATTTGTTTTTATTTTTCAATTTTTGTGGACACCTTGTATATTAACCATGTTTTTTAAAAAGTAATTGTATTGTTTTTTTGTTGAACGAATTGATTGGAAAATTGTAAAAAATCGAATTTAATTTTGTAATTTTTACCGTAAAAATCAATCATGCGTATCAAATTATTTATTTATAATAATAATGTTGTAACAATTGTTTTTTTTTTTATAGTTAAATTATATAAGAATTGTTTATTGAAAATGATAAATTTAATAATAATAATAATATTCATAAAAATGTTTAATAATAAATTAAAAAAATAAAAATCAAGAATTCTTAATTTATTCTTTTTTTTTAAATTTTTTGTGATATTTTCCAATTTTTTTATTTTTTTTTAATTTAAAATAAAAATTTCCTTAAAATAAAAAATATATAATATGTACGCAAAAATTTTTTTTTTTATTTTTTTTTTTTCAGAAATGTTTCCATTTATCCCCCACACATGTTATTTCGGTTCCCAATTATGTGACACAGTGGCGTCCGATTGTACAGAATACCAAAGACTACGCACCTGCTGCTGTCAAAAATTTACACTAGAAAAATGTAAGTCACTTGTAAAACAATTATTTTTTTTTCAGTGTACTAAATTCTATAGAATAAACAATTTAATTTGTCTATTTTAAAAAAATATTTAGTAGGAACAATTTAATTTGTCTGTTGAAAAAAAATAATTTATATAAAATATTTAATTTTTAACGATTTATAATTATTTTTTCTCAGTGTATTAAATTCTATAGAATAAACAATTTAATTTGACTATTTTAAAAAAAATATATAGTAGGAACAATTTAATTTGTCTGTTAAAAAAAAATAATATATTTTTATTTTTATATTATTTTATTATTTATTTAATTGAATATTTTTAGTGCGTGAACAATTACAATTGTCATCGAGACAATCCCGACAAGCGAATTTAAACGAAGTCGATTTCTCAAAAAACGAATTCGAAAAGAGTTTTGAAGCGCTCGAAAAAAGACAAAATAGACGGTCCTTAAATTTCGTCAAAAAAGAAACACCCAGTAAAGATTCATCGAATCCAAGTATAATTTATTTTGATATTTGTTTAGTTTCTAATTTTAGAGGTTAGGTTTTAGGGAAATAGGAAAAATTGGTAAAAATAGGGAAAAACATGGAAAAATAGGAAAAAATAGAGAAAAATTGAGAAAAATAGGGAAAAACAGTGAAAAAAATGGAAATATAGGGAAAACCAAAGAGAAATAGGGAAAAATTGGGGTAAAAAGAAAAATGGGGAAAAATAAAGAAGAATATGGAGAAATAGTAAAAAATAGGAAAAACGGGAAAAATGGAGAAAAATCTTGGGAAAAATTAGGAAAATAAGGAAAAATAGGGAAAATAGGTTAAAATAAGGAAAAATAATAAATGTTTCTATACAAAAAATGAATGGAGCAATTTTAGATTTTTTTTTAAAGAATTTAAAAAATGATTTTTTAGATATTAATTTTTTTCTACCAACGATTTTATTTTTATTTTATTGAATCTGTTTTAATGCATTTTTTTTACCATAAACAATTGAACGTGTTTTTTTTTACAGGGAAAGCGAAATCAAAATCGTATGAAAAATCACGAGGAGTGGGGATTTCGGAAAACGCCATCAAAGCATCTACATTAATTTTATTTATTATTTTTAAATATTTATTTTATATAAAATGACCAAAGAAATTTAATTTTATTTTCATTAAAAAAAAAAAAAAAAACTAGTCAAATTTTTTTTATTGTTTATTATTTTGTCGAAAAATTATAATTTTAACGAATAAAAAATATATTGTCAATTTGATATTTGTGATTATTTTTTTTTTCAGGTATAAAAAATTACACCAAGAAAAATGATACTTTTTTAATTACCCTGAATATTTTCATTCTATTTTAATAATTGTTATGAAATTTTGAAACTTTAATTAATATACAGAGTGTGCGACGAAAAATGATTTTTTTTTCGAGAATAATTGATTATTTTTTTCAGTGTAATAACAATGATCCATTTATTATAATTAATTATGCAATTTTTATTAATTGAGATTTGTATGAAAAAAAAATGATAACGAGAATTAAAAATAAACTTAATAATAATTTTTTTTACGAATTTTGAAATTTTTATATTACAAAAAAATATCCTATAAAATTTTAACGAAAAAAAGAAAGAAAATTATTTAAACCGTGGGACATGCTGTATAACTAAATAAATAAATTAAATTCCACAAAACGCGAAAATTAAATTACAGTTAAATCTCACTATTGTCAGACACATCAACGATGGCCTATTTATAATTAAAAAAAAAAAAGACGAAAAGAACGTTCAGTTCAACACACACAAAAAAAAACAACCAAATAACAGTTATTCGAAGATGCCATCAATAATAATTTTAAATTTCCAATTAGTTCGTCTTCAGCTCTCAACTTAAAATCATCAAAATGTTCGCTAAAATTGTGCTAATTGTTGTTATCGCCGTTAATTTTGTTGATTCAGGTAAATAAATAAAATCATTAAATACTAAATTATTAATATAATAATAATATTCTAATTATCACAATTAATAAAAATTTTAATAAATTAAGAAAACTACCACCTAGCGACATCTATGTTCTTATTTATATATATTACTTTATACATCAACTCATAGATGGCGCTTCGATAAGTTTTTATACATTTCTTTTTATTGATATTTATAATTTAATTAGTGAATAATATTTTATTTCTTGTTATTTACTCGAATATAATTACCAAGAGGATTAGAAAATTTATTTATTAGTAATACTTTTGATTTCTACGTATAATAAATTAGGAACACTACCGCCTAGCGACATCTATGATTTTATGTATAATTTATACGTTTATTACTTACAAGTAAAGTAACTCTTTCATTATAGTACTACCAACTAATGCAATTGTTATTAGTTTGATAATTTTAGAATGATCTCAATTATATTAGTTTATTCACGTCTTATTCTTAATAATATAAAATATTATTATATGTGTAGTAGTCAAAAAACCATATTTTTTTTTTAAATAATTTTGACATTTTGTACGCCAATGAAACTCGTATTTATAAAGAAGAAATGACATTTTAGTAATTGGTAAGCCTTGATGCGCTGTTGCCAATTGTAAATTGAAAATTTTCACCTATTAGTGATAACTGATATTTAGGTTATGTCAACAAGTTGATTTAGTTTTCTCCACGTTTTCGTAATTTTATAATATTGTCTTTATTTTTGTGCTTTGCCAGTTATACTCATAAAAAGAACTGTTTTTCTTCGTTAATACATTGTTTTATTTTAATAAAAATAAACAGTTTGCTACCTTTTTTATTTATTTCAAAAT
Organism: Neocrepidodera transversa; assembly: GCA_963243735.1. Taxonomy (NCBI): domain Eukaryota; kingdom Metazoa; phylum Arthropoda; class Insecta; order Coleoptera; family Chrysomelidae; genus Neocrepidodera; species Neocrepidodera transversa. The sequence goes on from OY725356.1 coordinate 14,213,571, forward strand.
AATTGAATATAATATATACATTTAAAAATACGCTGTGACTGCAGACACGCTAACGTGTGCCGCGATATATTAAATTAGAGGCACGTGAATTGCGTCATACTTATTTCCCTTAAATAATAAGTTAACTAATATTAATGGAACGTGAAAATCAAAATACTTAAAACTGAGGCCGAGACTACAGACACGTTAACGTGTGGATAATTTCAGAAATTCCCCACACGTTAAAACATTAAACTTTGTTATTTGATCTAAAAACAATATTTATTTTACTAAAAGTTGTCTTTACTATCTAAATCTAGCCTGTAGATTTAAAGAATAAATATTTATTTTATTAAGAAAAGTCTTGACTATCTAAATCTACCCTGTGTTTAAAAAATAAATTAAAGGCAATGTGGGATTTGATCCCCGGGCTCACTTCACCATTAGCGGGCACTTTGTCACGCGGCTACCAGAACTCATGCTTAAATATGTTCAAACGTATTATTTAAGGGAAATAACGTATATAATGACGCAATTCACGTGCCTCTAATTTAATATATAGCGGCACACGTTAGCGTGCCTGCAGTCACGACGAAACAATAAAGATATTAAAAATTGTTCGAAATTCATAGATAAATACTTCATAAAAAATCGCAAAAAAAAAATCGAAAAAAATTTAAAAAAATGGAGTAATAAGAAAAAATGGAAAAAAGACAAAATTAGAAAAGAAACGAGAACAATGATAAAAAAAAATCAAAAAATTAGAAAAAAAAACGAGAAAAAAGTAGAATTGAAAAAATGGGAAAAATCGGAAAAACCGAAAAAATCAGAAAAAAAAACAAAAATCTGAAAAACTAGTACAAAAAAAATTGGAGGAACTGAAAAAATTGAAAAAATCAGAAAAAAACAAAAAAAAAATTGAAAAAATCAGAGGAATTAGAAAAAATTAAAATACAAAAGATTTGGAAGAAAAAAAAAACCCGAAAACAATGAGAAAAAATGAGGAAAAATCAGAAAAAAATCAAATATATGGGAAAAAACAGAAGAAAATGGAAAAAACAGAAAACATTTGATAAAACCAAAAGAAAAATTAGAAAATATTGGAAAAAAAAATTATAAAAAAAACCCATAAATATAAAACGAAAAAGAATTCGCAAAAATTCCAAGCAAACAAAAAATATCATAAAAAATCGCAAAAATACCAAAATATAGCAAAAAAAATAGAAAAAATTGGAAAAATGCGAGGAATAAGAAAAAAAATTGGTAAAAAATCGAATAAACCGCAAGAGATAAGAAAAACAGAAAAAATAAATAAAAGACAAAAAAAGCGAACCGATAAAGTGAAAAAATCGAAAAAAAAAACAAGAAAAAACAGAAAAACTTGAAAAAACTGGAAGAAGATTCAGTCAGATGGAAAAATCAGAAAATATTGGAACAAAAAATTGTAAAAAACGCAAAAAAATGAAAAAGAAGTCGCAAAAAATCACAACAAAATTTAAAAAAATCAGAGGAATGAAAAAATTAGAAAACGAAAGAAAGGAATAAAAAAAACAAAACCGTGAGAAAAAATAAAGAAAAAATAAAAAAGAAATCCGAAAAAGAGAAAAAAAATTTTGTTGCGATTTTTTCCCATTTTTTAGATTTTATTCCATTTTAATTTACGATATTTTTCGATTGCTTGTGGTTTTTGTGACTTCTTTTTCGTTTTTTTTTTGCATCGGTCATTTTATATCTGGCAACATTGCCTAAAACTAAGAAAGAAGAAAAAGAGTGACAGTGACATTTATTATTCAAATTTTTTTTATTGAATATTTCCAGAAATTTATAAAATTAATGTTTACATTAAGTATTTATCTTTGCATTACGAATAATTTTTAATATCTTTTTCACGTTCCATTAAAATTAGTTAACTTATTATTTAAGGGAAATAAGTATGACGCAATTCACGTGCCTCTAATTTAATATATCGCGGCACACGTTAGCGTGCCTGCAGTCACAGCGTTTAAAATAATAATGCCAAACAACAACATTTTCGAAAATTCCTACATTCATCGACTATTCTGACGAGCAGGCAACACTGCAAAGTCCTGACATCTATGACGTGCATCGGGATTTGTATTAAATATCCCATAGCTGCGTTGCATAGTACCCGCTAGTGGTGCAATGGGTCCGGGGATCGAATCCCACATCTCCCTAATTTTTTTTTTTTTTTTTTTAAACTCAAGTTGGATTTTTAAGACTTCCTTTAATAAAATAAATATATTTTTAATTCTACAGGTTAGCTTTGGTCAGTCAAAACTTCTAATAAAATAAATATCAAAATTACGAAACTATGTTTTAATTCTAATCTTAACAGCTGATTGACGGACCTCTAGACACTCTCTATAATAAATTAAGAAAACTACCGCCTAGCGACATCTATGATTTTATGTATAATTTATACGTATATTACTTACAATATCAACTCATAGATGGCGCTTCGATGAGTTTTTATTGATATTTATAATTTAATTAGTGAATAATATTTTATTTCTTGTTATCTATTCGAATATAATTACCAAGAGGATTAGAAAATTTATTTATTAGTAATACTTTTGATTTCTACGTATAATAAATTAGGAAAACTTCTACTTAGTGACATCTATGTTTTTATATACATAATTTATACTTACATCATCAATTCGTAGATGGCGCTTCGACTAGTTTTTTATTCATGGCGATTATTTTCTTTTTAGGTATATATTCGAATATAATAGGAACTCCACTAAGTTTAATACCGGGAGGATTAGAAAATTCATTTACCAGCAATGCTTTAGATCTCTTTAGAGGAATTAATACGAGAAGAAGATGTCCAGTTTGTGATCCATCCGTATATAGTTACTGTACGGATAAATTATTTCACGATTCGTGTTGTTGTCATAATCCCAATAATCCATACGGTAAGTTGTTTTTGATTGATGATATATTTTTTTTAAAAAAATTTATTTTTAGATCAATTACCTTATCAATGCAGTTTTGCCGATTGTAGTTTTCTGCATTCTAATACGTGTCAGGAACACAAATTAATTACTGCATGTTGTTGTATTAATACGAATATGGCGTTTTATAAAAAATGAACAAAATAATAATGTATTTATTTATTTATTTACTTATTTATCTATCAATAAATTAGTTTTAAGCTTAATGTTTTTTTTATTTGATTATTAAAGTTGGCACTCGTATGAAGTTAGCGCCCGGAGCTAGCGTCCAAATGCAGCTGCCCCCAACCCCCAACTACCAAACCAAACTCACACAATACACAAATCATTATAGTAGAATATTTACAAATTATTTTCTCATTCAAAACTAAAACCATTAAAGTTACATTCGTTTTAAATTTGTATTTGGTTAGTGTATTGGACGTTTCTCCGCTTATATATATATCTTCTTTTTAAAAGAAAGATAATTGAATCTTAAATTCAAAAATAATATTTTTTGTTTTATAAAGTCAAACAAGTTTTATTTATATTGTTTCCATAGTGTCTGGAAACACTTCAACAACTTCTTAACATCTTCAATCTTCCACCAATCAATTGCTATATATTTAGCGTAATATAACTTAAATATCAAATGCACCATAGTTAGATATTGATGTTATTATCTAACATTTGTATCCATATTTAAAACTTGCTTCTTGATATACTGACAATAAAATGAAATAAGTTAGTTAAAAAATCTTATCTTATAAAATTTTCAAATCTTATGCGTTTGAACGGATTATTCAAATGGCGCGTATTATTACAGGACACGCGCATTATTACGGATCGGCCTAGACTCTTTAGCCTACGAAATGCTAGAAGGCCAAGCACCAACGTTGCCAAATACATGAGAAAACGACATATGTCATTAGTTTATGTCAGATGTCAGTCAGTAAATTCAATTTTTTATTATTTGTCTTGTGTTTATGGTGTTTATAGTTGAAAAGGTCAAATATTGTTAATTGTACTGATATTTCACCTCTAGTTTTTGTTTTTTATCTTTACCGTAAATAGGCTTGCCTGTATTAAATTAAAATGCCGACGGTGTGTACAGTTTGTGGAAAACAATTTGCTCGACCCTTCATACTCAACAGGCATATAAGTGAGGTTCACAAAAATAAAAACCTTGTTACCAAAATAAAATCTAATTTTTCAAGTTACAAATGTCTGGAAGGAAATTGTGGTTCATTCCAGGGAAAAAGTTGAGCACTTACGAAAAACGCCGATTTTCACAAAATTTTTCACAAATCATCTAGAGCATATAAATATCACTTTCCAAAAAAAATAAATTGCCGCAACCAACATTTAACACCTTTTTTCTTAATTTTAAATTTCCATTTTTTTGAAGTTTAGATTAAAATTATGACACATTTGACGCTTCGAATTGATTTAAGAGTAAAATTATGACACATTTGTTGTTTCGAATTGATTCTGTGTTAACCATTCAAACATAAAATTGTCATTTACACATGCGTTGTTAACTTCACATCATTGTCATACCAGAACCAAGAAAGCGATGTTGCCATATATAAATAATGAAAATGATGTATTTAAAAAAAGACTTAACTATAGCTCAAAGCTGACCAGTTACTGTACTAATTTAACTACCTAAGACCTATCCAATTTTTAATATGTCCAACAGGGATTAAGGATGTAAATACAACATTTTTTCTAAAGACAGCATTTGTAGCACTGTATTCTAGATCTGTCTAAAGACAGCGAATCAAACACTGTTATTACATATTTTTGTGTTCTTTTTTCATCAACTGGCCCAATGAACCTATTTTTTTCTCAATTTAATTCAAAAATTACCTCTGCTTCCCGACCAACTGACACAGATCAAAGAATATTATTGCGTTCTTATCAGCTTAATATCAATATCGCTGAATAATGAAAATCAGTTGCTATATTTTGTATCGCACCATTTTTATATTTTGAAAAAAAAATTAAATATATTGTCCAATAAAAACCAGTCAATATAAATCAAAAAAAAGCTGATTTAAGATATTTTACACAACTTGGCAACATCATGTAAGTCATTGTGATGTATCTAAACAAAACTAACCTTAAAAATAATATATTTATAAAAATGGAAAAAGGGTCTTTAATAGTGGTTGCGGCAGAAAATTTATTTTGGAAAGTGATATTTACACTATGTAGATGATTTATACCAATTTTTATGAAAATCAGAGAGTTTCGTAAATGCTCAACATTTACCCATTCCAGAATAATAAGAATTTTATGAGCCATCTAGAGAGACTGCATAATATGAAGTTTGAAATGGAGTCAATTTGTTTTGAAAATTTGAATGGTAGGTGTAGATACTATACCTATATGATTTTGTTTTAATTTCATAAATTAACAAATAAGTCATAGACTAATTTATAATAAATGTGTATTTTCTGTTGTAGAATTTGAGGCCTGGAAATCCAAAATAGAGATATCAACTAGTAGTTCTTACATCATTAAAAGTAAAAGCACTTCCACTACTGGTGAAATACATTATTATAGGTGCAATAGAAGTAAAACAAGTGAGTAGTTATACCTGTCCACTCAAACATATTAGTTAAAAATTGTTATATGTTTCTTAAATCTACTATATATATTTAAGGTCATGTCATAAAGCCTAATGAACAAAGAAATAGGCTACTTAAAAGCCAAGGCTCCTGCAAAATGGATAGTTCATGTACCAGTCAGATTAGACTCATAATGGAAAATGGTAAATTTCTTGTTGAATGGCAGAAAGCTCATTATGGCCATACCTTAGATTTGCAACATATAAGACTTCCAAAATTGGAAAAACAGAATATTGCTATAAAACTTGTTAAAGGGGTCACATCAAGAAGGTAAAAACACCTAATGTTACATTTGAGCTTTATAATTTCTTGTATTTATTCTTTCAGGATTTTAGAATCAACTCGGGACAATATAGGAGAAGATCTAAAAAGGGTTGATTTATTAACAGCAAAGGACCTATCAAACATAAAAACTAGTTTTGGTGTTGAGATAAAAGATGGGAAAAGAAGTTCAAATGATGCCTTTTCAGTGGATTTGTGGGTAGCTGAGTGTCAAACACTTCAGGACAATCCTATTTTATTTTACAAGGCACAAGGAAACCAACATGATGTTTTTAAAACTGATGATTTTTGTTTAATAATTATGAATAGATTTCAAAAACAGATAATTACAAAATTTCCAAATTTAATCACAATCGACAGCACTAATGGTCTAAACTCTTATGATTTTGAATTGACTACCATAATGGTAATTGATGAATATAATCATGGGTTTCCAGTTGCTGAAATGTTTACTAACAGAAAGGACACCATAGCTCAAGTATTTTTGTTCAGGTGTGTTAAGGATGCAGTAGGTAAATGTGGCTTAATCTACTACTAGGAGTATTATTTAATTTTGCTCTATTTTTTCAGGTAATGTTGCATGTAATATATTCATGTCAGATATGGCCGAGGCTTTTTTTAATGGATGGCAACTGGTGATGGAAGGCAGTCCGAAACATTTATACTGTTCGTGGCATGTTGACAGAGCCTGGCAAAGTGGCTTGACTAAAATTTTAAATAAAGAAAAAAGGGCTTGTATATACAAAATGCTTAAATCGCTACAACAAGAAACTGCAAAAGAACATTTTTATACAGCATTTCATAATGCAATATCATTTATGTGTAGTGATATAGAAACTCAAAGTTTTGGAGAGTATTTCAAAAACACCTATTTACGCACTGTAAAAAAATGGGCTTACTGTTTTCGCGAAAATGTGTTTGTAAATACAAATATGCACTTGGAATCCATGCACAAAACTATCAAATACTTTTATTTAGAAAGAAAAACCGTGAAACGTCTTGACAAAGGTTTAAATGCTGTATTGAAATATGTAAGGGATAAAAGTGTGGAAAGGATAATAAGACTAACTAAAGGTGAGAACACAAGGTTTATTAGAGAAACATCACAAAATCATAAGAACGCAATCAAAGATGCAGCCAAGTATACAGTTCTAGATCATAACACTCATTGGGAAGTAAAAAAGAGTGATGTTTCATATTTGATATATAAAAAATTGACAGAGAAATGTTGTAAACAAATATGCATATTTTGTAATGTGTGTAATCATATGTTTACCTGCAATTGCAAATATTTTTGTGATAGAAAGAACATTTGTAGGCATATACATATTTTATTAGAAGGGAATAATAGTCAAAGTGAAGCGACTAGTACTAATAATTTACTTGTAAGTGACAAATCAGAACTTTTGCAGTGTTTATCTAATTTTGCAGACACAAATGAAAACTGTTGAGTGAATAGCCAAAGAATGAATAGTTATAAAATCAGAAATCTTCTTTTTACTCTGGAAAAGATAAATTATGACGAGATTGATGAAGAAATTTTGAGTCAAATTCACACAACATTTAGTTATTGTTAATAGTTTAGGAAAGTGCTCCAACTCATCAGAAAGTAGGAATGATTTTGTAACAAAAATTGAATCTCAAAAAAGAAATATAACAAAACAACACAGGTTTACATCAACAAAAAAGAAAAGAAAAGTTGGAGTTGCAGGTTTTCAAAGAGCTGTTGATGCTCAAGAAAAGTTACAAATTCAAGAAAATTTAATTAGGTCATCCACTGATTCTTTTCTTGTAACATCTGTATCATCATCATATGATCATCAATATTAGAAAAAACTTTTATTTTACTTTTATTATTTGTTGTAAGTACTTTTATGTGTAATTAACAGAGGCCCCCTTAGACATAAGTACTTGTAAGTAGTTACCCCTTATAAAAATAATGATATGAATATAAATAAATATGTATAGATTTATATATTTATCATTTCCTAGGTTGTGGATGTACTGGTAATAAAATATAATCATCTGATCTCTGGTTTTATTTATTTTTTTGTAGAGCAATATAAAATGATCATTTGATCATCCAGTTTGTCTTATATTATTCTGTCGACATTTCTTTGAAAAAATTATGAAATCTTTAACAAATAATTGTATCTAGAAGTAAAAGATACTCAATTAAATAAAAAATGAAATAAATAAACTGTTTGTGTTTCTGAATAAACTGGATGGGGATTTTGCAAAATTAGATCAAATTTTACCGTGAAAATATTTAAAAATGCCCAGAGGCATAATAAAAACACGCACACTCCTAAAAACGAAAATATGAACAGCTGCAAAATAATAGAAAATCACTAGTAATATGCGAGTATTTATTAAAAAAATGAGCATTCGCTATGTATCACAATAAACAATATGCACAATAATGAAATTGCTGAAATGAAAACTATGTCGGTATAAAATATATGTCCTACACTCTTTCAACTTAGGAAACTAATTTAAATAAAGAGCTGTTGAAATTTCAAATGAAACGAGTAGCGCGCAAATATTTTCCGAAAAATGGCAACGTTGGTGCTTGGCCTTCTAGCATTTCGTTTTATCCTCTCGTGTTAATTGTCGCAGTTCTCCCCAGTGCTACCAATTTAGAAAATTGACAGTTTTGACATACGTCAAATGTCATACACCTGCCTGAGATACACCTTTAGTTTTTTTTATTTACAAGTCCAAAGAAAACGAATCTATTAACTTATATCTATAAAATCCAAGAAAGCGAATGTGTTAACTTAAAAATTATATATTATTATAATGGTATTCATTATTTTGTTCAAATCGTATTTTTTTGTCAAATACAAGAAGAGGTGGAAACATATGGAAAATTAAATTTCCATCATTTGCCGTTCGCACAAAGATAAAATACTTTTAACTTTGCAGTTGAGGTTGACGTTGAGGTTGCAGTTGCTGTTCAAGAGTTTATAAATCCAGCTATACACCAGGACAAGTAGTATTAAAAACAATTTTTAGCTTTTTTAGCAAAGGTTTCGAAATTTGGAAATGTTTGCAAAATTATAGAAGGAAGAATAATAATGAAGTTCTTTTATTATAATTGTAACAGAAGCAGTTCAAAATAAGGTATATATTACAAATAACATATTTTATTTATATATTTAAAAATTATTGTAAGAAACTATTAAATTTTAGCTTGTTTGACAAGAACACCCAAAGCAGGTGGTCTAATTAAAATAAATGGAAATTATCCTTATATAGAATTATTTTCTAAATTTCGAATTGAAATAATCGTCGCTGCTAAATATGTCATGATACATGTTGGACATAAAGAAAAGTTGAGATTTACCCATTTATCAAAGAATGAAAAAAATACAGTTGTAGAAAAGTTGAAAATGGGCATTCCAAAGGATGCAAAAGAAAAATGGAAAGTTGCGTAAAATAAAGCACACTATAATTTATTATAAGCAATCAAGATTTATCAAATGTATCCTTGACTTTATTAGAGAAGAGACATGAAAATGACATGATAGCGAGAGCATTAAAAGTTCAGGAATGGAATTCCCATGGAAAAAATGAAACGATTCGAGGATTTTAACAGAAACTAAAGAAGAAATATTTGTAGATAGAAGTGGCAAATAATGACCTGGAATTTTTGAAAGACAAAAATTAAATAGATTTTTTAAATTACATAAACAAACAATTTCAAAATTTTACAACAAAAAAGTTATAAAAAAATAAAAGAAATGTAAATTATTATTTGTCGATATTATTTCCAGAATGAATAGATAGGTTACAAATTTGGGCTCACTGTTATGAAGTTAAGGCCGCAGTGGCACACTCCAATATTCATAACAATAACTAAATGTGACATATGTCATATTAATGTCAAATTTCATAAATCTATTATTCAACAGATGTAGCAATATGTCTTATTTACGATTTATTTCAACATACATTTGACCAAATTATTTACTCGTTTTAGTAGTGACATTTTATTTCATATTATTTATCTGGTCTACTATACAATATAATTTTAATCTTATTTAATTTTATGCCAAGAGCAAGAAAATCTCTGAGCTTTGCTGGGATATGGCAATGCTGTAAAACTAACTTTGTTTGTTTGTTTATCTTCGATAAATACGTAAAATCATCATAAATATAAATCCCACCAAATATATTTTATAGATATTTCATTACGGACGGACAGATTTCCTTCAAAATTGCCATTTGGAGGTTTTTGGGGTTGGCGATTTCAAATTTTTTCTTAAAATTAATAAATTCAAGATTGCAGACGAGATATGTGATTATTCAGATTATTTTCAAAATTGGTATTTGTGTTTTTTGGGGTCGGATATTATGAATTTGTTTTTCGAAATAAATATATTCATGATGGCGACTCCAAAATGGTGGACGAAATTTATGATTATTAACCGATTCCATTCAAAATTGGTGCATGGGGTTTTTTGGTGTTGGAGATTTTGATTTTTTTTCAAAATTAATAAATTCAAGATGGCGGACAAGATATGGAATTATGATTAATTCTTTTCAAAATTGGTATTGGGGTTTTTTTGGGATAGGAGTTTTCATGTTTTTTTTTTTCAAAATAAAAAAATTCAAGATGGCGACTCCAAAATGGTGGACGCAATTTATGATTATTAACCGATTCCATTCAAAATTGGTGCATGGGGTTTTTTGGTGTTGGAGATTTTGATTTTTTTTCAAAATTAATAAATTCAAGATGGCGGACAAGATATGGAATTATGATTAATTCTTTTCAAAATTGGTATTGGGGTTTTTTTGGGATAGGAGTTTTCATGTTTTTTTTTTTCAAAATAAAAAAATTCAAGATGGCGACTCCAAAATGGTGGACGCAATTTATGATTATTAACCGATTCCATTCAAAATTGGTATATGGGGATTTTTGGTGTTTAAGATTATGAACTTTTTCTCAAAATTAATAAATTCAAGATGGCAGACGAGATATGGGATTATTACCCGATTCTTTTCAAAATTGATATTGAGGTTTTTTTTGAATAGGAGATTTTGATTTTTTTTCAAAACAAATAAATTCAAGATGGCGACTCCAAAATGGTGGACGAAATTTATGATTATTAACCGATTCCATTCAAATTTGGTGCATGGGGTTTTTTTGGTGTTGGAGATTTTGATTTTTTTTTCAAAATTAATAAATTCAAGATGGCGGACAAGATATGGAATTATGATTAGATTCTTTTCAAAATTGGTTGGGGGCTTTTTAGGATAGGAGATCATGATTTTTTTTTCAAAATAAATAAATTCAAGATGGCGACACCAAAAACTGCACAGAATTTTTTATTTACATTATCAAAATCAAAAAATATTTCTCCTGCAACATATACAGTAAACCATGATTGTTCATTTTCTCAAATATAAATATTTCGTTTTAACCTAGCAGATAACAGATTGATGTGCTCGGAAAAATAATAAAAATTCGGTTTACTCGCGAGTCATATGATCAATAGCGTTGTCTGAATAAAGAAAACAACGTCAATAGTGACATCTCATCACCAGCAGCAATACCGAACGCAGTGCGAAACTGGAAAGTTTGGCAAAACAGGAGCGCCTATTGGGAGACAAATATTCCAAATGTGGAGACAAGTATTTCAAATCTGGAAACAAATATTCCATGAAAATAATTTTGTTAGCGCCTATTGGGAGACACATATTCCATGAGAGACAAATATTCCAAATGTGGAGACAAATATTCCATAAAAATAATTTTGTTAGCGCCTATTTGGAGACAAATATTCCCTAATGAGAGACAAATATTCCACAAAAATAATTTCTTCTGTATTATTAAATTAATTGCGTGAAAATTTAATATTAATTAATTTGTTTTGTTAATAAGTAACAAACGATTATGTCATAGATAAGTTTCATTTTATGCGTTCGCGGTACATAAAAATCCTGAATATATTCCGAATAGGACATGCGCAAATAACTTATCCCTTTTGTAATCCTTAAATGTGTTCTGAACTAGTTCAGGATTAGCTCCGCGAAAATACCTAATATTCAGATTTTTCTAAAAGTTTGGCAACATAGCTTTTATATGATTGTCACCTAATTTGATTGTCGTGACATCTTTTCGAGAGGGTATGAACTAAGACATTACAGGAAATTATCGAAAATCTCCATTAAGACAAATAAATTTGACATATATTTCTCAATCGTATTTCAAATTAGATTTAATAAATACTGAATAAAATAAAGAAATATTCAAGGAGCTTACTAACAAAAATACGTAGAATGAAGTCTCCTACTTTTTATCTCTGATTTTAAAAATCACTTTTTTTATTTTTTTTTAAACTCAGTTTAATAACAGGACAAATAACAAATAGGAGACTCCATTCTTTAAACATTATACTTTAAGCTGTCAAAGTTTAATTTTCCTTCGTTCAGTAAAATTTAAACGTAATTGGAACTGGTAAACCCGTGTTTTTATACGTCAAAATACAGTGAAACTGCGGCCTTAAATATTAAATATGGGGTGTTAGAAAACTTAAATCATTTATTGAAACTGCAGTTAAACAGAAAATCTAATGTTACAATTAAAAAGAGGGAAGAATGTGGCAAAGGATTTTATTTTATCAATGAAAAGACCACATTCAAATAGCTATAAAGACAAAATTGTGATAAATGCCCATAAGCTGAAACTGTTGAAAATAAAATTGAAAAGGATAAATTTGGAGAGTTTTATGGCTATGGAAAATTCATCAACAGATAATAATTATTATTATAAAGTTTCATATAATGGATTCTGATTGTCGTATGTTATTTTTTCAAATATGTAACATGCGTGTCCACCGTTATGTGTGAATTTTAACAGTAATGCAGTTAAAACGTGCAGGAGAGAGGGAGTTTCTTTTTAGCAGAAATTTCAGACAAAAGTTCACTAGGTGGGCCGAATGAAATTGTGAAGAAAAAATTGTATTGTATAATTCCTGAAAGAAACAATTAGAAAAAATGCGAACATGAAAATTTTGAGACAGGAAAATATTCATAGAAAACAAATAGTTATTCGATGACATTAGCATTAGATGAAGGTGCATTCAAAAAGCAAACGAATAAATTGGGTATGAAAATTGAAAACAAAGCAAGCAACAAAAGAAAAATTTGAGAAACAATCTTATTATTTTATTACAAAGAAATCAAAAAAATTTGTATGTCGAATAAATAGAATACTTCATATTTTAAATTTTGTTAACAATATTATATGTTCTTGTAATGTTTTACTTTTTATTATTTATTTTTTCTCGTATAAGTGTCTTTTAGGTTAATAGTAGTAATTGAACATAAAATACTAATGAAAACTTATATAAATTTTTTTTATTTAAACAGAAAGTTGTTTTTCAAACAGTAAAAATAAATTTCTTGGGAATGTATTTCTGGTTTTATTTCTAGCAATTTATTTTCAGTCGCAAAATATGAGTTTATCTTATAACTTAAAAACTGATGTATCTAGCTCTAATAAAATATGTATATATAAATTGTTGCTTTAACAAAGTTTTTATAACGTTCTAACTATCAAAAATTTATTAGAACCATTTCATTTCTCTACTATTTGTGTATTAAATAGCAAATAAAGGTTTCTCATAGTACTTTCCTTAGAAAATGCAAAATATATCTTAGGTACCTACATGTCAGAATTAAATTACATTAGGATGACTTGTACAGTTTCCAAACCTCAGTTCGGTGCTCTATCGAATGTATTGTTTAATAGAGTCCTCGAAAATAAACGCTAGAGAAAAGGGTAATACTTCGTTATTAGGGATCATGCGATTTTTTAAAAAAAAAAAGTGGATCTTACGTATTTTGGTCTTCTGAACACGAATCCGAAATCAAAACGTGGCGCTCACAAGTAGTTTCGGAGATACAGCCCTATTTTGTTCACTATTTTGCAGCTCAAATTTCTGTTATTAGAAAAACACAAATTTCTTCCTTATTATTATCAAAACACTACAAATGCTTTTATTTAATTGTTTTCGGCACTTTGTAGCGGAAAAAACTGACATTTTTCAAAAAATTCACTATAATTTGAATTTTAGACAGATCACTAAAGTTGGGTTAATCAGCTGACAATTATGTCTATTATTTTTTATTTATAGAATGTTGGCAAACGTGACTACGTGATTGTTCGTTTGACTCCTGTCGGTTCTTGCTGGATTTTTAATTTCCATTATCAAATGAAATAGCTACGATTCTCTAGGTAAATTTTTTATTTGTATTTCTGAACGAAATCATAAAAAAATGGATTTCACAATAAAATGAAAGACGGCAAATTTTTATTCCTTTTTTTGTAACGAAAAACTGTAGATGATACCTCGTGGGTAATGCAAGATATAGTTGAATATTTTGAGCTGTGACCTAAATATATAATAAATATAAGGTTAAAATTTGGCTTAGCGGAAATCAGTTATGGGAAACTGTTGTTTTGCAAAAATGCGCTGTTGCCAAGTTATAGACGATAGTTATTATTGAGACATTTATGGAAATTTTAGTAAGAAAATATCAATATAAATTTGCATTTTCATTAACTGGTATGGTTTTCAATATTTGTAAATGCGCTGTTGCCAAGTTGATCACTTCGGATTACTGGAATTCTGATATGAGGATGGTTCAAAGACGTTTCTGTGCTATTCAATGCAAGTCTCGTTATAATATTGAAACTTTGCGGAAATGCGCTGTTGCCAAGTAATGGGCGCTGGACAACATCGGAAATCGCCCCAAAGGATATGGCTGATTGTGGAGAAATGAAAGGATTTCGATTGAAGCACTTAATTTATACCTTTTTTCTATAAAATAAATCATACTTAAATTTCTCTCTTTAAAATTAAACGCTGTGAACTGAAACTTATTTCAAAAAGTGTTAACTTTAGTGACATACATTGTCATTTTTAGAATCTAATCATCTATTAAAATTTGACATAAAAAAATTGGGATGACTCTAGATCCGTCAGTTTGTCTGCACATTTTTGAATATATGCATCTGCAACTAGTTCTCAGCAGATTTTCATTCTTACTGAAATGAATTCGGAAGAGACGAGTTCATCGTTTCCATCAATTAATAATTATGATTTGTAATCTGAAATTTTATGTCGACGACACAAGACAAGCGAGCGCGTCCGGCCGACATTTGGCAAACCCGCGCGCGCGCGCGGGTTTGCCAAATGTCGGCCGGACGCGCGCATTTATTTTACTACCTTATCCACTATTTCTGAAAATAACTTGAACTAAGATTTTTGTTTAGAGGTTAGCATGGTAATGGTTATCATGACAATAGTGTCCCATAACTGATTTTCTCTAAGCCAATTTTAACCTCACATTTATTATATTTTCATCAAAGTATCCAACTATATCTTGCATTACCCAAAAAAAAAAGAATAAAAATTTGCGTTCCTTAATTTTTGTGAGATCCATTTTTTATGATTTCGTTCAGAAATACAATTAAAAAAGTTACCAACAGAATGGTAAGTATTTCATTTGATAATGGAAATCAAAAATCCCATCAAGAACCGACAGGAGTCAAACGAACAATCACGTAGTCACGTTTGCCAACATTCTATAAATAAAAAATAATAGACATAATTGTCAGCTGATTAACCCAACTTTAGTGATCTGTCTAAAATTCAAATTAGTGAATTTTTTGAAAAATGTTAGTTTTTCCGCTACAAAGTGCCGAAAACAAGTAAATAAAAGCATTTGTAGTGTTTTGATAATAAAAAGGAAGAAATTTGTGTCTTTCTAATAACAGAAATTTGAGCTGCCAAATAGTGAACAAAATAGGGCTGTATCTCCGAAACTACTTGAGAGCGCCACGTTTTGATTTCGGATTCGTGTTCAGGAGACCAAAATACGTAAGATCCACTTTTTTTTAAAAAAAATCGCATGATCCCTAATAACGAAGTATTGAGTATAATCAAATTCTGTTCCCCTACATAATGTTTTTCAAATGTAACTTATAAAAGTTATATTTTTATATACTTCCCACATGGACATTAGTTTACCATCCTTGATCAATTTTAGCAAACCGATTAAACAAAATAAATTCAATTGATTTATAATTTGCTGAAAATTGTACTGTAGTAGTTTGGTATATATTTACTAAATATCTCATTTTTATTATATTGAAAAGAGAAACTAATTCCGCACCGAGCATGCGCAACAATGTAAAAGTTTTTGTTTTAAAAACTTAGGTTGGCTACACTAAAAGAGAACTGCGACAATTAACGTCGCCTATGCGTACCCAGCTTAATAATCGAACGATACGGATCGACTTGATCGCACCTCACTCAGATAAAGGAACTACTCGCACCAGATATAATTGCCGAACGCACCTACATTGTAAAACGTCAATCATTTGAAGTTTGAAGTTTATTTTAAAAAAGTCTTTCAGCTAAACGGTTTCGTCTCGTCTCGTTTCGTTTTTAATTTTGTGCTTATCAGTATAATATGGAGGTAAAGTACATTTTTTTTGTCATTTCTTTTCTTTATATTTTTGTTTTTTTAGGGCGTAGTAATTAAAGAAGATGAAGGTTTGTTTGAAGTTGATAAAAAATTTATAATTCATATGAGTTTTCTTAAATCATAAAGTGAAAATATTAATTTACCACAATTGCAATCTATAAAGTCCACATTAAGTATTTATATAAGTCTGCAAAAAGTTTTTTGTGATGATCATACTAAAATATATATAGTGAACATTTAGATAAGAACCGCGGTATCAATATTTACTTTTTTTCTGCTTATCCTTTGCCATAAAAACTGATGTCCTATCATGCATTTTCAAATTAAACTATAAAAGCAGATTTTAATAATGTAAATTTAACACACTAGTGGAATCTATCTTTTTTACAGAATCAATAAAAAATAATGAATTAGATCTTAGTGAAGTGATGTTCTTGGATGAAACATTAATTTGGTTAGAGAAAAATTTTAAATTTGATAGTAACGAATTGAAAGAATTAGTTTTGAAGTCTCTGTGTGAAAAATTGGTTAAAATAAGAATAAGAAAAAAAGGTGAAAGTGAAATACGTTTAAAAGATATATAGATATATCGAAACAATAAATGAGTATAAATCAATTGAGATACATAGAAAAAAATTTGAAGAATATCGTAAATGGTTTTTTGGAATTCATTCGAAAAAAAAGGAGACATCAATTTTATTTGGATTTCTTTATATGGACCTAACCTACGGTTTATTAATGATTAATGATCTTTTTCATAACATGCTAGTTATATTCTTACTAATAATGATACGAACGTTACGTTGAATTTACTGAAAGTTGTTACACGTAATAATGGAATTTTTACAGAGATTTTTAATAACATGCAGCGAAATACCAAATTTAGAATATTTGTTAGTTGATTTCAAAGATATTATTATTGTACATTCCTTGGAAAGGAAAAAAATGTTTATTTGGTAAAATTCCTCCAAATCAAAAATTTGCTTTTGCTGAAGAATTTATACTACATAAAAAAAGTATGGTAAGTATATAAATAAATCTTTTTAATTAAAACCGTTTTCGAGTTATTTTACTCAATTTCTTTGATTTATTTATTTTTTTTTTCCGATTTTTACATTTTCTTCCATGTTTTTGGATTTTTTCCGAATTCCTCAATAATTTTTTTCGATTTTTTCTAATTTTTAATGGAATTATTCGATTTCTTTTTTAAAATCGCTCCAATTTTTTCGATTTTTTTCAATTCTTTTCAGTTTTTCCGATTTTTTCCCATTTTTTTTCCAATTTTTTAAAATTTTTCCATTTTTTCCTAATTTTTTTTTATTTTTCCCATTTTCCCTGGATTTTTATTCACCATTTTTTTTTTTAAATTTCGTGACTTTCCGATTTTACTTGATATCTTGCAATTTTTTTTTTCGATTTTTCCATTTTTTTCCGATTTCTTGGATTTTTTCCGAGTTGTTCAAATTTTTTTTTTTGATTTTTTCTGGAATTATTCAATTTCGTTTTGAAATTTCTGGATTTTTTCATTTTTTTCATTTTTTTTCCTTTTTATTCCAATTTCTTCCGTTTGTTTATCAATTTCAGCCAAATTTCCCGATTTTTCATATTTTCTAATTTTTCAATTTTTGTTAAATTTTTTTTTACAAATATTTCCCAATCTTTTTAAATTTCTCTCAATTTTTTCTCAATATTTCTCCAATTTTTTTATATTTTCTTTTCTTCTTTTTTTTATATTTTGCATTTATTTTTCCCTATTTTTCTTTGTTTTTATCCATTTTCTTTCCTATTCTACCCTGTTTGACCCTATTTGGCCTAATTTTCCCTATTTCACTTTATATTATCCTATTTTTTTGTTGTTGTTGTAGAGGAGGCACTCGAGAATTGTTAATTTGGTACTAGTAAAATCTTATATTTTTTTGTGGTTATTGCCTACCTATAGAAATAGACGAAAAGACAAACACGGTTGCAGTTGACTTGGGCAAATAAAACAGAGTTCCAAAATTTGAAACCGTTTTCTCGAGTTATCGTTGTGACAGACGGACAGACAGACAGACAGACAGACAGACAAACGGACGGACGGACGGACATTGTAAAGTCAATAAGTACCTTTGCTTTGTTTTGCTACTTAATAAAATTGTTTATATTTGGAAAAGTATTAATTAAAAATCATTATTTTAAGAATCCAACTAACGATTTTTTTTTCTAATTTTCCCATTTTTTTTCCCAATTCTCCTATTTTTCTCTATTTTATTTATGTAGGTATTCCTTTTTTTCTTTAATTTATTCCTATTATTTTCTGGTTTTTTTCTTGTTATTTTGGTTTTTTCTGTTTTTCTGATTTTTCATATTTTTTTTAATTCATTTTTCCAATTTTTTACTGTTATTTTTTTCTTCTATTTTTCTCTTTGCCTATTAATATATATTGATTTCAGATCTGTCTAAGAGCCGGCGATAATACAACAGAAACTTATTTAGAAACTGGAAATAAGTCCGGGCAGAAAGTATTCTTAATATTAGGATCAGCTTATACAGAAATAATTTTACATTTGAAAGTAGGATTTGAGTATAGAATATTTTACAATAATATTTTGTAAGTATTTTTTCTTTAATACCTATCTCTAAGATAATTTATTCTAATTTCTATTTTAAGAAAAAAAGAAAACATTAGGATTCTTAAATCGCAGCCGGAAATTTTGAACAATTCAGATTATTCGAAACCAAAGCTTATATCCAAGAATTGGGTAATGCGTTTGTTTATGATATTAATAAAATATTACCAATTAGTGATTATAAGAAATACGCAAATTCCGGTTCAGTATCATTCGAAGCAGTTTTGGACAGTCGATGGTTTGTAGAAAATAAATATCCTGAATTTGCCAAAAGCAACAAATTATATGGATTTTCCACTCCAGGTAAAATACTTTTTATTTATTTGATGGTCTCTTTCGTTATATATATATATATATATATTTTGAGTTTTATTTTTATTTTGTTGTATGTATAACAACGTTGATTACGAATTTTTTGATTTATTTCATGAATTTTTGTTATTCTTTGTTTTGTTCAGGGTTGGCAAATATCATGATATTTATATAAATACAAGGTGTCCATCTATAAATTGACACATTTTAACAACTTATAACTCGAGAACGGAAAAAGATATCGACATGCGGTTTTCACTAAACTTCCTAAATTTACTTCTAGTTTCTGTTGACATTGTTGCCGTATGTAATTTTTTTCTGGAAATTGACGAAAAAAAAAATTAAGGTTTTTGAACCAAAATTGTGATCTTAAACTAAATAGGACACCCTGTAATTCTTAAAACCTTTGAAAAGACCATTTCTTTTTCTATCCAAAAATGTATACATTGTTGGCATTCACCCACGTTTTTAGGGAATAATTTACTTTTTCATGAAACCACTTCCAAATCTAAAGAACCACATTCTAACAACTTAAAACTATAGAATGAGACAAGGTATTGAAAACAGGTTTTACTTAAAAATAAAAAACAAAACATACATTAATAAAGTAATTGTTGAATATGACCTCCATTTTGTTCAATACATGTATGTAAGCGCAATAAAAAATGTGTAAATGCATTTCGGAGCATTTCTGGAGTAATTACATTAAACACATTGATTATGTTATTCCTCAGTTCTGCTAAATTTGAAGGTGTTGGATCGTAGCATCTGTCCTTAATGTACCCCCATACAAAAAAATCCGGTACAGTCAAGTCTGGAGAAAAGGGAGCCCATTCAATAGGACCAGCTCGACCTATCCACTTGTCTCCAAAGGTTATATTCAAAGAATTCCTCGCTATTAAAGAGTAATGCGGTGGAGCACCATCTTGCTGGAAATATACATCATTTAGTATACCTTCTTGTTGTAGTTGAGGATAGAAAAAGAGTTCTAGCATATCCGTATAATTGTTCCCATTTACTGTTTGTTCTTGAAAAAAAAAATGGTCTATAAATTTTTGTTTTGGAGACACCACACCACACATTTACCTTGGGGGAATCTCTTTCAAACTCGTTGAATGCTCTAGGATTTTCATCACCCCAAATCATACAGTTATGTTTGTTTACGCGGCCATTTAAGTGAAATGTTGCTTCATCGGACATTATTAAATTTACGTTTGGTTGATTTCTAAACAAATCTAATAACGTCTCACACATAAACAATCTCTTTTCGATTGCATGATTCTCAATTTTTTGGAAAGTCTGAATCTTATATGCTTTAAACTTGATTATCTTTAAAAGCTTATGCACCTTACTCTTTGACATATGTAAGGGTTGAGCGATTTTTCTAATAGATATTTTATTATTGTTTCTTTCTAAAATCTCTCTTAACTGTAAAACATCATTTAAAAGAATATCTTGAGCGTTTTGAATGTGTCTTTCTTTTCTCTCCAATGTACCTGTTTCTGTAAACTGACTTACCCAGCTTATAATAGAATTTCTAGTAGGCGGATTTTTTTCAAAAATGTTTCTAAATCTTCTTTGTGTATGCGTAATTGATTTACTTTCATTAAACACTAAAACGCACCGGGCTTTTTCGGTTTTGGTAAACATTTTTTTTAGTACCAGCTTTCTCTTGCACTAAAATTATTGCTAATCTGACACTTCTGTCAACTCGATTTGCGTTACACAGCACCCTTGATAAATTAATATCATTTATTAAGCCATTCATATTCTATGCTCAGCTGGGTAAGTCAATTTACAAAAATGAGAACATTAAATAGAAAATGTGTACTGAAAATGCTGACGATAATCCTTTAAATGATAATTTATGGATGAAGGTTTGCAAATAATTATTAGAAATAGGAGTTTTGTTCGCAAGAAGCCCTCAATATGAATTTGAAAAATTAAATTTTTAAAGAAACTTTCAGACGTTTGAGACTTTTGGCAACCACGTTAGATACAAATTAAAACATTTTTAAGAATTTCAGTAAAACCTGTTTTCAATACCTTGTCTCATTCTATAGTTTTAAGTTGTTAGAATGTGGTTCTTTAGATTTGGAAGTGGTTTCATGAAAAAGTAAATTATTCCCTAAAAACGTGGGTGAATGCCAACAATGTATACATTTTTGGATAGAAAAAGAAATGGTCTTTTCAAAGGTTTTAAGAATTACAGGGTGTCCTATTTAGTTTAAGATCACAATTTTGGTTCAAAAACCTTAATTTTTTTTTTCGTCAATTTCCAGAAAAAAATTACATACGGCAACAATGTCAACAGAAACTAGAAGTAAATTTAGGAAGTTTAGTGAAAACCGCATGTCGATATCTTTTTCCGTTCTCGAGTTATAAGTTGTTAAAATGTGTCAATTTATAGATGGACACCTTGTATAATATCGGATATATATATTGTTATAAAAATTTAAAATATGTCACCCTGTATATGGGAATGTTATAAAATTAAAAAAAAAATAAAAAATTTTTTTTTTGTTCAAATAGTTAGAGATGTTTATAATTGAGTTAATATACAAATTAGTAATTAATTTGATATATGATAGTGTTTGAAATGAGTTAAATAGCATAAAAATTATATTAATATTGATAAAGTTGTGTTTAAAAGTTAATTTATTAAAAGATTATTCAAAGTTAATTGTTAGGTTTATTAAATAAGATAGGAGAGTTTGATATGCAGGTGAAGAATAGGAAACGAAAGGTATTATAAATAGATTGGCAATAAATTTAACAAAAGTGAAAGAATCTTAAAAAAAATTTTTAAATAATGAATGTTGTTATAATAAAATTGAAATTTTGGAATTGTCATATATGAAATTTAAGTCAGATAGTAAAAAGGGAATATAAGGTTAATAAACTAAAATAAGGCTGAGGTAGTTTTTAAAAAAAAAATCTAGTGGTAAAGAAAATAATAAACAAAAAAAAAAGATGATTGAGATAATTTTTTTTGAATTGTCAGAAATAATTTGATGAAAAAGGGGATATTGAATGGTTAAAGGAAAAGAGATGTAAAAAGTTATATATTATATATTAAAATAATTAGAAAATATAGTTTTAATTAAAAAAAAAAATGTTAAAGAAAATTTATAAAATATGGAATGGTACTCAATCAGTAGTAAAAAAAAATTTGGAGGAAGACTAAACTATATCAAGATTAAATTTTGGGAAAAACATCTATAATTGAAGAAACTAGGAAATAAGAAGCAGATATTTGGAAGAAGAGAAAGAAATCATAGTTAGAACTAATCATATAAGAAAAACACAAAAAAAAGGAATATAGCAGGACAGTTTATAATTTTTTTTATATTGTTTGTAATGTTTATTATTTTTTTTGACTAGGACCCAGCCAAAATTCTGAGAGCATTTGTAAATATCATTACAATATATTGTTATGATATTCTCCCCATGGAATATTTCTAACTGTTGGACAATATAAATTTATGATTATTATACAAATATAAAATTTACCTCGGCTATACTCAATATTTTTTTTTTTATTTAAAATTTTTTATAAATTTTATTGGAACATTGATTCTCTCATTCTGAGCTGGGATCCTTCCTATTGTTAATCATTTATGATTATTATCAGTATTAAATTTTTTAAGAATTACTATTGGAAAATTTTCATTATTTTTTTTTTTTATGATATTGTCAATATTGTAGATAAAATAATTATGAATACACTATTTACATTTATGTGAACAAACTGTATTTTTTTTTAAGGTTATTTTTTTTTTTATTCAAATAATCAAATATTACATTTAGTATATTTGTTATAAATTTTCAACGTCTTTAAATATTATTTAATTTAACCTTTCACTCTTCATTCATCCTTTACCTAATTATAACTAAACTAATTAAATCTATTACATATAAATCTGAAATACATTAACCGAAGAAAAAAAAACTCACTGTCTATTCAGTTCCTTCCGATTCCTACTTTCTATCTTGTTGAATAAATAGTCCATACACCGTTCCACCAGAACCTCCATCTATGTTTTCCAAACTCCAACGTGACAAACCAATTTACAATATTCCTTCACCTAACTTTTCTAAACCCCAACTTAACACAAACCAATTTACAATATATATCCGCAATAGTTAAACTCCAATTTCTATATTTTCTCTTCTATTTGATTATTTAAATTCAATTCCTTTAAATTAAAAATTTCAAATTTTTCTTGACCACCCCTGTCAAAGGAAAAGCCAAACAAACTCCCCTCTTTTTTTTTCTTATTTCCCTGGAAATCATTACACAGGGTGTTTTTTTTATTACAATATATATATTGTTATGAATTTCTACGATGCTCTCAATTTGGGGTGAGTTCTTTATGAAAAAAAAATAATAAACATTAGAAAAATAAAAAAAAAACTAAATTAATAAATGTCCTTCTGTTCACATTTCACTCCAATCTTCTACACCTATTTTATCTCCTACCTTGACCAATCACTTCTTTCTTCTTAACCTGACTTCCTAATCTCCGTTTTCCAATTTATTAAACCTCTATACTCCTCCTTACGTTCTTTTACTATTCGTCCTTTCTGTTAGTCGCTTTCTTATTTAGCTCACAAAACTGAATTTATCTCTTATTTTATTATTTATTGTTTTTTTTTTTTTAAATAAAATTTTGTAATTTAATCAGTGTATAAATATTTTTTTTATTTTCCATCTTTCTACATCCTCTTACAAAAACCATTACTTAATATTCTGACCAACAACCATTTTTTCTTTCTTATAAAAAATATTTGACTTGTTTATTATTTTTTTTATTCAACTGTCCTCTTTTTTAAAATTCAAAATTTTTTTTTCTTACTTGATTCATGAATAAAAATTTTTTTAATCACTTTTGACAAACTTGCCATTTACTTTTTAATTATACAGCAAAAATTTACTTTAATATTCTATCCAAATTTTAACTTTCTCTATTAAATTATTATATAAATAATAATCATTCATATTATAATAATGATATGATATTACAAATAAGATTTTTTTTTTTTTATACTCCACAATTGTTGATTTTAAATATTTTATACAGCAATTATTTTCAATAAATGCTTTAAAATTATACTTTTAATAATAAACTCTGTTTATAACATTCAAAATTCACAAATGTTATTCAAACCTTTTAACAAATAACTAATAATTAACTTATAAAAATGACTCATACAGAGTATTTCATTACAATATATATATATATATATTGTAATGATATTTACAAATTCTCTCAGAATTTTGGCTGGGTCCTAGTCAAAAAAATAATAAACATTACAAAACAAATATTAAAAAAAAATTATAATTTTGGCCTCTTAACAATTCTTTCTTCGGTTCTTCTTTTCTACGATTCTGTATCCTATCTCCTTTTTCTTCTTAATACTCCTCCGACACATTCATCTTCAAATACTTCCTCTGACCAGCTTCGCTCATTTACTTCCTCAACCCTTATCCTATCTTACTTCTTCAAAATGTATCCCAAATTGCTTGCTTTTCAAAAAAAAATCGTTCTTTTGGATTTTTTTTTATATTTTTGGAAAATATTTTGTTTTAACAATTGTCCTATTTCTTATAATTTCTCTACTTTAACAACCTTATTTTTATATTAATACATTTCTAAATATTAGTTTTAACAAATTTTTCAATTCATGACAATGCTCTCTCAAAATTGTTTGACAACCCTTTGTTTTTTATTTTTTTTCTTTTACCACTAGATTTTTTTTAATACCTCAGCCTTAGTCTAGATTCTTAACCCTCTATTCCCTGTTTACTATCTGACTTAACTTTCATATATGACAATTCCAAAATTTCAATTTTATTATAACAACATTCATTATTTAAAAATTTTTTTAAGATTCTTTCACTTTTGTTAAATTTATTGCCAATCTATTTATAATACCTTTCGTTTCCTATTCTTCACCTGCATATCAAACTCTCCTATCTTATTTAATAAACCTAACAATTAACTTTGAATAATCTTTTAATAAATTAACTTTTAAACACAACTTTATCAATATTAATATAATTTTTATGCTATTTAACTCATTTCAAACACTATCCCCCAGTAGCACACTATATTGGTAAAATATTATATTTATATATTGGCCCAAAATCTCAAACGTCAGATTTTTTTTTATTGGCCAAATATATGTTTTTAATAAATATCCATTATTAAAAATGAATTTTGACCCAATATATATAATCAATACTTATCCAATATTTAATTTTAATATAGGATCAATGTTTGTTTCTAACATTGGTGAAATAAACTGAACACATTTCACCATTTTATATTTTAAATATAGGACCAATATTTTTGTACTGTAATGGTCCAATGTAGTTTTTTCATATATGCCCAATATTTGAAATAAACCTGGTTCCAATATATATGTTGAATATTTATTCAATATACATGTTGAATATTTATCCAATATACATGTTGAATATTTATCCAATATACATGTTGAATATATATCCAATATATATGTTGAATATAGAATCAATTTTTTTAAATATACCTATACAAAACATAGTTTACGTATAGAACCATAAATGTATTTTTTAGCTTTTGAGCTTTCGTGTCCTTTATTTACACTCATCTCAAATATTTGCATGTCAACAAAGGATACTTAAAGTGAAAATCTAAAAAATAATACTTATTAGGTACGATGAAAAATAACAATATTTTGTAAATATTTTACTTTAATATTTAACTAATTAAAACAAACTTCAAACTATTTTTAAGTATTAAATAAATATATCACAAATCAAATCAAAATTCCTAACAAAACACAAGCCTTAATTCTTAAAATAAAATAAATATAAAAATAAAAAAGTTTTCACTATCGAATTAAATAAAAAAAAACTAGAAGATAAATTATTTTATCTAGTTTTAGATAGAACTTCTAGAACTGCAGCACCATCTAGATATAATGAAATAGATTTATTAATTTCTGGATCAGTAGCATTTAAAAAACGTTTTCGGATAGCCTCTAAAAACAAAAAAATCCTGTTTGCAACATACTTATCTCAATAAAGGTTTAGAGCAACTTACTTATAACTGCCGGATAACAAAATAGCTCTTGAAAAGATATAGCTTCCCTTTTTTGCCGGTTCCCGAATGTAACATTGCTAGTTCTCTACTAAACAGTTTTTTCATCATTAAAAAGACTGCTTTATGGCAAATTTTCCCTGCCACAAAGGTATAACCGCTGACCCTGTAATAAATACATTTAAATAAACATTTTATTATTCGTTTTTTTCATATCAGCTATTTCCCAACCTAGTTTTTTAATTTCTTTTAGAATAAATCTTTCAGAAGCTAAAATATATGATCAGGTGTTTATTTATGCAATTTATAAAATAGTAATATTATAATAACCTTCAAATTACTTAAAGATGGCGAACTCTTCGAAATTTGCCAGCATATAAATATATAACCTTGATTTTATGGCTTATGATTATGATTTACCTACATAAAAGCCATCTAGAATTATGATTATGATTCTGAGTAAACTTGTGACTATGGCTATTATTATAAGTATGCAAATAATATCGTATAAACTCGATAAAAGTATATTTTATTTATACAGGTATCAATAATAATAAAATTGTAGAAAATAATTTGTGGGTTAGAAACATTAAAGGACTATTCTGACTTTCCACCCAATATAATAAACATTAAATGCATAATAACTAAGCTTAAATTAATACCTCTAAAACTATTTAAATAAAGATTTATATGTACTTACCACTGACAATAAAATCAGCTACAGACACACACAATTTCTCAAAATCACATGCAGATCAAGACACAACGCAAACCCACAGGTGCACAGACTAGACTAAAAACTAATAGACTGAAAATGGCAACCTGTAATACGTTTGTTGTTCATATTCTGCCAATATTGGATAAATATATTATTATTATTATTATATTCAAAACACTTATATTGCCAATAAATAACCAATGTTACCTTAAACTGCAACCCATAATACGTATTTTATGAATATTCACCCAATATTGGATACATATATTATTATAATATTGGCAAAAGTTGTATTGCCAATAAATAGCCAATGTTGCTTAAGTAGGCAACCCGTAATAAGTGTTTTGTGAATATTCGCCCAATGTTGGATACATATAATATTATAATATTGGCAAAAGTTGTACTGCCAACAAATAACCAATGTTGGCATAATATTACCAATATTGGGCCAATAAACAATATTGGACCAATATAGTATAATCATAGGGCCCATATTGTGTGCTACTGGGGTCATATATCAAATTAATTACTAATTTGTATATTAACTCAATTATAAACATCTCTAACTATTTGAACAAAAAAAAATTTTATTTTTTTTTTTAATTTTATAACATTCCCATATACAGGGTGACATATTTTAAATTTTTATAACAATATATATATATATATATATATATATATATATATATCATGATATATACAGGGTGTTATTGAAATACACGTACATATTAAAACTGGGTATTGCGCAGATCCCCACTGAATGTAGAAAAATATTATTTTTTAAAAATACCCCTTATTAAGGGAGTTATTAATTTTTGAAAATTAATTCTAAAACAAACGTACTTCACTGATATGTTGAGGATGACCTATATAAATTAGGTTTATTTACCTATTTTAAACATCAACAGTAATTAATATGCAAGTTTTTGTCAGATGATAAGAAAACTAGTCTTGTAAGAAATAACCATGTTGCCAAGATTTTCGAATTAATTTCAATTTCCGAAGACTGGTTTTTACTACCCTCGTTATCAAAAAACTAGAATATTTTATAAATGATTGTTTTTAAACTATACATTTTTGAAACTATAGATTATTAAAATTTTAGTTGATTTACGAATCTGGCTAATACGAGCGCGTCATTTCCAAGTTGGTAAAAAGTGTTGTTACGATTACTTTTAAATATTTTTTTACGATGCCACTATTTACGAATATTGAACTAACCGATATAGTAAAGTGGCTGGTTTATGGGGCAGCTGGAGAAAATTCTCGGCAAGCATAAATCCTGTATCGCGAACGGTTTCCAAATCGGAGAATTCCGGACTGTCGTACGTTTATTTCAACTGTTCAGCATCTAAGAGACCATGGAAAATTTGAGAGTGTCAATGCAGATCGAGGGAGAACAAGAACACAAAGAACATTGGAAGCTGTTGAAAACCGGCCTCAATTAAGTTGTAGAAAACTAGGTCTTGAAATTGGAGTGTCCTCATTTGTTGTGTGGCGGACACTTTGTTACCCTCTCTCTTGTCGTTGACTATAATTGTTAAATTTCAGCTAGCTCAATTTTAAATTTAATTTGCCCCGGAGAGTGGGTGGATTCAAAAAAAAAAATATCAATGCAATCACCACGAATAGAGGGTATAAGTCTCAGTATAACCAAGGAAAAGATGCAAATAAGGAGATTCCATATACGTTTATTGTTAGCTACACCTTTTTTTTTCTATGTTTAATCCTTTAAAACTTTTGGTAACAACAACAAAAACAATATATATATATATATATAAGTATAACGCGTTAACCCCCAATTGGTACCAATTAGTTCACAACTTATCAAATTTATGCTTATAATAATCCTAGAATAATATCTTGGGTGGATGTAGTCAAAGTATATCCCCAAAACCAAGGTAAATGGAAAGCTCTTACTTGATTTCCGAAGTGTTCGTGTATATCTATGATATTATGGTGGCGATCATCCAGATCTAACGTAGGTTCCCAGCAATCCTCTGGTGGTAGGAGTAAACTATGAGGATGATTGTTGGTAACCACTTAGGTGTCTCTAGTACCAAGGCGAAGAGCCACTAAAAGTGTTGATTGATGCGGGAGTCGTTTGAAGATGATCAGGACCAATACGGAAGATACCAACCAGAGAAACAAACAACCAAGTATGCAGGTAAGTAAGTAAGAAAGTAAGGCCTAAAGAAAGCAATAAGAAAAGTTAATTTACTTCCAGGATGAATAAAATGATGACTTACCGGAGATCTCGTGTGGCCTTAAAGATATATTAGATTCCCACAAAATCCACAAATAGGTGAATAATTCTCTTGAATATTCGTTTAGGGCGAATCTAAGTTGAATAATATATTTTTTTTTTGTTCTTTTCTATGCTTAGAAAATCCGAAAATTCGTAATTTTAAGGAAGGCACATGTTCCATCAAAAGCCACAAAAAAAGGATAGATAAAGGTCAAAAGAGATAAGTCAAAATTTTAAAATTAAAGGACTTTAGTGTTAATGGTTAGTTAGCTAGTAGAGAAGAACCAGACTAGGTGACAACCTGAAGAATGACTTCTAATTGTAAACAAACAAATGAAGGTTAACTATTAAAATAAAGGTATTTAAACAACTTAATTAATAAATGAATGTGTTTTAGATCCAAATGGTTTAAGGCAGGCTATTACTTTTCATTAAAATTAATGAATTTAAAAAAATGTTAAAAGAAAATAGTTAATATAAAAATTGAAACCGTAACAACTTAAAGAACAAGGTTTACATCATTATCACATCCAAAAAGTCCAGACCTTATATCCAGGTGATGAAGAAAAGAGAGTGGAGTTTTGTGAATGGATGATTCAAAAATGTGTTGATATTCCTGATTTTCTAAAAATATTATTGTATACTGACGAGGCTTCATTCACTCGTGATGGCGTGTTCAATATGCACAATACGCATATTTGGAGTGATGAAAATCCTCACGCCATTAGGGAAACTGCCGGGCATCAAAGAAAATTTTGGGCTGGCATAATAGATCAGTATTTAATCGGGCCTTATGTTCTCCCGAACAGATTAAATGGGCCAGGATATCTCCACTTTTTAGAAGATATTTTGCCAGTACTCCTAGAAGAGATACCGTTACAATTAAGGCAACGGATGTGGTACCTACTAGATGGCGCTCCTCCTCACTTTGATTTAAACGTACGGCAGTTTTTGAACATTAGATTTCCTCACAAATGGGATAGGCAGAAATGGACCTACTAATAGTGGCCTCCGAGATCTCCGGACTTAAATCCATGCGATTTCTTTTTGTGGGGTCACATGAACCTATTAATAGTGTTGAACAATTAACCAATAAAGTTAATGCGGTAGACGAGGAACTACGACAAAATCCAAGACTAATTTCTAATGTTCAAAGTTCTTTGGAAAGATGATTGCAAGTGTGTATAAATAATAATGGACGGCATTTTGAACAATTACTGTAATAAACTTTATTTTGAATTAATTGGTTTTGCTACGGCAACAGTGCAATTTCTATGGGTAAGTTCAATTTCGATTTATTTTACTTCTTTAAATATGGAAACTAGTAGGTCGGAAAAGGGGACTCTTCCCCAATATTTAAATTTTAGAATTTGAAGTTAAAATTGGTGCCAATCGTTTTTGGTCATTACATACTCTTCCCCATTTTAATATGTACGTGTATTTCAATAACACCCTGTATATCACTTGATATATACAGGGTGTCCCAGTTGAAACAGACACATTTTAAGCGTAATTATTGACTAAACGAAATAAGAAAGAAATGTGCGGTTTTCACCAATGAGTTTCAAATTTCAAAAAGTTTTTTCCCAATCATATTAAAAAAATTTCCCAGTTATACAGGGCGAGTTAAAAAAATTGCCCATTTTCAACTACACATTACTTGACTTATTTAAATGGAACACCCTGTATATTTTTACACCATTCCAAAGCTGAGTTCTTTAGCTTTTTAAAAATGTTAACATGTGTAATTTAATTCTCACAAATAAATAAGATACTCGAGTTTTTGTGAGTGCGCGCATTTTCTTTATTTTCAATATCACCACTAGCTTTTTCTGCTTTTTACTTTCCCGACCCACCTCCTAGAAGGGAAAGTATTGTGAACGAGCTAAAAAAAAAATTCGAGATAAAAACAGAAATATCCATTTTCGGGTCCCCTGAGACGATTAAGACCATTTCCAGATGGAAGTCTGTCTGTCGGTCTGTGTTTGTGTGTGTGTCTGTGTGTGTGTGTATTTTTCCACGATAGAGGCCACACGTTTAATCCGATTGAGCTGAAATTTGGTATAGGGGTTTAGGTTACCCGTCTGAAGAACACATTAGTTTTTGTACGACATCTGTCAAACGGAAGTACCACTATCAAAAAATGACAGATGCAATATGTCACGGCTTTGGACATGCTATATGTCATTTGAAAGCCCTAGAAAAACTCTATTCAGAACAGTTAAAATTATTTCTCCAACTGTCACCTGTCAATAATAAAAAAATGTCAAAATTTGAAACTTCAGCATTAAATATCTGAAGAAGTATTAATCCGATTGAGCTGAAATTTGGTATATGGATTTGGGCTATCTGTCGGCAGAATTAACTAGTTTTTATACGAGATCTGTCAAACGGAAGTATCACTATCAAAAAATGACAAATGCAATATGTCACGGAATTGGACATGCAATATGTCGTTTGAAAGCCCTTGAAAAACTCTATTCAGAATAGTCAAAATTATTTCTCCAACTGTCACCTGTCAAAAATAAAAAAATGTCAAAATTTGAAACTTTAAAATTAAATATCTGATAAAGTATTCGTGGATACTCGTCGGGAAAGTTTTGGGGCGACACAACCGATTTTTTACTTTTTTTGTCATTAATACACTGAAATAATAAGAAGTACAGCTTAAAAAAAATCGTATTTATTGCTAACTTAAACATTATGGCGTTAATTAAGAAAAAATAATAATGGCAACTAAATTTTATAGAAATTGTTGAATGTGACGTCCTTCTTCTCCTATACACCTTTCAAATCTAACTTGTAAGTTCAAAAAAGAATTTTGTAGCATTTCTTGTGGAATTCCATCAATAACATTTCTGATGTTAGTTTTTAACTCATGGATGTTTTGAGGAATAGGGTTATAACTAGGCTATCCTTAACATAACCCCACAAAAAAAGATCAGGTACAGTCAAATCCGGAGAGTTAGGCGCCCATCCGATCGGTCCATCTCTTCCTATCCATTTCATCCCAAATACCCTACTCACAGATTCTCTTGCTACTAAAGAAAAATGTTTTTTCAAGAAAGAAGAAAGGCCCATAAATTTTGTTTTTGGAAACAGCACACCAAATATTTACTTTTTTACTATCTCGCTCATATTCGTGAAAAGTTCTAGGATTCTCACTACCCCAGATACGGCAGTTATGTCTGTTTACTTTTCCATTTAAGTGAAAAGTGGACTCGTCAGACATAATAATATTAATATCAGGTTCTGTTCTAAACAGATCTTGTAAAGTTTCACACATAATTAGTCTTTTCTGAAAGTCTCTCTCTTTAATTTTTTGAAACGTTTGTATCTTCTAAGGAGTTAATTTTAAAACTTTTAAACATCTTTGTACTTCACTTTTAGATACATTTATTAAATTTGCTATTTTTCTAATAGAAATTTCATTATTATTTTCAATTAAGATTTCATTTATAGTTAAGAGACGATCGAGATAATTTGGATTATTTTTATTCTTAAATACCTTCTTTTTCTCAAGTGAACCATTTTCTTCGAATATCTGATACCATTTTAATATGGAATTTCTAGACGGAGAACGTTTTTAAAATTGTACTCGGAATCTTCGTTTTGTCATTGTTATCGAGGAAGTTTTTGTAAAAATTAATACTGCAGCTGCTTTTTCTTGATTTGTGTAAATCATTATTGCAAAATACCAGTTTACAAGTAGATCATTTAATTTTTATTGTCAAACAAACTCATTTGACAGATAACTTCATAAACACGTGATTTTCACAGCACACTTGTTTAATATCCTTTCAGTTTAAAATTTCTTGTAGTGGTGATATTGAAAATAAAGAGAATGCACGCACACACAAAAACTCGCATAACTTATTTATTTGTGAGAATTAAATTACACATGTTAACATTTTTAAAAAGCTAAAGAACTCAACTTTCGAATGGTGTAAAAATATACAGGGTGTTATATTTAAATGAGTCAAGTAATGTTTGGTTGAAAATGGGCAATTTTTTTAACTCGCCCTGTATAACTGGGAAATTTTTTTAATATGATTGGGAAAAAACTTTTTGAAATTTGAAACTCATTGGTAAAAACCGCACATTTCTATCTTATTTCGTTTAGTCAATAATTACGCTTAAAATGTGTCTGTTTCAACTGGGACACCCTGTATATCGGCCAACCCTGGTTTTGTTTTTCATGTTTGACACTTGCTCTTATTTGAGTTTATATATAATGCGACGACACTTCGGTCGTTGCGGGTCACTTTGGCGCCTTAGTCCAGGTTTCGGATTGCCTCGGGCGCCACCTTCCGTTTAGAGTGTGAAGGCCACTGCACGGGCAGCGTCAGTGGAGAAAGAAATACTCCAGGGGTCGTTATGGTATCGACCAAAATCACTGGCAGCCAGAAGGGCGGTCTTTACTTGCCCTGCTGGGTTGAGTACCTGGGTATTAGCTTTTGGGATGTTAAAACAAATATTAATAAATAAAACCTTTATTTTTACCAATAAAATCCGGTGGAGAAAAGGTGTGTAACGGACGATTGGCTTGGCGGCGTGGTGTAGTCGGACTGACGGCTCTGGACTCCGGATATAACTGAAGTTGGCTTCAACTTGACCTGTCTCTAAAGGTCGACGGACTGCACTGCTGTTCCAATTGGGACGGCCACAGCAAGTCTGTTCGGGCTGTCTCTGCAGCTCTCGACAACGGTTTGAATTGCCCTACTCGATACGAACTTAAGCGTCTAAGAAGCAGAGACGAGAGTGTCTCCATCTGCTTGGCGACGGTTCAACTGGTAAGACTGGTCTTTTATTCACAAATTTAAGTTAATTTTACTCTAGTGCCGTGCGCGATTCAATTTATATATTTTAAATAATACGGAAAAAAGTAACTTTGTTACAATAATAGACTATCAATCTTTTATATTTATGTATATGCATGTATTATTTTCGTCAGTTTGTCTTTGTTTAAATTTTTGTTACTGCTATTTCACATTGGTCTGTTTTTCTCTGTAGATTATCAATGTTTTACTTTTCGGCGATTTTAAAACCTTTAAAATAACAGTTTTTCCTTTACAAATTATAAATTTGCGATTTATTTATTTATTTATTTTTTCTTCTTTTTTTTAGGTTCAGAAGTTCATGTGGTATCATTCTTGGGAGATTCTAAGATTACTATGTATCTATCGTCTTGGATAAATCGATTAATGCCTTTTGGACTTATCCCAGAAATGCGTGTGATTATAAGGAATATGTCGTATCTAAATATACATTTATACAAACTACAATATTCACTTATATCGATATTATTGGATACGAACCTAAAGTTCCATTCCAGACTGTTAATTTTTGTAACTATATTTTAATGTTTATTTTTACCATTAGTAATTTTTAAAATTTTAGATATTTACATCATGAGTATGATTGGGGTACAAGTTATTATTTAAGTAAGGGTAACGACATTCCGACTGGTGTTATAATATTGGCTCGTATTTGTGAATTAACCATAACCGATGTAAAAATGACCAACCGGTGTAAAATTTGTAGAATTATGATAGAAGCTGCAGGACCTTGTAAGGATTGTGGTAGCCAAGAACGTGACACGAAATTTAATTTAATGTAAGTTTACATTTATATTCTTTTATATATGTTTAATTTTTTTTTTTTTTTTTTTTTTAATTCAGTATCGAAACGGTGTAAATATTTTATTAAATAATTGAATAAAAAAAAAACCAAACTTAAAAGTTGATGATTTTTAACTTATTTGTTGGCTCAGGAACAGTGTGTTCCTATTGGCGTGGTGAGGTCTTTTCCAGTGAGGCTACCCCTTTAATCATTTTTCAGATCGGCTGGCCAGTTTCTTTTGAGTCTTCTGTCAACTTGCGGTTCTATTAGGGGATGGAGTAGAGGGTTACTGTGCGATTCTAGTCTTTTGTGGTGCTTATTACTTTGTTCTGTAATTACATCCTGTATAAATGGTATTCTTAGGTCTTCGTGGAGTGTTAGATTTGACACGTACCAGGGTGCGTCTGTTATCATACGTAATATTTTAGACTGGCTTCTTTGGACTATGGTTATGTTCGACTTGCTCGCACATCCCCAGAGTTGTATACCGTACGTCCAGATTGGTTTGATGACAGCTTTGTACACGAGGATTTTGTTCTCTAGGCTCAATTTCGATTTTCTGCCTATTAACCAGTGTAGGTCTTTTATTCTTAGGTCAATTTGTTTCCGCTTCTTGAGTATGTGTTCTTTCCAGTTGAGTTTTGAGTCGAGGTGCACTCCTAGATATTTGGTGCTAGGGGATTGTGTAAGTGGGATGTTATTAAGTGTCACTGGAGGACACTGTTCTTTTCTCAAC
Source organism: Neocrepidodera transversa (assembly GCA_963243735.1). Lineage (NCBI taxonomy): Eukaryota > Metazoa > Arthropoda > Insecta > Coleoptera > Chrysomelidae > Neocrepidodera > Neocrepidodera transversa. The sequence goes on from OY725356.1 coordinate 14,249,267, forward strand.
GTGAAGGTCACTTGGACTGACTTTGTTTCGTTCGTTTTGATCCGCCACTTATGTAACCAAGTTTGAATATTATTTAGTTGTGCCTGAAGAATCGTAGACGCTGTAGCTGGATTTTCGTGGGCTGCAAGGACGGCGGTATCATCTGCAAAAGTTCCAGTGAATGTTTCATTGTTGGTTGGTAGATCTGCTGTATGTAGCACATACAACAGCGGTCCAAGAACACTGCCCTGCGGTACCCCGGAATTAATTGGAAAATTATTGGAAAGACTTTCATTCATTCTCGTTCGAAATTCTCTGTCGCTTAAGTAGGATCTCAATAATTTCAGGTAGGTGATGGGAAGATATTTCTTTATTTTGAATACCAAACCTGTGTGCCAAACCTTGTCAAAGGCTTGGCTAATATCCAAGAAAGCAGCTGTACAATACTGTTTGTTCTCCATTGCTGTATTTATGTTATGAACTATTCTATGAACCTGCTGGACCGTGGAGTGTTCTTTCCGAAAACCAAATTGGTGGTGAGGAATCCATTCTTCTGTTTCCGGATCTGAATTGATTCTTTGTAACAGCAGTCTTTCAAGTATTTTTGATACAATTGATAGCAAGCTTATTGGCCTGTATGAGGTTACTTCGTTTGGATTTTTGCCCTCTTTTGGGATTAAGATTATTTCAGCTGTTTTAAATAGCTTGGGCCAGTAGTTTAAGCGTAAGATGGCATTGAAGATAAGAGTAACGAGTATGATTCCTTTCTCTGGTAGTTCTTTTATCATCTTAGGAGTTATTTTGTCGAGTCCAGGGGCTTTTCGGTTGTTTAAGTATTGGATTTCTTGTTGGACTTCATCTTTGGTTAGTGGTTTAATTGGTGGAATGTTTATTAGGTCACTTTCAATTTCAATATCTGGTGCGTCGCTGTGGGGTGTAAATACTTGAGCTAGGTGCTCAGCAAATAGCACCGTTTTTTCATCATCATTTCTGGCCCACTGTAGATTTGTTCCCTGTTCGTTTCTAATTGGGGGTACCTGGGTTTTAGGTTTTTTGGAATTTTTTATTGGCTTCCATATTGAGTTGTCTTGCCGGTTTAGATTCGTTATATAGTATGTAAATGATCTTTCTTGTTCCTCTTTGAGTTTAGATTTTAATTGATTACTTAGTCTATTCAGTGTGGTCTTGTCCGATGGGGCATGGCTACGATGCCATTTTGCTTTTGCCTTCCTTTTTTGGGCTACTAGCTTTTTAATTTCCGCTGGGATGTAGTGAACTTTATTACCTGTATTAGTTGCAGGAGTGGCATTTTGTGCGGCCTCTTTGAGCATATAGTTTAAGGATGTTATTAAGGATGTTAGTGTTCCATCTATTTCGCCTGTTGTTTTGAGACTTACTTGGAGGCTGATATCCTCTTCTAGTTTGGCTCGGTATTTTTCCCAGTTAGTTCTACTGTTATGTAACCTTGGTGTTATCGTTTTGTAAACTATGAAACTACTGATTGTTGCTATAATCGGAGAGTGGTCGGATGAGAGGTCATAGTTTGGTATGACGTCCATGTAAGCAGGGGAAATGCCATTGGTAATAAATAGGTCCAGCAGGTCAGGTGTCTTATTTGGATCTGTTGGCCAATAAGTAGGGGTGCCAGTTGTCAGGGGGTGGTAGTTGTTTTCATGTATTAAGTTTACTAATTCTCTGCCTTTAGTAGTTGTGATACGAGATCCAAATAAGATATGTTTGCTGTTGAAGTCTCCCAATGCAATGAATTTGTGGCCTAGAGTATCAAAGAAATTCTTGTAGTCTTCCTTCTTCAAGTTGTAACGAGGTGGACAGTAGACTGCTGCAATTGTTAGCTCATATGACCTCATACTAACTTTTATAACTGTGGCTTGTAAACTATTTTGGGCGTATTTTGGTAGTTCTACATGTTTTATGGTATTTTTTATCAAGATGGCCGATCCAGCATGGGCTGTATTGTCTGGGTGGTTTGATGAATAAGTTGTGTATTGAGGTATCCTGAAGTGAGTTCGACTTGTGAAGTGGCTTTCGCTTATTAATAGGATGTCTATTTCATTGTGATGAAGAAACAACTCTACCTCGTTTTTATGTTGTGGAAGCCCATTGGCATTCCACTCTGCGATTTTAATGAAACTATTGAATTTTGGTTACAAGCGTTGATAGCATGTTTAGAACCATGCTGTTTTGTTGTAGTAGTTGTTGAAACATGTTTTTAAATTCCTCAAGAAATTTGTTCATTATGTCATTAATATTAAAATTTGTCTGTTGTTCACTACCATTTTTTACTACGTTGGCATAGCTATTCTGTGGATGTTTAGGATAGTGGTTTTGGGGCTCTGGTATCGTTGTATGCAGAATAGGTCTAGTTGTAGTGTTATTTGCATTTTTTTGTATATTCATACGGTTGTTGTCATTGTTTGATTTAAATAGACTATGGTAGAATGCACATCCCTTATAGTTGGCTGGGTGGGCACCATCACATAAAGCACATCTAGCAGGGGTATCTTTACTTTTTTTGCAGGCTGTTGTATTATGTGCTCCACCACATTTGACACACGCAAATGGTCTGTTGCAGTATGACCTTGAGTGTCCGTACTGCTGGCATCTCATACATTGTGTAATACCCTTTGTTGTTTTGGGCGGTTCTATTTGAATAGCTCTGTTTTGTAGATTTGACAGCTTGTAGATATCTCTGTTGTTGTCTGCTGGTTCTAGATCGACGAAAAAGATATTCAGCGGTTCTTTCGTTATTCGGCTCTTACAATTCATTACATTTCTCACCTTGTGTCCATTTTTGGTTAGTTCTGATTTTATTTCTTCTATGTCCGTCGTATGATGTAATTGTTTAATGACAATTCTATAGGCACGCTCTTCTTTAGGTTGGTAAGTATGATGTATGACGTCGTTGTCCCTCATGTGTTTTATTACATTCCTATATGTATCTGGCGTGTCACAACATATCTTTACCGTATTATCAGCTAGGGATTTTGTGGTGTATTGTGTGCTTTTTGCTATTGTGCCCAGTTGTCCTATCATCTCCCCGTAGTTAATTACTCCGTATACGTATATTGGAGGTGGTTTCGGTGTTTTATTTTCATTTTCGTTCATTTTTGTGACGTCTTCTATCTCTTCTTGTGTTAAGGGGCTAAACTTGTTATTTGTTACTGTCTCTTGTGGTCTATTTGTTGCACTAATTTTTCTTCTCTTTGTGTTTTTAACTACTTGCCAACTATTTTTGTTGGAACTATTATTTTGCTCATTCTCATCGAAACCTGCGAATTCTTCGTCACTAGTTGATGACATTCTACGGTAGTTTTGGCTATTTGATGCTTGCTGTGAAGGGGATGGTTGGCTGGCAGTATACTGGGGTTGTTGACTATGTCCATACAATATTGGTTGAGGGTGAGTTTGGATTTGATGATATTGCGGTATATGTGTATTGAAAGGTGGGACATCCTGTACAGTACTTCCATTATTTTGAGGCATCATTTGTTGGCTATAATTAAATCCCGGCCCATTAAAAGCTGGTAATGTGTTCATTTTTATCTCTTTTATTTACTAATGAGTTGTCCAGTTTTTATCATTAGCTGATAAGAAATTAATTTTGTTTTGTGATTCACTTTTTTGTCGAAGCGCTATTGATAACCGGAGCGATACACGTCTTTACGCTACGAAATTCAAATGAATACTGATTTTTAACTGAAATTTTTTAAAACTTCTCATAAGTTTTATTAGAAATATTAGAAATTTTGGTATATAAGATGATAAATTAAATTTTTGTAAGTATATAACTTGATTGGATTAAGATATTAGCACTTTTGGTAATATTTAAGTAAGTATCACTCTTATATTCTATTTTTAGCGATTGATTCAATTTGTTTAACTTTATTATTAGTTCTTTATTATGATTATGAAGAATAATTTTACCTATTTTGATTGGATTTAATTTTTCCTTTGAATCCTTTTTTTTGTCATTCGTTTTTTCCTTGGTTGTATTGTCTTAGTTATTAGCTGAATTTTATTTGCAGTCGGATCAGTTCACTTCTGATCTAGATTACTTTAGATAAAGTTTTATTTGTAAAGTGATCTGATTTTATCCGATCTGGATCACTCTTCCCCCTTTACCGATGCTGCTCCACCCGCAAAAATTGGTCAAAAGTGATCTATTGAAAGAAGGGGTAATTAAATTGACATATATTAATTATGTTTAGGTTATAACCTAAAAAAATATTTATATTTTACACCTATTTGGAGAAATTTTATTTATTTCTTATTATGAATGCTTATTCTTCTTCTTCAAGTGAAGATGATATATGATTTTGGTAAATATTATTAAAATAATTTAAGTGTATTACAATTAACAATTTTAGAAAGTATTCATCAGTGATGTTTCCAGTTCGGAATCCTCTAGCGACGAGGAAAATTTTTCTTCAAGTGAAGATGAAGGTTTGAGAAGACATTTGAGTCGTTCCCAAAATTTTGTGGAAATAATTGTGCCTTCATATAATCAAAATCAATTTAAGAAACATTTCCGGATATCCAGAACAACTTTTAACCACTTATTAAATTTAATTTCTTTAAGTAATGTTCTTCCTTCGTCCGTAGCAGGTCGAGAAAACGTTGGTAATGAAAAAGGTTTATTACTTACACTTTGGTATTTGGCAAATCAAGAAACTTATCGTCAAATATCTGACAGATTTAATATATCACAAAGTACGGCATTAGTTACAATAAAGAAAATAGTAAAATACTTTGTTGAAGTTAAAGGTGTGTACATAAAATGGCCAACACAACAAGAAGCTGAGAATATTGCAAGAGCTTTCCAAATGCGACAGGGTTTAGAACATATTATTGACGCTATAGATGCAACTCATATTTCAATTAATCGACCACATTCAGATCAACTACCTTACTGCAATCGTAAAGGAACACATAGTATTATTTTGCAAGGAGTTGTTGATGACAAAAAACGATTCACAAATATTTATTGTGGAGAGTCAGGTTGCAATCATGATGCACGTGTTTTTAGGCGATGTGCATTGTACACCAAGTTTTATAGGGATGGTTTGCCACATGGCATGTGCTTATTGGGGGATAGTGCTTACCCTGAATTAAACTGGATGGTAGTGCATTTTAAAGATAATGGGCTATTGACTCCAAATGAAAAGCTTTTTAACTACAGACATTCAGCTACAAGGATTATTATAGAGAATGCTTTCGGCCTTTTAAAAGGTCGTTTCAGGCGTTTAAGACATTTTGACAATATTGATTTATGTTTTGTGACGGAAAAGCAACTGTTGCTGCTTGTGTTCTTCATAATATTTGTATTGATATGGATGATATATGTGTAGATGATCATAGTGAAACTGAGTTGATGTTAAATTTAAAATATTTTCTTAGGTTATAAAAGCATGCAGATCTCCACTAAAATTAACAAAAGAAATTAATATTGTGAAACACCCAGTATATACTGTCTTACAATACTTTTTATTAAATTATATTAGAACAAAATTTAATTTAAAAAAATGCTAATATATTTACAAAGACTGGTAAGACTTTGTTTATTTTTTGAAGTAGTCTATTAAAATTATTCTTATTTACCAAAGTTTTCCTAAAAATAAGAAAACTAAGATTAAAAGTTTTTCATTAAACAGACTGTTTTGGAGACCACTAAAACTATAATAAAATTAGATTATTTGAAACGATGAACAAAATTTTATTAAAAATAAAACTAATGATTTGAATAAACAAATATTATAAATATAAACTCAAATTTAACATATTGTAGCATGTTTTAGTCAACTTGATACTTTATCCTTTTCATTTTAATTAGTTCTTCCAATGTTCTTTTATTTTTCTTTCTTCCAATTCAAGTTTTCTGTTCTTAACCTAAAATGGATTGAACCTTTACATCCAAAAATTTTGTTTTGCTTTGAAAATATAAAGTTCTTGGGTTCTTTCTCTTTACTCCAGAATTTTCACCTAGAAAAAATATTTTAATTGGATTTGCATACAGTTCATTTAAATCTTTAGTGTATATAGTTTCGTTGAAGAATATTGTTACATTTTAAACAAGCTACGAAACATTCAGCAAACTTATTAACAGTGTGCAAGATCACTTGGTATTTAATATTACTCAAATGACTCGATATGATATATTAATACAGGACAGTGTTCTTACATATCTATTGCAGTGCGAATGGAAAATTAAGGTATTTTCTTACTTGTTTTATCTTTTAATTCATTTTCTACATTTGTATCGGCTTCGCCATCATCAGTTGAACTAATAATTGAATCTATGGTATGTGGGCTAGATATATTATTTTTAAAGCCCAGAAACTTGTCCGTTTCTTGAAAAAACAAAAAACGGCTAGGTCCTCTACCTGTTTTGCCTATATTATCCTTTGAGATCTTATAAGATCTCATAAGATTTTTCCATTTTTGAGAACAAGCTGTGGCGTTGACATTAATGCCATTGCTTACCAAATCATTTGAAACATTACTCCAAATATGCTTTCTTTTTTTTTGGATGATTAAATTCATCATAATGGGCTTCTACAGCTTGAATTATTAAAATTGTGTCCATGTTTTTGCTGTTCCTGGTGTTTCACTAGATATAGGCTGTTCCTCTTCATCTAAATTCACACATTCTCCAAAATAAGCTTCAGTTCCGCTTATAAGTTCTTCGGGCTGACCTTTGGTATGCAATTTTGCATGTCTTAGTAAAGAGTTTGCAAAATTATCATCTAACAATAATTAAAAGATAAAAAACACATAAAAATGCTTAAACAATAACTTACCGGTTAACGATTTATAATGGTCCTCCTTTGATATTATCATATTATATACTAAATTGGTTTCATGATCTTTTAATCTAATGTTGATTTGTCCGTTTCCCATATTATTAAATTATCGCTCTACTTGACTAATAATAGAATGAAAACTAAGACTATACAGCATATAGAGTGAAATTAAATGTCAGAGTAATAAATTAAAAAAAATTCACGACGACAGACGGCATATGACAGAGCACACAGCTCGGATTGCAAATTACAATGCACATTCGATTTGTCTCCGTTTAAGTCAGTTTAGGTCAGTTCATAAGTGAACTGATCCGAGTGCAAATAAAAAACGCCTATTATATTCATATATGATTTTTACTTACAATTTTTGGCTTGTGTATATTTTCATTTTGATTACTATTTTCTTCGTCATTTTTACCACGATTTGAATAATCCTGTATTGCTGAGTCCTCATCCATATTTAATCCTAGGGGATTTGTAATACATGGGAAAAGTGTTTTTTTCTTGTATGTACACATTGTCAGGGGGTTCGGCGTCGCTGTTGTCACTCATTTACCGTATTTTTCAATTTTTTACTTTCCCGAACCAATCAAAGGGAAAGTAAGGTGAACGAGCAAAAAAAAATCGAGATATCGATGGAAATATCCATTTTGAGGTCCCCCAAGAAGATTGAAACAACCATTTCCAGCGTATGGTCTGTCTGTGTGTAATCTTCCACGATAACTGCCGAACCGCTTGACCAATCAAGCTGAAATTTGGTATGCAGGTTAGGTGTGTGCCTAGAATGCGACCATTAGTTTTTGGTTTAAATCGGTACAGTAGAAGGTCCTTAAGACCGACATTGATTAAATGCACATATAACAATTTTTTACTTTTTTTAAATTATAAGGACAAACAATACACTTTAGTGCAAAATATTGTAGTACAAAATTTTAGAGCATAAAATTCCCTATAACTTTTGTTTTAAACTTTTTCCAGAATTTCCAATAGTTCCGCCACTAGAGGGCGCGTAAAAAATGTGCATGTATGTTTTCTCTAGTTTTTCTTGATTTTGACGAGAAACAATACATTTTAGTGCTAAATTTGCTGGTGCATAGTTGTAAAGCATCAAATTTTCTTTAACTTTTATACTTAACTTTTTATCGAATTCCTCATAGTTTCGCCGCTAGATGGCGAGAAAAATACACATTTAGGATTTTCCATTTTTTTAAAATTAAAGGTAAATTATGCACTTTAGTGCAAAATGTTTCAGTGCAAAGTTGTAAAGCATAAAATTTTCTACAACTATTTTATGAAAGTTTTTCCCGAATTCCCAATAGTTTTCACACATGATTTTAGGAGATCATAACTGTAGCATGCGCATGCGCAGCTTATATCATTATCAACATTGAAATATCAATCATCATCGGCTCGCTATTTTCAATGTGTTCCACAAATTAATGTAATGCTCAGTATTTTGTAATTAAAATAATCCTATTCTCTACGGTCGAGCCGGAAAAGTTCTGGGGTGACACAGCCGATTTTTTTTATAGCACTTGGCTATTTTACCTAATAAGTTTTTACCGGTTTTCTATTCGAATGACAGTCGCTATACGTTTGCACTCTTATCTGTACAGAAAAGCTAAACCTGAACTCATTTTTTTTGTTTAAAATAATTTTTAATAATTTCTGATTGTAGATTTGTTGTAATTGAAAAAAAAAAAATCTTTTTGTGTGTTTTAGTATGTATTCTAAAGACTTGTATGGTAAAAGCAAAATAATTGCTACAGATATAAATGTCCTAAAATTTGTATTGGATTTGCCGGACAAATTATTTTATACATGTTTAGAGAATTTTATCAATACTGGAGAATTTAGTTTTAACTCGTTCGAATCGGATTCAAGTCAACATGAACATATTGTAAGTTTTCCAAAAAAATAATTTGTAAATTTATAAACAAATCTCAAAACCAAATATAAAAAATTACTATAATATATAATATAATTAATAGAATTTTTTATTTGGATTTAATATAAAACTTTTTTTAGAAAAACTCGATTCCCGTTGGATCTTTGTTCAGCCTTTTATTAATGTCATTTAATAAAAATCTAGATAATATACAATAATAAGAGATGAAATAGAAATAGAAACAGAAACAAAAATAAAAAAAAAACGAATTAAAACCGATAAATAATAAAAATACAACAATTGAAAGTTCAAACAAAAATATCTCTGATATGAAAAAACCTAAAACAAAAATAACTAAACGTAAAAATTTAAACGAAATAGATCTTTTAGAAGAACAAAAATTAATCGATAAAAAACAAAAAATTTGTATAAAAAACAATATAATCACAAGCAGTAACAATTCTAAAAACCGAGGTTTGTCGAATTTAAATTTTTTGCAAAATTGGTGTCGTAAATCGAAAATTTCTATAAACTTCAATTCTACAAGTGATTCTAAATAAGTAAAAACACGTACCTACTTCAAAGAAACGAAAAATTTTTAATAGTACTCCTAAAAAAAATAATCACATTAATAATATGACAGTAGATATATCTGAAATAGAAAAATCAAAATTATCGCGAAAAAGAAACAACGAGGAACTAGTTGATAATTGTGTTCCAGGAAAACAAGCAAAATATAACGACAATATAAATAAAATCCATGAAGTGACTCAAAATGAAGAAATTAATGCAGAAGAAACTTCAAATAGACAAAATTCTAATACAAATGAAATTATACAAGTAGGAAATAATAAGATTCTAATACATTCCAATATTAGATTGAATTCTTTCGATCCAGATCCTTCGTCGAAAAGTAGAAAAATTCAAGAAAATGAGGTAAACATTTATTAATCAAAAAAATATTATTTCATTGCAATCTTAATTTTTAGCAAATATTATCTACACGATTGGTTGATGAAGAAAGCCGTGAGTGTATGACTTTCAACTCTAATTATGGAGGTAAAAATTTTTTTTTTTTTTTATATTTATAGATAAAATTGTTGATGTTTTAGGTATTATGTATACAATGGCTCCCTATTGGACAGTTAAGGCTTTATTTGAAGATAAAATAGTAACACTAAATTCCAAAGATTATATTGGCAAATATTTAGTAATTGTTTTTTATCCTCTTGATTTGTAAGTACCAATTTTATCCATAAATTAGATCTTTTCCAAAGCTTTCTTTCTGCTTTATAGAACATTGTTTTTCCAACAATTTTCAAAACTTGCATTCCTGGCACTATTTATATAGTTTTATCATTTTTCTCTTGTAGAAATATTTTCCAAAAGTTTTCTTTGTCCTTTATAGAATATTCTTTGATTCTCTGTATTTTTTTCCAACAATTTTCCAAACATTTGCTTTCTCTGATTTTGTTTTTGATCTTTTCCTTGTACTTTTTTTTACAGTTTTATCATTATTCTCTTGTTAATAAAGCAAAAGTTTGTTGAAAGGTATGGAAAATTGTTAAAAAAAAAATACAGGAAAAAGGTCAGACAGAAAATCAGAGAATTAAAGCAAAAGTTTTTGGAAAAGTTTGGAAAATTGCTGGAAAAAAATTACAGAGAGAACCATAAATTTTTTATAAAGGAAAAAGAATGTTTGGAAAAAGACCTCTACCAGAGAAAAATAATAAGATCATAAAAAGTGCCAGGAAAAGGCCAGACAGAAAATTAGAAAGTAAAGCAAAAGTTTGGAATATTGTTGAAAAAATCTTTTTTCAAACATTCTTTTTCTTTTATAGAACATTTTTTGTTTCTCTTTGTAATTTTTTTCCAGCAATTTTCCAAACTTTTCCAAAAACTTTTGCTTTACTTCTCTGATTTTCTGTCTGACCTTTTTCCTCTCACTTTTTATAGTTTTATTATTTTTCTCTTGTACAAATCTTTCCAAACTTTGTTTTTCCTTTATAGAACATTTTTTGGTACCCTGTGTATTTTTTTTTCCAACAATTTTCCAAACTTTTCCCCACCCTTTTGATTTACTTCTTTGATTTTCTGTCTGAATTTTTTCCTGGTACTTTTTATAGTTCTATCAATTTTCTCTCTGGTAGAAATCCTTTTCCAAACATACTTTTTCCTTTATAAAAAATTTTTTGGTTCTCTCTCTAATTTTTTTGAACAACTTTTCCCCAAACTTTTGCTTTAGTTCTCTGATTGTCTGTCTGACTTTTTCCTGTTACGTTTTATAGTTTCACTATTTTTCTCTGGTAGAAATCTTTTCCCAAACATTTGCTTTACGTCTCACATTTTCTGTTTAACCTTTTTTCCTACTACATACTTTTTTACAGTTTTATCAGTTTTCTCTTGTTAAAATATTTTCCAAAGCTTCTTATTATTTTATAGAACACCAATTACACTATTATATAAATAATTATTATTATAATTTAATTTTAGTGCTACATTACCATACGCTAATCCGCCAACAGAAATTTTATCCATTAACGAAAAATATGAAAGTTTTCAAGAATTAAATACGAACGTTCTTGGCTGTTCCGCTGACTCGATTTTTACTCATGACGCATGGTTAAAATGTCATTGCAATAATGAGTAGAATCGTTCTAAAGAAAACTTTAAATTTCCTCTATTGGCAGATACGAATCATGTAATGTCTAAAGCGTTTATGATTTACTCGAAGACGCACGGACATTCGTACAGGTAAGGAATATAAAAATTAATCCATAATATGTTCTTTGGTTTTTGGAAAATTTATGACTTTGGGGAAACTTTGCAATTTTATCATTTCATTTGAAATTAAATTAAAAATTGTTCGATCGGGGAACAAAGTTCCTTATGTTAGTTTTTGAAATTTTAAAATGAGAAATAAAAATCGGAAAAATCTAAATAAATTGAAAGAATTCAGAAGAATATGAAAAAATCAAAAAGCAATAGAAAATAAAAAAACAATGGCAGAATATTATAAAACAACAAAAGAAAATAAAAAAATGAGAAAAAATTAGAAAACCAAAGAAAGAATTAGAAAAAAAAAACAAAACAATGGAGAAAAATGAGGAAAGATTAGAAAAAAAGTCAGAAAAAATCGAAAACAGTTTTGAATAAAAAATTTTTCTAAACTTAAAATAAATAATCAATTTTTTTACATTTTGTCACTTTTTTTTAAGAAAATTACCCCTTTTTTTAATTTTGTATTTTTCCTAAAAAAATTTACCTCCAGCATTTTTTTCAAAAGAAACTGCCTCTTCTAAATATTTCACCTTTTTCAGAAAAAAAAATCCTTTTTTCAATAAAAATTACCCCATTTTTACTTAATTTTGCACTTTTTACAAAAAAATTGCCCCTTTTTTCCAAAGTTTCACTTATTTCAAAAAATTACCCTTTTTTCTAATTTCTTCAAAAAATTGTCTCATTTTTCTAAATCTTTCAATTTTTTCAAAATTTTGCAAACTTTTCCATAAAAAAATTCTTTTTTTCCAAATTTTGTCACATTTTTCTAAATTTTGCACTTTTTTTCCAAATTTTGCACTTTTTTCCAAAAATAAAATTCCCTTTTTTTCTAATTCAATTTAAGTATTTTTGGAGTTGCATATTTAGCGCTATGTTTTAGCCCCCAGAAATTAAAAATTGTTGGAAGATTTTTACTTTTTTTTTTAATATAATCAGATTTTTGTATTTTCTAAATATTTAATTTATTTAAATTTAATTAAAAGTAATATATAAAATACATTATTTATTTTAAAGTATTCATAAAAACATCCAGCTCATCATCGGAACTTTCAGCTGCTATATAACAATTTGATATTTTCTCTGGTTCAGAATCAAAATATTTTTCTTCTTCATCATTTTCCATTTCTTCGATATTATCATATGAAGTATCATTATCGATATCATTCCATAATCAAAGTCTTCGTCTTTGCCTTCTAAAAATGAGTGATACATAGTTGTAACAAACTCTTCTTTAAATAATTTTTGTTCTTCTGGTGTTATTTTAGTAACTTTTTTTTTTCCTTTTGATAAAAATGCTTTTTGTTGGATTTTTACTTCGCCAATTTCACTCCAATGTGATGTAGAAGGACCTGGTAAATTAGGTTTAGGTATATCTTTATCGTATTTTTCTTCTTCTATCTGAATATTTTCTATTGCTTCATGTGTTTTTCGTACTTCTTCAGCTTTATCTCTTTCTATACCTTCCATTAGAATTTTTACTAAACCGATATTACTCTTTTCGTATCTATCTCTTTCTTCTACTTCATCGGAAGTTAAATATTGACCTATTAATTGATTGTATAAATGTGGATTTCCTTTCATCATTTCTATTTCTGAAAAATACGAATTCTCTTGAATCATTTGAAGCATCGCTTGATATCTTCGATTTTTAACTATAGTATTATGCTGCTCCGTTAAGTGTTTTGTTAATTCATTAATTAATATATTAATTTCTTTGTTAAGTTCAAATTCATTTAATTTTCTAAAATAATCTAGTTGTGGGTGATAGTTGCCAAACTTTAATAAAAATTGTAATTTGCTGTCTTCAAATAGGTTTAATCCTATTTGAAATTTTTCCTCTTTAGTTAAATCCGCTTCCCAAACTTGTTGACTTTTAAAACAGATCTTGTTGTTTTCAGTTAAAGATTTAATTAAATCATCTCTTTCTGGATCTGTTTCTATTTCTTGAACAGGTTGGACGTCTGAATAGATTTCTATAGTCATAATTTAAATAAATATTAAATGTTTATTTTGACATGTTAAATGACAGATAAAGGTTAGGTTATGTTTTATGACTTCTTCTTCTTCTTCTTTTTCCTTTATTGGGCTATGTCCATAGGCAATTTACCCAGCTTACTCCGGGTGAAAGGCTCTAGTCTTGCTCTAGGCAATTGAACCTTTCCGTAACTTAGTTATTATTTAGTATGTCTTTTGTATAGTTAGTATAGTCTTGCAAGTTATTGTTCTGTTTGGCAGATAATTTTTATTATGTAGCGTAGAACTTTAATTATCATTTAATCTTCGTTAAGGGCTAGAATGTTAAAAAATACATCACAACATAGGATTAGACACACTTGGGGGAATTACCAAGCGTTACACATACGGAAAAGGGAGGGATTAGGGATTAGATCTTAATTTTATACAGGTTTAGGAATTTTATTAGGATATTTAATCTAGATTCGTTGATGTTGGAAAGTACAGTACAAATATCAAAAGGGGCCGGTAGGTTTGTATTTATTAATTCTGTATAAAGACTGAATTTTGGACTTTGGTTTATCGGGCATTCCAGACAAATGTGATTTAAAGAACCGATCTGGTCACACTCACAGAATGGATCATCTTTATATCCTATACGGAATAAGTGGAAGGGGGTTAGGCAATGGCCTGTTCTCATTCGAATAATTGTGGTTAAATATTTTCTGTTGATATATGGTAGATGATTAAACCATGGAAGTTGAGGTAATTGGCTAACTATTTTAAAATAGAAAGAAGACCTGGTTACAAAATTGGAGTGCCATTGTCTAGACCATTTGGACCATATATGTTTTTTAATATAGGGATGGAAATTTGAGGAATGTAAGGGGATTCCCACTGGTACATTCAGAGACCGTCCTACATTTGCTAATTGATCGGCTTTTAAGTTGCCAAGGATACCCGAGTGGCCGGGGATCCAAGCCAAAGTTATATGGATGTTATTATTTTTTGCAAAAAGGATGATTTTTTTGGTTGAGAGGGAGATATGTTGTACCTCTTTTGTGAAAGATGGTCTACTAATTCGTTGGAGAGCGCTTTTTGAGTCTGAGAAAACTATTGAATGAGAGATTTCTTTCTCTAATATAAGTTTTAGAGCATGATTAATAGCCACGGTTTCTGCCATACATATTTGGGTGTGGGTCGGGAGTTTGGATGCGAAGGAGTACTTAATGTCAGGGGAGTACACGCCAAATCCGGCATTGCCAGATGGGTCCATTGAGCCGTCAGTAAAAAATTTTGTATGAGAGGGAAATTGATTTAGTAATTTCTGAAATTGGGTGAAGCTGTAGTCTAGTTTTGTAGCGTTCAAATTAACAATATTAATGGAATGGAGTTGCAATTCCAGATCAAATTCATGGCAGGGTAGTAATTCATTGGAGAACATGTTAGAAAGATGAGGTTGTAGTTTGTTAAATGTTTTGATTAGCAGGGGATTTTCACGATTTCTCCAATATTTATTACTATTTCCGCATGTCTGCTGTAGGGTAATAATTGAGTTAATAATGGGATTATTTTTAATGCCAAGGTTTTTTAGTAGGAATTTAGAAGTAATCCATTCACGTCTATAGCTTAACGGAGTTTCCCCGGATTCTGCCATTAATGCTTGGATTGGTGTTGATTTCATACAACCAGTGATTATTCGTAAGCTTTGATATTGAAGTTGGTCCATTTTTTTTTTCTAAAAACTTAGGGCATGGAGACAACACTTGACACCCGTAGTCTAGGTGGCTTAAAACGAGGGTTTGATGTAGGATTCTCAAGATTTTTGGATCACTACCCCACCATGTACCACAAAGGGCCCGCATCACATTTAGACTTTTCCCAATTTTAGTTTCAATAAGATTCACATGGGCGTTCCATTTTAAATTCTTTTGGATAGCCATACCCAGGTAATTGATTTTGTCTGACCATTGGATATATTGGGACTTATAAATTATATTTGGGCAATTAAACTTTGTGCGACCTTTGGTAAAAAGAATTGATCTGCACTTATTCGCCGAAAGTTTAAAATTGTGTTGATCTAACCAGGCTTCAAGGTCTTTAAAAAAGATATTTATCTGGGAGACTATTTGTCGAATGTTCATCCCGCGAACTAAAAAAACAAAATCATCAGCATATTGTATTAATTTAACATGTTTTGGTAAGATTTTGAATACGGAGGCAGTGTACAAATTAAAGAGAATAGGGCTAAGTGGAGATCCCTGTGGTAGCCCTTTACTCGTTGGATTGGAGCCATGTATTTGTCCAGTATTATCTCTAACAAATAACGATCTTTGGCATAGGAGGGCATATATTAAGTTTATGAGGTCCTGTGGAATATTAGATTTTTCTAAAATTTTGTCAAGAAGATTTATATTAACATTGTCATATGCCGACGATATGTCCAAAAAAACCCCAACTATATACTCCCCATTTGCAAAAACAGATTGGATTTGAGTTGTTAAGAAGGAGATGCAGTCAATGCATCCACGTCCTTTCCTAAAACCTAGTTGTAGAGGATGTAGGATTTTTTGATTTTCTATAAACCAGTCCAGCCTGTTTTTAATTAAAGATTCTAGTGTTTTAGCAACACATGAGGATAGGGTGATGGGTCTATAATTAGATGGAATTAGTTTATCTTTGTTTGTTTTTATGATAGGAATAATGAGACATTGTTTCCATTCTTTAGGGATCATCCCTGTTTTGAGGTTGTTATTAAAAAGGTGCAATAGAAGTAGGGAACCATCGAGGGGGAGATTTTTAATCATGGAGTAAGAGATTTGATCAAGACCCACAGCCGATTCTTTTTTCAAATTTATTACATTCTTATATTCATTATATGTAAAAGGGGGGGAGAGATTTGTTGAAGGCCTGTTAGGAGGAGTGGTGTCTAAAAGAGGGGAGCCAAGTATGGACAGAATGTCTTGGGCCACATTGGGGGATGGCATAAGATTGTTTAAATTAGACTTGATGCCTGAAACTTTTTTAATTCTATTCCAAATTTTCTTAATACTTGAATCTCTGTTTAGTTTAGCACAAAATTCTCTAAAATTATTTTTCCTTTTAGATTTTAAAAATTTTCTAGCCGCTGCAGATTTATTTTTAATGTTTAGATAATTTTCTAGACATGGGGATGATTTAAAGTTTTTAATTGCATCAATTCTATTTTTAACAACAGTAGAACAGGAATCATCCTACCAAGGGATGTGGTATTGAGGATTATCGCTTGTTTTATAAAAAGGGATAGCCAAGTCTGCGGCACTGTTGATGGAGTTAACAAAATGGGAATAATTCATTTCATGAGATGGTGTGAACAAAGGAGCAAGGATGTTGTTGTATTTGTTCCAATCTGCTTTATTAACGTTCCTTTTTTTTATTGTTGGAAAATTATTGAGTGCAGAATAGCCATATTTGCATATTGTTGGGAAATGATCGCTAGAACCCAAGTCTGGAATTGTTTGCCAGGAGCATTTAGGAGCTAAATTGTTAGAAACTAGAGTAATATCAACAACTGATTTGTCTTGTCCTGGGGGGGAGAGTCGAGTGGGAGAACCATCATTTAGGAATATCAGTTCAAGGGTTTCCAATGATTGAAAAATATGTTTACCAATCATATTATTTGAGGAACTACCCCATGCATTATAGTTACAGTTTATGTCACCCATGATAATTAGAGGTTTGTTAATGGATTGAATAAGGTCAATCCAATTTTGTTTAGAAAAGGAATTCCCTGATGCACAATAAATGTTAAGTAGATTAATATTAAATCGAGGCAAATATATTCCTTGGGTTTGAAATTTATTTGCAAAATTCAAGTTTAAGGGAATGATTTGAAAATCAATATTATTTTTAATAAACATAGCTATACCTCCGTATCCATCATCCCTATCTTCTCTAATTATTTGGAATCCTTTACATCTAAGAGTATAGTCCTTGTTTAACCATGTTTCGTTTAATAAGATAAGATCGGGGTTATGATTTTTGATAATAATTTTAAGATTATCTACATTGACATTATAAGATCTGATATTCCATTGGATAATAGTTAGAGGCGTGAAGAGGAAATTATGGGGTGTATGGAGGGAATCAGTACTCTGAAGCATCAGAGTACACCATTCCATCCTCTTGGGAGTTAGATTGAGGTACAAATGTGGTCTGAGTGAGTTCATTCTGGCTTAATTGAGATACATAATTGGGGTTAAGATAAGGATTACTTATTAACTTACCTATATAGTTCATCACTAGATCCCTATGATGTGGAGAAAGAATGGACATTGCATGAGTAAAATCCTGTTGGATCTTGTTGATTTCTTCTGGGCGATATGATCTAGAGGTCGATGGTACTTGCAATATAGTTTTAACCGGAGAGCTGCGGTCATGTCCATTAGGAGTTATTAAGCATGATTCGTGTGCTGTTTTGTCGTATCCCTCATTTATCGGTCTCCTTCTTTTAGCCACAGGGGCTTTTACTTGTTGACTGTATGTAGGTAAGATGTTAGATTCATTAATAATTGTTGTTCTTCTTTCCGGTACAGAGATGTGATTGTTCTTAGAGATGTAGTTGTTCTTGTCTGTATATTTATTTAAAGTCGGGAAGTTATTATTGTCTAAAGGGACCGGTTCTTTTTGGTTATATCTGGGGAGTAATGCGTTTGCTTCGAAGTAGGAAATATTGGAGCAGGCCATTAACGTTTTAATCTCTTTTTGTCTAAGAAACTCACTACAGTTTGGGTCTTTTGCAATGTGATTATTGCTTTTACAGTGGATACAAAAAGTGTTACAAGATAGGGTTTCAGGGTGGGGAGGTTTACCACAATTTATACATTTGCCCGATCCTTTACATTGACTCATACTATGTCCGTATAATAAGCAATTCTGACACATTAGTACAGGACTAATAAAGGGTACAACTCTCATAGGAAGGCCATATAAAAGAATTTCTTTTGGGATAATTTTCCCTGAAAAGGTCAGACAGATGGTTCCAGTTGAGATATAACATGGTTCTTTGCCATCTTCAATTACTCTTCTATTTAGCCTTTTCACGTGTAAAACCTTGCAATAATTAAGTTGCGTTACTGTAGCCACTTTAATTTCTTCTTCAGTAAACTCTTTAAATACATTTTTTAGTATTCTACAAGAAACATGGTGATTCGGAATAAATACTTCATAATTTAATGTTTCCCATTTTTTTTCCTTTAAGAAAGAATTTGCTGCGGTAAAATTTGAAAAAATTACTCCTAATCGGTTTTTGCCTTTACGGGAGACCTTGACAACTTGACTTAAATTAAGATTAAATACTGTTTTCGCGATGCTTAATATATGGAAATTCCCCACATTCTTATCGTTTCCTTGTACATATACTTCATACGGGCCAGAATCAGATGCAGAATATAAATTTATGGGTTTTTTAGACTGAGATTGAATATCCGGGGGGTCGGGGGGTTTTTCTACGGTCTCCATTTTAGGTTGGAGACCTAACCTTTAACTAAAAGAGAAGGATCTACAGATGAATTATTCGTAAGAACTGTTGTATCGAAAAGTTTGGGAATATTAGGGTAGGTGAATACGAAGGAATTATTAGTAAAGCCCTTATAAATACCTTCAAAATAGTTTCCATTTGATCACTCGATGCGTACACTTCGGGTCGCCAAACAGAACTCCCGAGAGGGCTAGATGTTGGCTTAAATTTTGTAAATGACATTAGATATACAGGGCATATCTAGTAGTTCCAGGAGAAGACCATAAATACAAATTACAACAAGACTAAAAAAAGAAGAATGTCATCTTTTAAAACAGATAATAAAATATATATAAAAAATGAAAAAAATATATTAAATTTTCAGGATGTATCCGATATAAACATAAAAAAATTAAATGAAGCTTTAAAAATAGAGCAGTGGTCTGAAATGTATAACGCATTGGATATAAACACTAAATTTAATATATTTTATGAAAAACTATTATATTATTTTAATAGGGAATGTCCCAAAAAACAGAAATATATAAAAACAGATTTAAACAAAGGCTGGGTTAACGATCTAGTAAAAGAATCCTCTAAAAAGACAAGAGCTCTATATAAGAAACAAAAAGGTAATTTACAGTATAGGGAAACATACAATATACAGAAAAGTCTGCATAAAAAATTAGTAAAGAATATTAAGTCTAGATATTATCAAAATAAATTAGAAAACTCTCAGAATATTAATAAAACTACCTGGAATATTATATCTGAAATTACTGGTCAAAGTTGTAACAAATCTCAAATATCATATATGGATATAAATAATCAATTGACAAATAAACCTGAACTTATATCTCAAGGTTTTAATAAATATTTTATACAAAGTCCAATTGACATAATAAATAAAATAAATCATTCTCACCGCTTTAATGCAAAATATAACCATATGAAAAATAGTTTATTTCTGAAAGCTGTTACAGAAGAAGAAATAGTATCTATTATTAAACACAAAATGAAAAATAAACATTCATCGGGTATCGATAACTTGTCGAGTATTGTATTGAAAAAAATTTCCAAAGAAATAGCGGCGCCACTAACTTACCTTATTAACGAATCGTTTCTTCAAGGGATTTTTCCATCTAAATTAAAAAAGACATTAATAACTCCTGTTTTAAAAAAAGGAAATAACCAAAAAATGGAAAATTACAGGCCTATAGCAATAACTCCAGTTATTTCTAAGGTATTTGAGTATGCTATGTTAGAACAATTACTAAATTTTTTGGATCTTAATAATGTAATAGACGATAGTCAACACGGATTTCGAAAAAATCATAATACAATAACTGCCATTCATTCATTTTATCAAAAGGTTTTAGATGCGATTGAAGACGGCGAGGGCGCGATCGGGATCTTCTGTGATCTTAGTCGCGCCTTCGACTGCGTCAATCACGAAATACTTTTAGAAAAAATATTCCACTACGGTATTCGCGGTATACCAAACAACTGGTTTCAGTCATATCTTTGTGATCGTCCGCAAGCGGTTAAAATAAGCTCAAAAAATAGTCAATATTCAACGACGAATTATTCTTCATGGGTCGTGAATAATACTGGAGTTCCGCAGGGTTCAATTCTGGGACCATTATTGTTTACTCTATATTTAAATGACTTACCTAGAAGTCTATCACAATGTCTTACTTGCTTATATGCAGACGATGCAACATTGCTTATAACTGACAAATCACAATTAAATACTCAATCTAAATTAAATTCAATATGTAATACGCTAATAAGCTGGCTTAGTAGTAACTCGTTATATATAAACCCCAGTAAAACGAATTACATGACCTTCCACACTCAATGGAAGTCAAACTTACCCTTGTATCAAGTAAAAATAAATGACGAATTTATTGAGAAAAAAGACTCTGTTACATTTTTAGGTATTACTATGGAGAGCAATATGACATATAACTCGCAATGTATTAAAATTATAAAATCACTCAATTCTATGTGCTACCAGATTAGAGTACTAAGAGAGGTTCTTAGAGAAGAAGGACTCCTATCCTTCTACTTTGGACTAGTGCAATCAAAACTACTGTATGGAATAACAATTTGGGGATGCTCCCCTAATATTAGCGACGTTTTTTTAGCACAAAAACGTATATTAAGGGCTCTTACAAATAAACCACCAACATTTTCGTGTAGATCTTTATTTAAACAATTTAATATACTTACAGTTATGGGACTGTATATACAGCAACTCCTTATATATATATTCACAGAAATAAAGAAAACTTTATGACAAAATCAAATATACATAATCATAACACGAGAAATAAAAATGAAATTCATATCCGAAATGTAAGGCTGACACTTTCGACAAAGTCTTTTAATTATCAAGGATCCCATCTTTACAATACTATACCAAATGATTTGAGAAACATTAAATCTTTAAATTTATTTAAGCAGAAAGTAAATCAAATACTGTGTTGGACATAACTCCATATACTCTAGAAGAGTTTTATGATCATTTTAAACGCTAAACTGTTTGTCTTATTTTATTGTATTTTTTGTTTTATTTATATTATTAATGTTTATATATATATATATGTACAAAGCTATTTAATTTATTCTTACTTACTTGACTTGTCCAATGGCCCTTTGGCTCTAAATTTTTTGTATTTATGGACCAATAAAGAATTTGAATTTGAATTTGAATCTGTCTTTTGAAGTAGATTGGATAAGAAAAGAAAATATATTTTATGAAGCGTATAGAAAAAAAGCAACCCAAATTGAAATGGAGATGAAAGAAGAATATTTGATAGAAGTTAAATCTGAGCCTTTAGCACTTTCTGATGCACAACTTCGGAAATTTGAAGAAGCCTATCATTTGACTGTTCTGCGGAAGATAATTGTCAAACTCAGGAAACAGACTTATCGCTTGTAAAAAAAGAACTTGAATTAAAGCAAGACTGTTCTTTCACAAATTTAATAGAAGTTAAATCTGAACCATTATCAAAATCTCTGAAATTGAAATCCAGAAAGTTGAAGAAATTTATCATTTCATTTTACCGAAGAAGGTAATGGTCAAAAACGTGAATGTAATATTCTAGATATCAAAAAAGATGTGTATCTAATTTAAAAACTAAAAATATTATTTTCGGGAAAGATCGCTGTATTCGAAAACATTCAAAAAAGATTTTTAAGAAAAGTAAAACGAAGTATATGTATGTCCAATTTGTCAAAAAGGTAAGTGCTTTTTATTTCTTAAAAATAGTTATTAAAAATTGTTAAATTTCTAGCTTTCACCTCTTCAAATTCAAGAGTGAAACATTTTAATGAGCACTTCAAAAAATGCTCCATAACTTAATTGTGCTTTGTGCGGAAAACAATCCATTGGAAAATTTCAATTTTGGATTCATTATGCAGTTCATTTTGTAAAAAATAAATGTAAAAACTTGTACAATATTTTAGAGACTAAATTTACCCCAAGAAAACCATTTCAATGTGAAATTTGTTCAAAACAATTTACAGTTAGTTTGAAATTAAATAAACACTTAAAAATTCACACTAACAAAGATTTATCCAGAAAAGGTAATTTTGCAAACGATTTAAATGTTCTTAGTAATAAGAAACTTTACAAATGTGAAATTTGTTTTAAACGATTTATTCGGAGATGTCATTTAAAAAGTCATTTAGAAATTCACACTGGAAAGAAATCTTTTAAATGTGAAATTTCTTTTAAACAATATAATCGGAATAGTAGTTTGAAAATACATTTAAAAATTCACACTGGAGAAAAATCTTTTAAATGTGAAATTTGCTTCAAACAATTTACTTATAAAAGTTTTTTGAAATCTCATTTAAAAATTCACAATGGAGAAAAATCATTCAAATGTGAAATTTGTTTTAAACAATTTAAACGGAATAGTAATTTGAAAAGTCATTTAAACGTTCATACTGGACTGAAGAAAGATTTTAAATGTGCAATTTGCTTTAAACAATTTACTTATAAAAGTTCTTTGAAATCCCATTTAAAAATTCACACTGGAGAGAAATCTTTTAAATGTGAAATTTGTTTTAAACAATTTATTCAGCTTTGTAATTTGAAACTTCAATTAAAAATTCACACTGGAGAAAAATGTTTTAAATGTGAAATTTGTTTTAAACAATTTATTCGGAGAAGTCATTTAAAATGTCATTTAAAAATTCATACTTGAGGGAAATATTTGCGAAATTTGTTTTAAACAGTTTTCAAACGGAATAGTTATTTGAAAAGTCAGTTAAACGACATTCATATTATACCTATTGAAGAAAGATTTTAAATGTAAAATTTGTCTTAAACGGTTTACATTACTTATAAAAATTATTTGATTTAAAAATTCACAATGTAGAGAAATCTTTTAAATTTAAAATTTCTTTATATAATAAGTGTATACAGTGTTAAATTAATATTACCTATTGTACTATTTTGTTTATTACAATTATCGACCTTTTTGTTGTTAGTAGTTGTCAGTTTTGATGATGGAAAATGTAGTAAACGAAAATATAAAAGAATAATGTAATGTTAAAAATAATAAAAGAGTTGAAGTAAAATAGAGAGTTGCATTTTATACAGAATACGCACAAGCATTATATGACAACAGGGCTCGCTTTTCCTCTGCTTAAAATAAACTCGTTTATTATTATTATTATTATCATCGATAAACATAATTCCACACTATAAAAAATCAATATTCATCCGTCATAATTTTCGTTAATCATGCCTTATTTTTTACTTTCATGTTACAAATGTTCTGGTTAAAATTAATAAAAAAAAATTAAAAGGAGATGTGGGACTTGAACCCCGGACCCACTGGATTTAATATAAAACTTTTTTTAGAAAAACTCGAATCCCGTTGGATCTTTGTTCAGCCTTTTATTAATGTCATTTAATAAAAATCTAGATAATAATCTTGAAATAAAGTGCAGCAAATTTTATGACAAAGCAGAAGCTGTTGGTCAGTATCCACTTTGGTTTTATTTAGACTCTAGGAAAGTTACAAATTAATAAATTCGATTTATTTATTTATTTATTGTTTATGTATATATTTATTTTTTTTAATATGTATTGTTTTTATAATAAACACGAGAATTTTATTTTATTGCATGGAAACTTCGAAGGTGATCACTAATTTGTTGAATTAAATTTATATTGTGTTGTGTGTGTTGTGATTTTTATTATAGTTTGTAAAATAAATTTGAAGATATTTTATGTCTAAGAACCACTCAATTATTTGCGGAACTGAGACTGAATAATTAAATAAATATGTTACTATATTTTGATTGTGTGATGGAGCTTTTTTACGCTCATATATTTATTACACATTTTAAACAAAGTTTACACATTTAAATCAAATTTATTTGACCTATAACAATACGATACCAATATTACTTTTTTTACCAAAACTAAAGTGTTTAATTTAAAGATAATTATTGTAATAGCCTTCAAACATATTCGAAATTTTTAAAACTGGTAGAGATAGATGTAGTTTAAGGGGTGTACAGATTCCAAAAACGTGAATTATGTCTCACATATTATATACCGCTGACAAAACATACTAAAACTGCAAAAGTTGCCGACAAGGATAATTTATCATTCTTTATATTTAGACGCACTTATTTTGTAGAAAATTAGTAATTTGTAAAAATAAATTGGTACAACGGTCTTGAGTTTCATCGATTGTTAATTGGAACAGTCCGTAGATTATATTTGGGATTGTTTTGTATCGAATAGATCAATTTTTTTCTTATCGATCAACCGAATATCGAATTTTATCGAGCAAATTCGGTACAGGAAAAAAAGTGGCTATCATGATTTATACATATTTTGGGGGAATTAGATCAACATTTTTCATTTTTCAATTCTACGAGAAAATACAATCTTTGGAGCGGACAGTGAATATATAGCTGATGACCCAGACTTTTATCTCGTATATAGTTGGAATGCTGCAAGTCGTTTGATTACTGTAAATGCAATTTATGACTCATCAGTTGACGATTTAATCGCGACGATTACACAATTTGAATTTAAATTTACCTTTAACTGACTCTTAAATTGTTAAATCTAATCCAACGGAAAAAATTAATAATAATTTTAATTCAACCAATATAGTGCAACTATAACTTTAAATCAGATTATTTAAATTTCATTCCGCGCAATTCGGCGGAAATGCGAATGACTTAATAGTATATTGTTTAACGTGCAAGGAATGATAGTTATTTCCCACGCGAGTATGAAGTTTGCAGCATGATCCGCAGGCGAATGCTGCAAATCATACGAGTGGGAAATTAGCATTCCATGCGAGTTAAACACTATACTTTTTCTACGGCTGTAATAGATAATAGCGAAATTATTTAACAAATAACATGAATTTCAAATTTAACGTCATTCAAAATTTCTATTTAGGTACAATTAAAATATCAATTACACTTAGTATAAATGAGAAGTCTTGAAAAATGATTTGTAGGACTTTTCATATTTTTCCTTAGATAATTCTGGAATTAAATTTAAACATGCCTGATTTTAAACGTTTAGCTATATAAATATACGAAAATAGAACTGTCATTACTTGAAATTGACATTTCATGAAAGACCTGATTTATTGAAATAATTACACAATGAATTATTGTGTTATCAGATACGGAAATGAAATTGGAGACATACAATGTACCTCATTGATCTATCAAGAACAGTTAAGAGCAGTTTTGTATTATAGCCGTAGAAAAAAATATTTTTATCACTGAGAAATACGTATTAACAGTTTTAGTTTTTACGTTGATGCTCAATTTTCATTTGATCATAACTTTAAAAATATAAAAGATAAAAAAATGAAATTTATGCCATTCGATTAGTTTTATAAAACTCTAAATGTGAAAAATATATTTGTCACTGAGAAATACGTATTAACAGTTTTAGTTTTTACGTTGATGATGAATTTTCATTTGATCATAACTTTAAAAATATAAAAGATAAAAAAATGAAATTTATGCCATTCGATTAGTTTTATAAAACTCTAAATGGGAAAAATAAATTTGTCACTGAGAAATACGTATTAACAGTTTTAGTTTTTACGTTGATGATGAATTTTCATTTGATCATAACTTTAAAAATATAAAAGATAAAAAAATGAAATTTATGCCATTCGATTAGTTTTATAAAACTCTAAATGGGAAAAATAAATTTGTCACTGAGAAATACGTATTAACAGTTTTAGTTTTTACGTTGATGATGAATTTTCATTTGATCATAACTTTAAAAATATAAAAGATAAAAAAATGAAATTTATGCCATTCGATTAGTTTTATAAAACTCTAAATGGGAAAAATAAATTTGTCACTGAGAAATACGTATTAACAGTTTTAGTTTTTACGTTGATGATGAATTTTCATTTGATCATAACTTTAAAAATATAAAAGATAAAAAAATGAAATTTATGCCATTCGATTAGTTTTATAAAACTCTAAATGGGAAAAATAAATTTGTCACTGAGAAATACGTATTAACAGTTTTAGTTTTTACGTTGATGATGAATTTTCATTTGATCATAACTTTAAAAATATAAAAGATAAAAAAATGAAATTTATGCCATTCGATTAGTTTTATAAAACTCTAAATGGGAAAAATAAATTTGTCACTGAGAAATACGTATTAACAGTTTTAGTTTTTACGTTGATGATGAATTTTCATTTGATCATAACTTTAAAAATATAAAAGATAAAAAAATGAAATTTATGCCATTCGATTAGTTTTATAAAACTCTAAATGGGAAAAATAAATTTGTCACTGAGAAATACGTATTAACAGTTTTAGTTTTTACGTTGATGCTCAATTTTCATTTGATCATAACTTTAAAAATATAAAAGATAAAAAAATGAAATTTATGCCATTCGATTAGTTTTATAAAACTCTAAATGGGAAAAATATATTTGTCACTGAGAAATACGTATTAACAGTTTTAGTTTTTACGTTTATGCTCAATTTTCATTTGATCATAACTCTAAAAATATAAAAGATAAAAAAATGAAATTTATGCCATTCGATTAGTTTTATAAAACTCTAAATGGGAAAAATATATTTGTCACTGAGAAATACGTATTAACAGTTTTAGTTTTTACGTTGATGCTGAAGTTTCATTTGATCATAACTCTAAAAATATAAAAGATAAAAAAATGAAATTTATGCCATTCGATTAGTTTTATAAAACTCTAAATGGGAAAAATATATTTGTCACTGAGAAATACGTATTAACAGTTTTAGTTTTTACGTTGATGCTCAATTTTCATTTGATCATAACTTTAAAAATATAAAAGATAAAAAAATGAAATTTATGCCATTCGATTAGTTTTATAAAACTCTAAATGGGAAAAATAAATTTGTCACTGAGAAATACGTATTAACAGTTTTAGTTTTTACGTTGATGATCAATTTTCATTTGATCATAACTCTAAAAATATAAAAGATAAAAAAATGAAATTTATGCCATTCGATTAGTTTTATAAAACTCTAAATGGGAAAAATAAATTTGTCACTGAGAAATACGTATTAACAGTTTTAGTTTTTACGTTGATGCTCAATTTTCATTTGATCATAACTTTAAAAATATAAAAGATAAAAAAATGAAATTTATGCCATTCGATTAGTTTTATAAAACTCTAAATGGGAAAAATAAATTTGTCACTGAGAAATACGTATTAACAGTTTTAGTTTTTACGTTGATGCTCAATTTTCATTTGATCATAATTCTAAAAATATAAAAGATAAAAAAATGAAATTTATGCCATTCGATTAGTTTTATAAAACTCTAAATGGGAAAAATATATTTGTCACTGAGAAATACGTATTAACAGTTTTAGTTTTTACGTTGATGCTCAATTTTCATTTGATCATAATTCTAAAAATATAAAAGATAAAAAAATGAAATTTATGCCATTCGATTAGTTTTATAAAACTCTAAATGGGAAAAATAAATTTGTCACTGAGAAATACGTATTAACAGTTTTAGTTTTTACGTTGATGATCAATTTTCATTTGATCATAATTCTAAAAATATAAAAGATAAAAAAATGAAATTTATGCCATTCGATTAGTTTTATAAAACTCTAAATGGGAAAAATATATTTGTCACTGAGAAATACGTATTAACAGTTTTAGTTTTTACGTTGATGATCAATTTTCATTTGATCATAACTCTAAAAATATAAAAGATAAAAAAATGAAATTTATGCCATTCGATTAGTTTTATAAAACTCTAAATGGGAAAAATATATTTGTCACTGAGAAATACGTATTAACAGTTTTAGTTTTTACGTTGATGCTCAATTTTCATTTGATCATAACTTTAAAAATATAAAAGATAAAAAAATGAAATTTATGCCATTCGATTAGTTTTATAAAACTCTAAATGGGAAAAATATATTTGTCACTGAGAAATACGTATTAACAGTTTTAGTTTTTACGTTGATGCTCAATTTTCATTTGATCATAACTTTAAAAATATAAAAGATAAAAAAATGAAATTTATGCCATTCGATTAGTTTTATAAAACTCTAAATGGGAAAAATAAATTTGTCACTGAGAAATACGTATTAACAGTTTTAGTTTTTACGTTGATGATCAATTTTCATTTGATCATAATTCTAAAAATATAAAAGATAAAAAAATGAAATTTATGCCATTCGATTAGTTTTATAAAACTCTAAATGGGAAAAATATATTTGTCACTGAGAAATACGTATTAACAGTTTTAGTTTTTACGTTGATGCTCAATTTTCATTTGATCATAACTTTAAAAATATAAAAGATAAAAAAATGAAATTTATGCCATTCGATTAGTTTTATAAAACTCTAAATGGGAAAAATAAATTTGTCACTGAGAAATACGTATTAACAGTTTTAGTTTTTACGTTGATGATCAATTTTCATTTGATCATAATTCTAAAAATATAAAAGATAAAAAAATGAAATTTATGCCATTCGATTAGTTTTATAAAACTCTAAATGGGAAAAATATATTTGTCACTGAGAAATACGTATTAACAGTTTTAGTTTTTACGTTGATGATCAATTTTCATTTGATCATAACTCTAAAAATATAAAAGATAAAAAAATGAAATTTATGCCATTCGATTAGTTTTATAAAACTCTAAATGGGAAAAATATATTTGTCACTGAGAAATACGTATTAACAGTTTTAGTTTTTACGTTGATGCTCAATTTTCATTTGATCATAACTTTAAAAATATAAAAGATAAAAAAATGAAATTTATGCCATTCGATTAGTTTTATAAAACTCTAAATGGGAAAAATATATTTGTCACTGAGAAATACGTATTAACAGTTTTAGTTTTTACGTTGATGCTCAATTTTCATTTGATCATAACTTTAAAAATATAAAAGATAAAAAAATGAAATTTATGCCATTCGATTAGTTTTATAAAACTCTAAATGGGAAAAATAAATTTGTCACTGAGAAATACGTATTAACAGTTTTAGTTTTTACGTTGATGATCAATTTTCATTTGATCATAATTCTAAAAATATAAAAGATAAAAAAATGAAATTTATGCCATTCGATTAGTTTTATAAAACTCTAAATGGGAAAAATATATTTGTCACTGAGAAATACGTATTAACAGTTTTAGTTTTTACGTTGATGCTCAATTTTCATTTGATCATAACTTTAAAAATATAAAAGATAAAAAAATGAAATTTATGCCATTCGATTAGTTTTATAAAACTCTAAATGGGAAAAATAAATTTGTCACTGAGAAATACGTATTAACAGTTTTAGTTTTTACGTTGATGATCAATTTTCATTTGATCATAATTCTAAAAATATAAAAGATAAAAAAATGAAATTTATGCCATTCGATTAGTTTTATAAAACTCTAAATGGGAAAAATATATTTGTCACTGAGAAATACGTATTAACAGTTTTAGTTTTTACGTTGATGATCAATTTTCATTTGATCATAACTCTAAAAATATAAAAGATAAAAAAATGAAATTTATGCCATTCGATTAGTTTTATAAAACTCTAAATGGGAAAAATATATTTGTCACTGAGAAATACGTATTAACAGTTTTAGTTTTTACGTTGATGATCAATTTTCATTTGATCATAACTCTAAAAATATAAAAGATAAAAAAATGAAATTTATGCCATTCGATTAGTTTTATAAAACTCTAAATGGGAAAAATATATTTGTCACTGAGAAATACGTATTAACAGTTTTAGTTTTTACGTTGATGCTCAATTTTCATTTGATCATAACTTTAAAAATATAAAAGATAAAAAAATGAAATTTATGCCATTCGATTAGTTTTATAAAACTCTAAATGGGAAAAATAAATTTGTCACTGAGAAATACGTATTAACAGTTTTAGTTTTTACGTTGATGCTCAATTTTCATTTGATCATAACTTTAAAAATATAAAAGATAAAAAAATGAAATTTATGCCATTCGATTAGTTTTATAAAACTCTAAATGGGAAAAATAAATTTGTCACTGAGAAATACGTATTAACAGTTTTAGTTTTTACGTTGATGCTCAATTTTCATTTGATCATAATTCTAAAAATATAAAAGATAAAAAAATGAAATTTATGCCATTCGATTAGTTTTATAAAACTCTAAATGGGAAAAATAAATTTGTCACTGAGAAATACGTATTAACAGTTTTAGTTTTTACGTTGATGCTCAATTTTCATTTGATCATAATTCTAAAAATATAAAAGATAAAAAAATGAAATTTATGCCATTCGATTAGTTTTATAAAACTCTAAATGGGAAAAATAAATTTGTCACTGAGAAATACGTATTAACAGTTTTAGTTTTTACGTTGATGATCAATTTTCATTTGATCATAATTCTAAAAATATAAAAGATAAAAAAATGAAATTTATGCCATTCGATTAGTTTTATAAAACTCTAAATGGGAAAAATATATTTGTCACTGAGAAATACGTATTAACAGTTTTAGTTTTTACGTTGATGATCAATTTTCATTTGATCATAACTCTAAAAATATAAAAGATAAAAAAATGAAATTTATGCCATTCGATTAGTTTTATAAAACTCTAAATGGGAAAAATATATTTGTCACTGAGAAATACGTATTAACAGTTTTAGTTTTTACGTTGATGCTCAATTTTCATTTGATCATAACTTTAAAAATATAAAAGATAAAAAAATGAAATTTATGCCATTCGATTAGTTTTATAAAACTCTAAATGGGAAAAATATATTTGTCACTGAGAAATACGTATTAACAGTTTTAGTTTTTACGTTGATGCTCAATTTTCATTTGATCATAACTTTAAAAATATAAAAGATAAAAAAATGAAATTTATGCCATTCGATTAGTTTTATAAAACTCTAAATGGGAAAAATAAATTTGTCACTGAGAAATACGTATTAACAGTTTTAGTTTTTACGTTGATGATCAATTTTCATTTGATCATAATTCTAAAAATATAAAAGATAAAAAAATGAAATTTATGCCATTCGATTAGTTTTATAAAACTCTAAATGGGAAAAATATATTTGTCACTGAGAAATACGTATTAACAGTTTTAGTTTTTACGTTGATGATCAATTTTCATTTGATCATAATTCTAAAAATATAAAAGATAAAAAAATGAAATTTATGCCATTCGATTAGTTTTATAAAACTCTAAATGGGAAAAATATATTTGTCACTGAGAAATACGTATTAACAGTTTTAGTTTTTACGTTGATGCTCAATTTTCATTTGATCATAACTTTAAAAATATAAAAGATAAAAAAATGAAATTTATGCCATTCGATTAGTTTTATAAAACTCTAAATGGGAAAAATAAATTTGTCACTGAGAAATACGTATTAACAGTTTTAGTTTTTACGTTGATGATCAATTTTCATTTGATCATAATTCTAAAAATATAAAAGATAAAAAAATGAAATTTATGCCATTCGATTAGTTTTATAAAACTCTAAATGGGAAAAATATATTTGTCACTGAGAAATACGTATTAACAGTTTTAGTTTTTACGTTGATGATCAATTTTCATTTGATCATAACTCTAAAAATATAAAAGATAAAAAAATGAAATTTATGCCATTCGATTAGTTTTATAAAACTCTAAATGGGAAAAATATATTTGTCACTGAGAAATACGTATTAACAGTTTTAGTTTTTACGTTGATGATCAATTTTCATTTGATCATAACTCTAAAAATATAAAAGATAAAAAAATGAAATTTATGCCATTCGATTAGTTTTATAAAACTCTAAATGGGAAAAATATATTTGTCACTGAGAAATACGTATTAACAGTTTTAGTTTTTACGTTGATGCTCAATTTTCATTTGATCATAACTTTAAAAATATAAAAGATAAAAAAATGAAATTTATGCCATTCGATTAGTTTTATAAAACTCTAAATGGGAAAAATAAATTTGTCACTGAGAAATACGTATTAACAGTTTTAGTTTTTACGTTGATGATCAATTTTCATTTGATCATAACTCTAAAAATATAAAAGATAAAAAAATGAAATTTATGCCATTCGATTAGTTTTATAAAACTCTAAATGGGAAAAATATATTTGTCACTGAGAAATACGTATTAACAGTTTTAGTTTTTACGTTGATGCTCAATTTTCATTTGATCATAACTTTAAAAATATAAAACATAAAAAAATGAAATTTATGCCATTCGATTAGTTTTATAAAACTCTAAATGGGAAAAATAAATTTGTCACTGAGAAATACGTATTAACAGTTTTAGTTTTTACGTTGATGATCAATTTTCATTTGATCATAACTCTAAAAATAAAAAAGATAAAAAAATGAAATTTATGCCATTCGATTAGTTTTATAAAACTCTAAATGGGAAAAATATATTTGTCACTGAGAAATACGTATTAACAGTTTTAGTTTTTACGTTGACGCTCAATTTTCATTTGATCATAACTTTAAAAATATAAAAGATAAAAAAATGAAATTTATGCCATTCGATTAGTTTTATAAAACTCGAAATGGGAAAAATATATTTGTCACTGAGAAATACGTATTAACAGTTTTAGTTTTTACGTTTATGCTCAATTTTCATTTGATCATAACTTTAAAAATATAAAAGATAAAAAAATGAAATTTATGCCATTCGATTAGTTTTATAAAACTCGAAATGGGAAAAATATATTTGTCACTGAGAAATACGTATTAACAGTTTTAGTTTTTACGTTGATGCTCAATTTTCTTTTGATCATAACTCTAAAAATATAAAAGATAAAAAAATGAAATTTATGCCATTCGATTAGTTTTATAAAACTCGAAATGGGAAAAATATATTTGTCACTGAGAAATACGTATTAACAGTTTTAGTTTTTACGTTGATGCTCAATTTTCATTTGATCATAACTCTAAAAATATAAAAGATAAAAAAATGAAATTTATGCCATTCGATTAGTTTTATAAAACTCTAAATGGGAAAAATATATTTGTCACTGAGAAATACGTATTAACAGTTTTAGTTTTTACGTTGATGCTCAATTTTCATTTGATCATAACTCTAAAAATATAAAAGATAAAAAAATGAAATTTATGCCATTCGATTAGTTTTATAAAACTCTAAATGGGAAAAATATATTTGTCGCTGAGAAATACGTATTAACAGTTTTAGTTTTTACGTTTATGCTCAATTTTCATTTGATCATAACTCTAAAAATATAAAAGATAAAAAAATGAAATTTATGCCATTCGATTAGTTTTATAAAACTCTAAATGGGAAAAATATGTTTGTCACTGAGAAATACGTATTAACAGTTTTAGTTTTTACGTTTATGCTCAATTTTCATTTGATCATAACTCTAAAAATATAAAAGATAAAAAAATGAAATTTATGCCATTCGATTAGTTTTATAAAACTCTAAATGGGAAAAATATATTTGTCACTGAGAAATACGTATTAACAGTTTTAGTTTTTACGTTTATGCTCAATTTTCATTTGATCATAACTCTAAAAATATTAAAGATAAAAAAATGAAAATTATGCCATTCGATTAGTTTTATAAAACTCTAAATGGGAAAAATATGTTTGTCACTGAGAAATACGTATTAACAGTTTTAGTTTTTACGTTTATGCTCAATTTTCATTTGATCATAACTCTAAAAATATAAAAGATAAAAAAATGAAATTTATGCCATTCGATTAGTTTTATAAAACTCTAAATGGGAAAAATATATTTGTCACTGAGAAATACGTATTAACAGTTTTAGTTTTTACGTTGACGCTCAATTTTCATTTGATCATAACTTTAAAAATATAAAAGATAAAAAAATGAAATTTATGCCATTCGATTAGTTTTATAAAACTCTAAATGGGAAAAATATATTTGTCACTGAGAAATACGTATTAACAGTTTTAGTTTTTACGTTTATGCTCAATTTTCATTTGATCATAACTTTAAAAATATAAAAGATAAAAAAATGAAATTTATGCCATTCGATTAGTTTTATAAAACTCTAAATGGGAAAAATATGTTTGTCACTGAGAAATACGTATTAACAGTTTTAGTTTTTACGTTGATGCTCAATTTTCATTTGATCATAACTTTAAAAATATAAAAGATAAAAAAATGAAATTTATGCCATTCGATTAGTTTTATAAAACTCTAAATGGGAAAAATATATTTGTCACTGAGAAATACGTATTAACAGTTTTAGTTTTTACGTTTATGCTCAATTTTCATTTGATCATAACTCTAAAAATATAAAAGATAAAAAAATGAAATTTATGCCATTCGATTAGTTTTATAAAACTCTAAATGGGAAAAATATATTTGTCGCTGAGAAATACGTATTAACAGTTTTAGTTTTTACGTTGATGCTCAATTTTCATTTGATCATAACTTTAAAAATACAAAAGATAAAAAAATGAAATTTATGCCATTCGATTAGTTTTATAAAACTCTAAATGGGAAAAATAAATTTGTCGCTGAGAAATACGTATTAACAGTTTTAGTTTTTACGTTGATGCTCAATTTTCATTTGATCATAACTCTAAAAATATAAAAGATAAAAAAATGAAATTTATGCCATTCGATTAGTTTTATAAAACTCTAAATGGGAAAAATATATTTGTCACTGAGAAATACGTATTAACAGTTTTAGTTTTTACGTTTATGCTCAATTTTCATTTGATCATAACTCTAAAAATATAAAAGATAAAAAAATGAAATTTATGCCATTCGATTAGTTTTATAAAACTCTAAATGGGAAAAATATATTTGTCACTGAGAAATACGTATTAACAGTTTTAGTTTTTACGTTTATGCTCAATTTTCATTTGATCATAACTCTAAAAATATAAAAGATAAAAAAATGAAATTTATGCCATTCGATTAGTTTTATAAAACTCTAAATGGGAAAAATATGTTTGTCACTGAGAAATACGTATTAACAGTTTTAGTTTTTACGTTTATGCTCAATTTTCATTTGATCATAACTTTAAAAATATAAAAGATAAAAAAATGAAATTTATGCCATTCGATTAGTTTTATAAAACTCTAAATGGGAAAAATATATTTGTCACTGAGAAATACGTATTAACAGTTTTAGTTTTTACGTTTATGCTCAATTTTCATTTGATCATAACTCTAAAAATATAAAAGATAAAAAAATGAAATTTATGCCATTCGATTAGTTTTATAAAACTCTAAATGGGAAAAATATATTTGTCACTGAGAAATACGTATTAACAGTTTTAGTTTTTACGTTGATGCTCAATTTTCATTTGATCATAACTTTAAAAATATAAAAGATAAAAAAATGAAATTTATGCCATTCGATTAGTTTTATAAAACTCTAAATGGGAAAAATATGTTTGTCACTGAGAAATACGTATTAACAGTTTTAGTTTTTACGTTTATGCTCAATTTTCATTTGATCATAACTCTAAAAATATAAAAGATAAAAAAATGAAATTTATGCCATTCGATTAGTTTTATAAAACTCTAAATGGGAAAAATATATTTGTCACTGAGAAATACGTATTAACAGTTTTAGTTTTTACGTTTATGCTCAATTTTCATTTGATCATAACTCTAAAAATATAAAAGATAAAAAAATGAAATTTATGCCATTCGATTAGTTTTATAAAACTCTAAATGGGAAAAATATATTTGTCACTGAGAAATACGTATTAACAGTTTTGGTTTTTACGTTTATGCTCAATTTTCATTTGATCATAACTCTAAAAATATAAAAGATAAAAAAATGAAATTTATGCCATTCGATTAGTTTTATAAAACTCTAAATGGGAAAAATATATTTGTCGCTGAGAAATACGTATTAACAGTTTTAGTTTTTACGTTTATGCTCAATTTTCATTTGATCATAACTCTAAAAATATAAAAGATAAAAAAATGAAATTTATGCCATTCGATTAGTTTTATAAAACTCTAAATGGGAAAAATATATTTGTCGCTGAGAAATACGTATTAACAGTTTTAGTTTTTACGTTTATGCTCAATTTTCATTTGATCATAACTCTAAAAATATAAAAGATAAAAAAATGAAATTTATGCCATTCGATTAGTTTTATAAAACTCTAAATGGGAAAAATATATTTGTCACTGAGAAATACGTATTAACAGTTTTAGTTTTTACGTTGATGCTCAATTTTCATTTGATCATAACTTTAAAAATATAAAAGATAAAAAAATGAAATTTATGCCATTCGATTAGTTTTATAAAACTCTAAATGGGAAAAATATATTTGTCACTGAGAAATACGTATTAACAGTTTTAGTTTTTACGTTGATGCTGAATTTTCATTTGATCATAACTCTAAAAATATAAAAGATAAAAAAATGAAATTTATGCCATTCGATTAGTTTTATAAAACTCTAAATGGGAAAAATATATTTGTCGCTGAGAAATACGTATTAACAGTTTTAGTTTTTACGTTGATGCTCAATTTTCATTTGATCATAACTCTAAAAATATAAAAGATAAAAAAATGAAATTTATGCCATTCGATTAGTTTTATAAAACTCTAAATGGGAAAAATATATTTGTCGCTGAGAAATACGTATTAACAGTTTTAGTTTTTACGTTGATGCTGAATTTTCATTTGATCATAACTCTAAAAATATAAAAGATAAAAAAACGAAATTTATGCCATTCGATTAGTTTTATAAAACTCTAAATGGGAAAAATATATTTGTCGCTGAGAAATACGTATTAACAGTTTTAGTTTTTACGTTGATGCTGAATTTTCATTTGATCATAACTCTAAAAATATAAAAGATAAAAAAATGAAATTTATGCCATTCGATTAGTTTTATAAAACTCTAAATGGGAAAAATATATTTGTCACTGAGAAATACGTATTAACAGTTTTAGTTTTTACGTTGATGCTCAATTTTCATTTGATCATAACTCTAAAAATATAAAAGATAAAAAAATGAAATTTATGCCATTCGATTAGTTTTATAAAACTCTAAATGGGAAAAATATATTTGTCGCTGAGAAATACGTATTAACAGTTTTAGTTTTTACGTTGATGCTCAATTTTCATTTGATCATAACTTTAAAAATATAAAAGATAAAAAAATGAAATTTATGCCATTCGATTAGTTTTATAAAACTCTAAATGGGAAAAATATATTTGTCACTGACAAATACGTATTAACAGTTTTAGTTTTTACGTTGATGCTCAATTTTCATTTGATCATAACTTTAAAAATATAAAAGATAAAAAAATGAAATTTATGCCATTCGATTAGTTTTATAAAACTCTAAATTGGAAAAATGTATTTGTCACTGAGAAATACGTATTAACAGTTTTAGTTTTTACGTTGATGCTCAATTTTCATTTGATCATAACTCTAAAAATATAAAAGATAAAAAAATGAAATTTATGCCATTCGATTAGTTTTATAAAACTCTAAATGGGAAAAATATATTTGTCACTGAGAAATACGTATTAACAGTTTTAGTTTTTACGTTGATGATGAATTTTCATTTGATCATAACTCTAAAAATATAAAAGATAAAAAAATGAAATTTATGCCATTCGATTAGTTTTATAAAACTCTAAATGGGAAAAATATATTTGTCACTGAGAAATACGTATTAACAGTTTTAGTTTTTACGTTGATGCTCAATTTTCATTTGATCATAACTTTAAAAATATAAAAGATAAAAAAATGAAATTTATGCCATTCGATTAGTTTTATAAAACTCTAAATTGGAAAAATGTATTTGTCACTGAGAAATACGTATTAACAGTTTTAGTTTTTACGTTGATGCTCAATTTTCATTTGATCATAACTCTAAAAATATAAAAGATAAAAAAATGAAATTTATGCCATTCGATTAGTTTTATAAAACTCTAAATTGGAAAAATGTATTTGTCACTGAGAAATACGTATTAACAGTTTTAGTTTTTACGTTGATGCTCAATTTTCATTTGATCATAACTTTAAAAATATAAAAGATAAAAAAATGAAATTTATGCCATTCGATTAGTTTTATAAAACTCTAAATTGGAAAAATGTATTTGTCACTGAGAAATACGTATTAACAGTTTTAGTTTTTACGTTGATGCTCAATTTTCATTTGATCATAACTCTAAAAATATAAAAGATAAAAAAATGAAATTTATGCCATTCGATTAGTTTTATAAAACTCTAAATGGGAAAAATATATTTGTCACTGAGAAATACGTATTAACAGTTTTAGTTTTTACGTTGATGCTCAATTTTCATTTGATCATAACTTTAAAAATATAAAAGATAAAAAAATGAAATTTATGCCATTCGATTAGTTTTATAAAACTCTAAATTGGAAAAATGTATTTGTCACTGAGAAATACGTATTAACAGTTTTAGTTTTTACGTTGATGCTCAATTTTCATTTGATCATAACTCTAAAAATATAAAAGATAAAAAAATGAAATTTATGCCATTCGATTAGTTTTATAAAACTCTAAATGGGAAAAATATATTTGTCACTGAGAAATACGTATTAACAGTTTTAGTTTTTACGTTGATGATGAATTTTCATTTGATCATAACTCTAAAAATATAAAAGATAAAAAAATGAAATTTATGCCATTCGATTAGTTTTATAAAACTCTAAATGGGAAAAATATATTTGTCACTGAGAAATACGTATTAACAGTTTTAGTTTTTACGTTGATGCTCAATTTTCATTTGATCATAACTTTAAAAATATAAAAGATAAAAAAATGAAATTTATGCCATTCGATTAGTTTTATAAAACTCTAAATTGGAAAAATGTATTTGTCACTGAGAAATACGTATTAACAGTTTTAGTTTTTACGTTGATGCTCAATTTTCATTTGATCATAACTCTAAAAATATAAAAGATAAAAAAATGAAATTTATGCCATTCGATTAGTTTTATAAAACTCTAAATGGGAAAAATATATTTGTCACTGAGAAATACGTATTAACAGTTTTAGTTTTTACGTTGATGATGAATTTTCATTTGATCATAA
The DNA here is from genome assembly GCA_963243735.1 of Neocrepidodera transversa. Classification (NCBI taxonomy): domain Eukaryota; kingdom Metazoa; phylum Arthropoda; class Insecta; order Coleoptera; family Chrysomelidae; genus Neocrepidodera; species Neocrepidodera transversa. The sequence goes on from OY725356.1 coordinate 14,288,739, forward strand.
CTCTAAAAATATAAAAGATAAAAAAATGAAATTTATGCCATTCGATTAGTTTTATAAAACTCTAAATGGGAAAAATATATTTGTCGCTGAGAAATACGTATTAACAGTTTTAGTTTTTACGTTGATGCTCAATTTTCATTTGATCATAACTTTAAAAATATAAAAGATAAAAAAATGAAATTTATGCCATTCGATTAGTTTTATAAAACTCTAAATGGGAAAAATATATTTGTCACTGAGAAATACGTATTAACAGTTTTAGTTTTTACGTTGATGCTCAATTTTCATTTGATCATAACTCTAAAAATATAAAAGATAAAAAAATGAAATTTATGCCATTCGATTAGTTTTATAAAACTCTAAATAGGAAAAATATATTTGTCGCTGAGAAATACGTATTAACAGTTTTAGTTTTTACGTTGATGCTCAATTTTCATTTGATCATAACTTTAAAAATATAAAAGATAAAAAAATGAAATTTATGCCATTCGATTAGTTTTATAAAACTCTAAATGGGAAAAATATATTTGTCGCTGAGAAATACGTATTAACAGTTTTAGTTTTTACGTTGATGCTGAATTTTCATTTGATCATAACTCTAAAAATATAAAAGATAAAAAAATGAAATTTATGCCATTCGATTAGTTTTATAAAACTCTAAATGGGAAAAATATATTTGTCGCTGAGAAATACGTATTAACAGTTTTAGTTTTTACGTTGATGCTCAATTTTCATTTGATCATAACTCTAAAAATATAAAAGATAAAAAAATGAAATTTATGCCATTCGATTAGTTTTATAAAACTCTAAATGGGAAAAATATATTTGTCACTGAGAAATACGTATTAACAGTTTTAGTTTTTACGTTGATGCTCAATTTTCATTTGATCATAACTCTAAAAATATAAAAGATAAAAAAATGAAATTTATGCCATTCGATTAGTTTTATAAAACTCTAAATGGGAAAAATATATTTGTCGCTGAGAAATACGTATTAACAGTTTTAGTTTTTACGTTGATGCTGAATTTTCATTTGATCATAACTCTAAAAATATAAAAGATAAAAAAATGAAATTTATGCCATTCGATTAGTTTTATAAAACTCTAAATGGGAAAAATATATTTGTCACTGGGAAATACGTATTAACAGTTTTAGTTTTTACGTTGATGCTCAATTTTCATTTGATCATAACTCTAAAAATATAAAAGATAAAAAAATGAAATTTATACCATTCGATTAGTTTTATAAAACTCTAAATGGGAAAAATATATTTGTCACTGGGAAATACGTATTAACAGTTTTAGTTTTTACGTTGATGATGAATTTTCATTTGATCATAACTCTAAGAATATAAAAGATAAAAAAATGAAATTTATACCATTCGATTAGTTTTATAAAACTCTAAATGGGAAAAATATATTTGTCACTGGAAAATACGTATTAACAGTTTTAGTTTTTACGTTGACGCTCAATTTTCTTTTGATCATAACTCTAAAAATATAAAAGATAAAAAAATGAAATTTATGCCATTCGATTAGTTTTATAAAACTCTAAATGGGAAAAATATATTTGTCACTGAGAAATACGTATTAACAGTTTTAGTTTTTACGTTGACGCTCAATTTTCATTTGATCATAACTTTAAAAATATAAAAGATAAAAAAATGAAATTTATGCCATTCGATTAGTTTTATAAAACTCTAAATGGGAAAAATATATTTGTCACTGAGAAATACGTATTAACAGTTTTAGTTTTTACGTTGACGCTCAATTTTCATTTGATCATAACTCTAAAAATATAAAAGATAAAAAAATGAAATTTATGCCATTCGATTAGTTTTATAAAACTCTAAATGGGAAAAATATATTTGTCACTGAGAAATACGTATTAACAGTTTTAGTTTTTACGTTGACGCTCAATTTTCATTTGATCATAACTCTAAAAATATAAAAGATAAAAAAATGAAATTTATGCCATTCGATTAGTTTTATAAAACTCTAAATGGGAAAAATATATTTGTCACTGAGAAATACGTATTAACAGTTTTAGTTTTTACGTTGACGCTCAATTTTCATTTGATCATAACTCTAAAAATATAAAAGATAAAAAAATGAAATTTATGCCATTCGATTAGTTTTATAAAACTCTAAATGGGAAAAATATATTTGTCGCTGAGAAATACGTATTAACAGTTTTAGTTTTTACGTTGACGCTCAATTTTCATTTGATCATAACTTTAAAAATATAAAAGATAAAAAAATGAAATTTATGCCATTCGATTAGTTTTATAAAACTCTAAATGGGAAAAATATATTTGTCCCTGAGAAATACGTATTAACAGTTTTAGTTTTTACGTTGATGCTCAATTTTCTTTTGATCATAACTCTAAAAATATAAAAGATAAAAAAATGAAATTTATGCCATTCGATTAGTTTTATAAAACTCTAAATGGGAAAAATATATTTGTCACTGAGAAATACGTATTAACAGTTTTAGTTTTTACGTTGACGCTCAATTTTCATTTGATCATAACTCTAAAAATATAAAAGATAAAAAAATGAAATTTATGCCATTCGATTAGTTTTATAAAACTCTAAATGGGAAAAATATATTTGTCACTGAGAAATACGTATTAACAGTTTTAGTTTTTACGTTGACGCTCAATTTTCATTTGATCATAACTCTAAAAATATAAAAGATAAAAAAATGAAATTTATGCCATTCGATTAGTTTTATAAAACTCTAAATGGGAAAAATATATTTGTCGCTGAGAAATACGTATTAACAGTTTTAGTTTTTACGTTGACGCTCAATTTTCATTTGATCATAACTCTAAAAATATAAAAGATAAAAAAATGAAATTTATGCCATTCGATTAGTTTTATAAAACTCTAAATGGGAAAAATATATTTGTCACTGAGAAATACGTATTAACAGTTTTAGTTTTTACGTTGACGCTCAATTTTCATTTGATCATAACTCTAAAAATATAAAAGATAAAAAAATGAAATTTATGCCATTCGATTAGTTTTATAAAACTCTAAATGGGAAAAATATATTTGTCCCTGAGAAATACGTATTAACAGTTTTAGTTTTTACGTTGACGCTCAATTTTCATTTGATCATAACTTTAAAAATATAAAAGATAAAAAAATGAAATTTATGCCATTCGATTAGTTTTATAAAACTCTAAATGGGAAAAATATATTTGTCGCTGAGAAATACGTATTAACAGTTTTAGTTTTTACGTTGACGCTCAATTTTCATTTGATCATAACTCTAAAAATATAAAAGATAAAAAAATGAAATTTATGCCATTCGATTAGTTTTATAAAACTCTAAATGGGAAAAATATATTTGTCCCTGAGAAATACGTATTAACAGTTTTAGTTTTTACGTTGATGCTCAATTTTCTTTTGATCATAACTCTAAAAATATAAAAGATAAAAAAATGAAATTTATGCCATTCGATTAGTTTTATAAAACTCTAAATGGGAAAAATATATTTGTCACTGAGAAATACGTATTAACAGTTTTAGTTTTTACGTTGACGCTCAATTTTCATTTGATCATAACTTTAAAAATATAAAAGATAAAAAAATGAAATTTATGCCATTCGATTAGTTTTATAAAACTCTAAATGGGAAAAATATATTTGTCCCTGAGAAATACGTATTAACAGTTTTAGTTTTTACGTTGACGCTCAATTTTCATTTGATCATAACTTTAAAAATATAAAAGATAAAAAAATGAAATTTATGCCATTCGATTAGTTTTATAAAACTCTAAATGGGAAAAATATATTTGTCGCTGAGAAATACGTATTAACAGTTTTAGTTTTTACGTTGACGCTCAATTTTCATTTGATCATAACTTTAAAAATATAAAAGATAAAAAAATGAAATTTATGCCATTCGATTAGTTTTATAAAACTCTAAATGGGAAAAATATATTTGTCGCTGAGAAATACGTATTAACAGTTTTAGTTTTTACGTTGACGCTCAATTTTCATTTGATCATAACTTTAAAAATATAAAAGATAAAAAAATGAAATTTATGCCATTCGATTAGTTTTATAAAACTCTAAATGGGAAAAATATATTTGTCACTGAGAAATACGTATTAACAGTTTTAGTTTTTACGTTGACGCTCAATTTTCATTTGATCATAACTTTAAAAATATAAAAGATAAAAAAATGAAATTTATGCCATTCGATTAGTTTTATAAAACTCTAAATGGGAAAAATATATTTGTCGCTGAGAAATACGTATTAACAGTTTTAGTTTTTACGTTGACGCTCAATTTTCATTTGATCATAACTTTAAAAATATAAAAGATAAAAAAATGAAATTTATGCCATTCGATTAGTTTTATAAAACTCTAAATGGGAAAAATATATTTGTCGCTGAGAAATACGTATTAACAGTTTTAGTTTTTACGTTGACGCTCAATTTTCATTTGATCATAACTTTAAAAATATAAAAGATAAAAAAATGAAATTTATGCCATTCGATTAGTTTTATAAAACTCTAAATGGGAAAAATATATTTGTCACTGAGAAATACGTATTAACAGTTTTAGTTTTTACGTTGACGCTCAATTTTCATTTGATCATAACTTTAAAAATATAAAAGATAAAAAAATGAAATTTATGCCATTCGATTAGTTTTATAAAACTCTAAATGGGAAAAATATATTTGTCGCTGAGAAATACGTATTAACAGTTTTAGTTTTTACGTTGACGCTCAATTTTCATTTGATCATAACTTTAAAAATATAAAAGATAAAAAAATGAAATTTATGCCATTCGATTAGTTTTATAAAACTCTAAATGGGAAAAATATATTTGTCACTGAGAAATACGTATTAACAGTTTTAGTTTTTACGTTGACGCTCAATTTTCATTTGATCATAACTTTAAAAATATAAAAGATAAAAAAATGAAATTTATGCCATTCGATTAGTTTTATAAAACTCTAAATGGGAAAAATATATTTGTCACTGAGAAATACGTATTAACAGTTTTAGTTTTTACGTTGAGGCTCAATTTTCATTTGATCATAACTTTAAAAATATAAAAGATAAAAAAATGAAATTTATGCCATTCGATTAGTTTTATAAAACTCTAAATGGGAAAAATATATTTGTCACTGAGAAATACGTATTAACAGTTTTAGTTTTTACGTTGACGCTCAATTTTCATTTGATCATAACTTTAAAAATATAAAAGATAAAAAAATGAAATTTATGCCATTCGATTAGTTTTATAAAACTCTAAATGGGAAAAATATATTTGTCACTGAGAAATACGTATTAACAGTTTTAGTTTTTACGTTGACGCTCAATTTTCATTTGATCATAACTTTAAAAATATAAAAGATAAAAAAATGAAATTTATGCCATTCGATTAGTTTTATAAAACTCTAAATGGGAAAAATATATTTGTCGCTGAGAAATACGTATTAACAGTTTTAGTTTTTACGTTGACGCTCAATTTTCATTTGATCATAACTTTAAAAATATAAAAGATAAAAAAATGAAATTTATGCCATTCGATTAGTTTTATAAAACTCTAAATGGGAAAAATATATTTGTCACTGAGAAATACGTATTAACAGTTTTAGTTTTTACGTTGACGCTCAATTTTCATTTGATCATAACTTTAAAAATATAAAAGATAAAAAAATGAAATTTATGCCATTCGATTAGTTTTATAAAACTCTAAATGGGAAAAATATATTTGTCACTGAGAAATACGTATTAACAGTTTTAGTTTTTACGTTGACGCTCAATTTTCATTTGATCATAACTTTAAAAATATAAAAGATAAAAAAATGAAATTTATGCCATTCGATTAGTTTTATAAAACTCTAAATGGGAAAAATATATTTGTCGCTGAGAAATACGTATTAACAGTTTTAGTTTTTACGTTGACGCTCAATTTTCATTTGATCATAACTTTAAAAATATAAAAGATAAAAAAATGAAATTTATGCCATTCGATTAGTTTTATAAAACTCTAAATGGGAAAAATATATTTGTCGCTGAGAAATACGTATTAACAGTTTTAGTTTTTACGTTGACGCTCAATTTTCATTTGATCATAACTTTAAAAATATAAAAGATAAAAAAATGAAATTTATGCCATTCGATTAGTTTTATAAAACTCTAAATGGGAAAAATATATTTGTCGCTGAGAAATACGTATTAACAGTTTTAGTTTTTACGTTGACGCTCAATTTTCATTTGATCATAACTTTAAAAATATAAAAGATAAAAAAATGAAATTTATGCCATTCGATTAGTTTTATAAAACTCTAAATGGGAAAAATATATTTGTCACTGAGAAATACGTATTAACAGTTTTAGTTTTTACGTTGACGCTCAATTTTCATTTGATCATAACTTTAAAAATATAAAAGATAAAAAAATGAAATTTATGCCATTCGATTAGTTTTATAAAACTCTAAATGGGAAAAATATATTTGTCACTGAGAAATACGTATTAACAGTTTTAGTTTTTACGTTGACGCTCAATTTTCATTTGATCATAACTTTAAAAATATAAAAGATAAAAAAATGAAATTTATGCCATTCGATTAGTTTTATAAAACTCTAAATGGGAAAAATATATTTGTCACTGAGAAATACGTATTAACAGTTTTAGTTTTTACGTTGACGCTCAATTTTCATTTGATCATAACTTTAAAAATATAAAAGATAAAAAAATGAAATTTATGCCATTCGATTAGTTTTATAAAACTCTAAATGGGAAAAATATATTTGTCGCTGAGAAATACGTATTAACAGTTTTAGTTTTTACGTTGACGCTCAATTTTCATTTGATCATAACTTTAAAAATATAAAAGATAAAAAAATGAAATTTATGCCATTCGATTAGTTTTATAAAACTCTAAATGGGAAAAATATATTTGTCGCTGAGAAATACGTATTAACAGTTTTAGTTTTTACGTTGACGCTCAATTTTCATTTGATCATAACTTTAAAAATATAAAAGATAAAAAAATGAAATTTATGCCATTCGATTAGTTTTATAAAACTCTAAATGGGAAAAATATATTTGTCACTGAGAAATACGTATTAACAGTTTTAGTTTTTACGTTGACGCTCAATTTTCATTTGATCATAACTTTAAAAATATAAAAGATAAAAAAATGAAATTTATGCCATTCGATTAGTTTTATAAAACTCTAAATGGGAAAAATATATTTGTCGCTGAGAAATACGTATTAACAGTTTTAGTTTTTACGTTGACGCTCAATTTTCATTTGATCATAACTTTAAAAATATAAAAGATAAAAAAATGAAATTTATGCCATTCGATTAGTTTTATAAAACTCTAAATGGGAAAAATATATTTGTCGCTGAGAAATACGTATTAACAGTTTTAGTTTTTACGTTGACGCTCAATTTTCATTTGATCATAACTTTAAAAATATAAAAGATAAAAAAATGAAATTTATGCCATTCGATTAGTTTTATAAAACTCTAAATGGGAAAAATATATTTGTCACTGAGAAATACGTATTAACAGTTTTAGTTTTTACGTTGACGCTCAATTTTCATTTGATCATAACTTTAAAAATATAAAAGATAAAAAAATGAAATTTATGCCATTCGATTAGTTTTATAAAACTCTAAATGGGAAAAATATATTTGTCACTGAGAAATACGTATTAACAGTTTTAGTTTTTACGTTGACGCTCAATTTTCATTTGATCATAACTTTAAAAATATAAAAGATAAAAAAATGAAATTTATGCCATTCGATTAGTTTTATAAAACTCTAAATGGGAAAAATATATTTGTCGCTGAGAAATACGTATTAACAGTTTTAGTTTTTACGTTGACGCTCAATTTTCATTTGATCATAACTTTAAAAATATAAAAGATAAAAAAATGAAATTTATGCCATTCGATTAGTTTTATAAAACTCTAAATGGGAAAAATATATTTGTCGCTGAGAAATACGTATTAACAGTTTTAGTTTTTACGTTGACGCTCAATTTTCATTTGATCATAACTTTAAAAATATAAAAGATAAAAAAATGAAATTTATGCCATTCGATTAGTTTTATAAAACTCTAAATGGGAAAAATATATTTGTCACTGAGAAATACGTATTAACAGTTTTAGTTTTTACGTTGACGCTCAATTTTCATTTGATCATAACTTTAAAAATATAAAAGATAAAAAAATGAAATTTATGCCATTCGATTAGTTTTATAAAACTCTAAATGGGAAAAATATATTTGTCACTGAGAAATACGTATTAACAGTTTTAGTTTTTACGTTGACGCTCAATTTTCATTTGATCATAACTTTAAAAATATAAAAGATAAAAAAATGAAATTTATGCCATTCGATTAGTTTTATAAAACTCTAAATGGGAAAAATATATTTGTCACTGAGAAATACGTATTAACAGTTTTAGTTTTTACGTTGACGCTCAATTTTCATTTGATCATAACTTTAAAAATATAAAAGATAAAAAAATGAAATTTATGCCATTCGATTAGTTTTATAAAACTCTAAATGGGAAAAATATATTTGTCGCTGAGAAATACGTATTAACAGTTTTAGTTTTTACGTTGACGCTCAATTTTCATTTGATCATAACTTTAAAAATATAAAAGATAAAAAAATGAAATTTATGCCATTCGATTAGTTTTATAAAACTCTAAATGGGAAAAATATATTTGTCGCTGAGAAATACGTATTAACAGTTTTAGTTTTTACGTTGACGCTCAATTTTCATTTGATCATAACTTTAAAAATATAAAAGATAAAAAAATGAAATTTATGCCATTCGATTAGTTTTATAAAACTCTAAATGGGAAAAATATATTTGTCGCTGAGAAATACGTATTAACAGTTTTAGTTTTTACGTTGACGCTCAATTTTCATTTGATCATAACTTTAAAAATATAAAAGATAAAAAAATGAAATTTATGCCATTCGATTAGTTTTATAAAACTCTAAATGGGAAAAATATATTTGTCGCTGAGAAATACGTATTAACAGTTTTAGTTTTTACGTTGACGCTCAATTTTCATTTGATCATAACTTTAAAAATATAAAAGATAAAAAAATGAAATTTATGCCATTCGATTAGTTTTATAAAACTCTAAATGGGAAAAATATATTTGTCGCTGAGAAATACGTATTAACAGTTTTAGTTTTTACGTTGACGCTCAATTTTCATTTGATCATAACTTTAAAAATATAAAAGATAAAAAAATGAAATTTATGCCATTCGATTAGTTTTATAAAACTCTAAATGGGAAAAATATATTTGTCGCTGAGAAATACGTATTAACAGTTTTAGTTTTTACGTTGACGCTCAATTTTCATTTGATCATAACTTTAAAAATATAAAAGATAAAAAAATGAAATTTATGCCATTCGATTAGTTTTATAAAACTCTAAATGGGAAAAATATATTTGTCACTGAGAAATACGTATTAACAGTTTTAGTTTTTACGTTGACGCTCAATTTTCATTTGATCATAACTTTAAAAATATAAAAGATAAAAAAATGAAATTTATGCCATTCGATTAGTTTTATAAAACTCTAAATGGGAAAAATATATTTGTCACTGAGAAATACGTATTAACAGTTTTAGTTTTTACGTTGACGCTCAATTTTCATTTGATCATAACTTTAAAAATATAAAAGATAAAAAAATGAAATTTATGCCATTCGATTAGTTTTATAAAACTCTAAATGGGAAAAATATATTTGTCACTGAGAAATACGTATTAACAGTTTTAGTTTTTACGTTGACGCTCAATTTTCATTTGATCATAACTTTAAAAATATAAAAGATAAAAAAATGAAATTTATGCCATTCGATTAGTTTTATAAAACTCTAAATGGGAAAAATATATTTGTCACTGAGAAATACGTATTAACAGTTTTAGTTTTTACGTTGACGCTCAATTTTCATTTGATCATAACTTTAAAAATATAAAAGATAAAAAAATGAAATTTATGCCATTCGATTAGTTTTATAAAACTCTAAATGGGAAAAATATATTTGTCGCTGAGAAATACGTATTAACAGTTTTAGTTTTTACGTTGACGCTCAATTTTCATTTGATCATAACTTTAAAAATATAAAAGATAAAAAAATGAAATTTATGCCATTCGATTAGTTTTATAAAACTCTAAATGGGAAAAATATATTTGTCACTGAGAAATACGTATTAACAGTTTTAGTTTTTACGTTGACGCTCAATTTTCATTTGATCATAACTTTAAAAATATAAAAGATAAAAAAATGAAATTTATGCCATTCGATTAGTTTTATAAAACTCTAAATGGGAAAAATATATTTGTCGCTGAGAAATACGTATTAACAGTTTTAGTTTTTACGTTGACGCTCAATTTTCATTTGATCATAACTTTAAAAATATAAAAGATAAAAAAATGAAATTTATGCCATTCGATTAGTTTTATAAAACTCTAAATGGGAAAAATATATTTGTCGCTGAGAAATACGTATTAACAGTTTTAGTTTTTACGTTGACGCTCAATTTTCATTTGATCATAACTTTAAAAATATAAAAGATAAAAAAATGAAATTTATGCCATTCGATTAGTTTTATAAAACTCTAAATGGGAAAAATATATTTGTCGCTGAGAAATACGTATTAACAGTTTTAGTTTTTACGTTGACGCTCAATTTTCATTTGATCATAACTTTAAAAATATAAAAGATAAAAAAATGAAATTTATGCCATTCGATTAGTTTTATAAAACTCTAAATGGGAAAAATATATTTGTCAGCTGAGAAATACGTATTAACAGTTTTAGTTTTTACGTTGACGCTCAATTTTCATTTGATCATAACTTTAAAAATATAAAAGATAAAAAAATGAAATTTATGCCATTCGATTAGTTTTATAAAACTCTAAATGGGAAAAATATATTTGTC